>PVIU01000388.1:79990-276532 GCA_004026605.1 Ondatra zibethicus
CCTGTGGGTCTGTGATGGCCTGTGGGTCTGTGATGACCTGTGCGTCTGTGATGACCTGTGCGTCTGTGATGACCTGTGCGTCTGTGATGATCTGTGTGTCTGTGATGACCTGTGTGTCTGTGATGACCTATGCGTCTGTGATGACCTGTGGGTTTGTTGTTTTCACTTTTGGCACCAGGTCTCACTATACAATCCTGCCTGACCTGGAACTCGCAGAGATCTGCTTGTCTCTGCTTCCCAAGTGCTAGGATTAGAGGCGTGTGCTATCAAGCCTGGCCTACTTGTGAGCTTTACTCATTGTCATATAAACATCTTCCCTTTGTTCTAGTTGCCTTATATCTCATTGACGTATCAGTTTGGTTGTATATTCTTTTAAAAAATTTTGGTGTGTACATTTTCACATGTTCACCCATGAATCCATCTTTGTGAATTCGAGCACACACATGTGCCATGAAGCATGTGTAGAGGTCGGGGGGACAACATCCAATATAAGTTCTCACCTTCCTCTTCATTTGAGACAGGCAAATTAATCAATCAGCAAATATGGATAATTTTTGTTTGTTTATTTGTTTTTATTGAGCTATACATTTTTCTTCACTCTCCTCCCCTTCCTCCCCTCTTCCCCTTTACCCTCTTCCATGACCCCCATGCTCCCAGTTTACTAAGGAGATCTTGTCTTTTTCTCCTTTCTATGTAGGTCCAAAACATGGATACTTTATGTGTCATTATAAAAATTTATTTTTTTATTTTGTGTGCAATTGGTGTTTTGCCTGCATGTGTCTGTGTGAGGGTATTGGATCCTGGAGTTACAGACAGTTTTGAGCTTCCATGTGGGTGCTGGGAATTGAACCCAGGTCCTCTGGAAGAGTAGTCAGTTCTCTGAACCTCTGAACCATCTCTCCAGTTCCTCATTATAAAATTTTTTAAAAAAAAATTTGAGATAGGTTCTCCTTAAGTTGTCCTGGCTGCCCTGGAACTGGCTATGTAGACCAGGCTGACCTCAGACTCATAGAGATCCTCCTGCTTCCACCTCCTGAGTGCTGGGATTGAATGTGTGCACTGCCTAGCTTCATTGCACATTTTTACCTGAGGTATCTTGGAAGAAAGAATCATTAGCATTCAATAATGATAGAAGCAAAAAAAAATTGAAGTCTCCATTTTTTTTTTCTTTTTTAGTTTTTCAAGACAGGGTTTCTCTGTAGCTTTAGAGTCCATCCTGGAACTTGCTCAGTAGACCAGGCTGGCCTTGAACTCACAGAGATCCACCTGCTTCTGCCTCCTGAGTGCTGGGATTAAAAGTGTGCGCCACCAGCACCTGGCAAGTCTCAGACATTTTATTACCTTCAATAACCAGCAGTCTGAGTGGTTAGATAGCTTCCTCAGCCGTGCGGTAGACTGTCAGCGTTCTGTCCTGGGGTGTTAGAGAAAAACCAGAGATAGAATAGGCTCCCTTAGCATTCAATTCAAAGAATAGTCACTGTTTCATAGGTCAGGAGCAAGCCATAGCAGGAAACCAACTGTAAAACTTCAGTTAAGGAAAAAAAAATATCAATATGATTAGAAAAAATGCAAAGTCTAATATTCCATTTAGTTCTTTTTTGGAGGGGTGTTCGATTGCCAAGTTCTTCTGGGAAATCAAATCATGGCGAAAGCCTGGAACACATATGGAAAAAAGCACAGCATCTAGAAGTGAAACCGTCAGCTCCACCGTGTCTCCATGGAGCCCTTTGCAAAGCTTGCCCGTCACAAGTCCAGTTTGCTCTGGCTGCAGGAGAGACAGCAGTCATCAGGCCTCTCAAATAGTGCTTGGAATTATCAGGGCGTCTACTGGGGTAACCCTGCCAGCTGCGGTGGGAGTAACGTGTGAAGGTCAAATGCTCATTATCCTGAAGATCTCCTCTTTAATTTTGAATCCTCTGAAAGATCTGTTACTACAGGGATAGAAGAATAAAATGCACAATGACAAGGTATGGAATATGACAGCTGAGCCCTGGTCATAGGCTCAGGACAGGCATGAGATTTCACATCAGGACACTGAGATGGGTGTCTGGGTAGGGAAGATGTATTTACATTTATATGTGTATTTTCCCCCAAGTGAAACAGACAATGGAATGTAACAGAAAGGAGAAGCTAATTATCAGCACAAATGTCAGCAGTGGAGACTTCTGAGATTCTGCACTGTAATTTATCTTGTGCATTAAGAATTTTAGCTAAAACAAAGGGCTGTGCTAAGAAATACCTTCCTCAAGCCAGTTCAGGGGATGGCCATTCTGAAAAGCCTATTGTCAACACAAGACGAGACGGGCTTAAACAAACAGGGCCACGAGCTTATGTTCTTCCCTAACAGGAGTGTCCATGGATTTCCATGAGAGGAACAGAGAGTATTTTTTAAAAGGAGGATCCAGGGTTGGGTATGTAGTTCACTGGTAGCAAACTCTCTGGGCATGTGCAAAACCCAACATGAAAAGTAGGTGCAGGGGTGCTGGAAAGACAGCTCCTTCATCTCAGTATCTTGCAAGCACAGGACCCTGAATTGTTAGATCAACAGAACCCATGTTAAGAAAGCCAGGTTTGGCCAGGCAGTGGTGATGCATGCCTTTAATCCCAGCACTCAGGAGGCAGAAGCAAGCGGATCTCTGAGTTCCAGGCCAGCCGGGGCTACAGAGTTCCAGGACAGGCTCTAAAGCTACACAGAGAAACCGTGTCTTGACCCCATCCCCACACCAAAAAAGAAAGAAAGGAAGGGAGGGAGAAAGGAAGGAAGAGAGAGAGAGAGAAGCCAGAGAGAGAGAGAGAGAGAGAGAGAGAGAGAGAGAGAGAGAGAAGCCAGGTTTGGTGAGGCATGCTTGTAATCCCAAAACTGGGGAAATGGAAACAGACAGATCTCCAGGGCTTGAGGGCCTGCCAGCCTGGCCTATTTGGCAAGTTCCAAGTAAGGGAGAGACTGTCTCGAAAAAAGGGTCAGTGGCTCCTGAGGAATGACACTTTAGGTTGTTCTCTGGATTCTACACATGTACATCATTCTCCTGACCCTTCCATCTACCCACAGCAGCCACCCATCCACATCTACCACCCATCCACACACCCCTACCCCATCCACCCCATCCCTTACCACACCTGAGGGTCCCTTGCAACACCACCCCATGTCAGCGACTGTGACTAGCTATGACTGATCAGAGTTAAAACTTCCAAACATAGCCTAAAGCTCTTTTTGGGGGAGGGGGTCTAAAATCCCCCTGGTTGTACTGTCTCCTAAGAAAAATGGAAAATAAAGTTGTTAAGAAAAAACAGCCCGGCGGTGGTGGCGCACGCCTTTAATCCCAGCACTCGGGAGGCGGAGGCAGGCGGATCTCTGTGAGTTCAAGACCAGCCTGGTCTACAAGAGCTAGTTCCAGGACAGGCCCCAAAGCTACAGAGAAACCCTGTCTCAAAAAAAAAAAAAAAAAAGAAAGAAAGAAAGAAAAGAAAAAATAATAAGAAAGGCAGCTCTGCCGGCGCAAGAAATCCAATTAGGTCAAATCAAACCAAATCAATATGCCCATCGTTTTATTAAGTAAGACGCTCTTGGGTGGCAGAGCACATGGCAGGGAGACAGGACAGCAGGGAGCCCATGCAGACCCAAAAATCCACGTGTTCCTCCTCTGGGAGCCCATTTAAATACCCTGGGGGAGTGGTCCTGACCCTACCCTGGGGAGGGGTCAGGACCTGGCATGCTGGGATTTGGAGTCCAGACCAAAGCAACTCCAAGGCCTGGGGGCTGGGATGGATGCCAGGGGCTGGGGGCTACATTTCCAAATTAACAAAAGTTAAGTCCCTTTTCTTTCCAAAACAAGCAAACAAACAAACGAGAACCCCAAACAATCAAACTGATATTGCAAGACTGAAAGATGTAATGCCTGAGTTAGTATTTCATTGCTTGGGATCAACAACAGACTAGACACTGGTTATTAATTAATCGGTCAGGTTGACAGTAGATGACAGGGAATCTCCTAACAGACTATAACTAGAATAAAGAATAATATTTTACAGATTCAACGCAATGTCCATCAAAATCCCAGCAAAATTCTTCAAAGACCTCAAAAGAACGGTACTCAACTTCATTTGGAAAAGCAAAAAACCCAGGATAGCCAAAACAATCCTGTACAATAAAAGAATTTCTGGAGGCATCACAATCCCTGACTTCAAACTCTACTACAGAGCTACAGTACTGAAAACAGCCTGGTACTGGCATATGAACAGACAGGAGGACCAATGGAACTGAACAGAAGACCCAGATATCAATCCACACATCTTCAAACACCTGATTTTTGACAAAGAAGCAAAAAATATCAAATGGAAAAAAGAAAGCATATTCAACAAGTGGTGCTGGCATAACTGGATATCAACATGTAAAAGGAAGAAAATAGACCCATATCTATCACCATGCACAAAACTCAAGTCCAAATGGATCAAAGACCTCGACATAAAGCCAGCTACACAGATGACTGCTGACTGTCCATTGTGACATTACAAGGGCTTCTCCGCGTGGTTGGTTTTGAGAGTTTGGCTCTCATCATCTGTCCCACAGCCAGACAGACCCAGAAGTCACCTGTGGGGACAGAAAAGGAAACAGACCTTGAGAGATGGTGCACAGAGCAAATGAATCCCTGAGGGAATGCGTGTTTCCTGACATGGCCCTGGGTATGTCAAGGGTCAAGGCTTCAGGTGGCAAACTCTTCCTCTTGTCTAAGTGGGAATTTTGGGAAGTGTCTGCAACCTGAGCTGTCCTCACCCTCAAATGTTTACAACCTAAGACTGCTCCTTCCTGAGACCTCCTACCAAGACTAGCCAACCCCTCCTTCTCTGCTGTGCATAATAAAGATGCGGAGGTGCTGATTGGGTCGTTATGGGAGTAGCTGGGCCTCCATCAGAACGTGCACAGCCTATGAGTTCAGCTTTTCTGCACACGTGTCTGTATGTCTGTCTTTCCTCCATTCCCTCATAGGACCTTGTCAGGTTTCCAGGACCAAGCTATGTGGGATGGCACAAAGGTGTAACAAAATTTCCTCTAAATTCAAAGAGGGGGGGGAGAATAGAAGAGGAGAGGAGAAAGAAGAAACAAGTAGCAGTGGAGGGGGCAGAGTGTGGCAGTTCAAGACTCTCATCTCGGCAATTGAGAGGCTGAAGCAGGAGGATCAGAAGTTTGAAGCCAGCCTGGGTTATGCTGCAAATTCCGTCTCTTTTTAAAAAATGATTTATTTATTTATTTTATGTGCATTGGTGTTTTGCCTGCATGTATGTCTGTGTGAGGGTGTCAGATTTCCTGTAACTGGAGTTACAGACAGTTGTGAGCTGCCATATGGGTGCTGCCATATGGAACCTGGATCCACTGAAAGAGCAGTTAGTGCTCATAACCATTGAACCACCTCTCCAGCCCTGTAGATTCTATTCCAAAAAATCAAAATAAAAAATAGTAATTTCTCAGATAAACATAGAAATAATTATGAAAGAACATATAGCAAAAATGAAGTACGAAAAGTAAGGATATGTGTTTAATTCTGCCTAGCCCAACTGTCATCAGAGAGTGTCATCCAGCAACGGATGGAAACAGTAGGCGGAGCTCAGGGGATCCTGCAGAATAGGAGGAAGAACTGTAGGAGCCAGAGGATCAAGGACACCACAAGGAATCTCACAGAATCAACTAGCCTGGGCTCATAGGGACTCACAGAGACTGAACAGACAACCAGGGAACCTGCATGGGACTGACCTAGGCACTCTGTATATATGTTACAGTTGTGTAGCTTGGTCCTGTTGTGGAACTCCTAACAGCGGGGACAAGGGCTGTCTCTGTTCTTTTACAGGCTTTTGGAACCTTACTCCTCATACTGGGTAGCCTTGTTCAGTCTTAATATATGGGGAGGTGCTTAGTCTTACTGCAACTTGATATGCCATGTTTTGTTGCTATCCATGGGAAAACTGCCCTTTCCCAAACAGGAGGAGGAGTGGATTGGGGGGCGACAAAGAGGGGTAGGGTGTGAGAGAAACTGGAAGGAGGGGGAGGGGAAATTGTGGCCAGGATATTAAAATACTTGGTTAATTCAAATAGTACCAAAGAATAGACATAAAAGCCAGGAAATAGTGGTGCATGCATTCAGTATGAGCACTCTGGAGGCAGAGCAGGTGTATTTCTGGTCTACAGAGTGAGTTCTAGGTCAGCCAAGACCTTGTAGTGAGACCTTGTCTCAAAAAATGGGTGGGGGGCCGGGCGGTGGTGGCGCATGCCTTTAATCCCAGCACTCGGGAGGCAGAGACAGGTGGATCTCTGTGAGTTCGAGGACAGCCTGGTCTACAAAAGCTAGTTCCAGGACAGACCCCAAAGCTACAGAGAAACCCTGTCTTGAACCCCCCTTAGAAATGTGTGTAGGTTCATGAAACAAAAGAATAGAAAGCAAAAGCAAGGGGCCTAGAGAGACGATCTAATGGTTAAGAGCATTTCCTGTTCTTGCAGAGGACCAAGTTCAGTTCCCAGCACCTACATGGTAGCTCAAAACCATCTGTAACTTCAGTTCCTGGAGCTGTGGTGCCCTCTTCTAGCTCCTCCCTCCACAAAAACACTCACACACATAAAATAAGAAAAATTTTAAAAAAGAAAACAAATAGCAAGATGGTAGATTTAAGCTAAAGTATACCAGCATTTAGAGCAAGGAAAAATGAACTGAACAGTCTAATTAAAGAGACAATATTGGTGCCTGATTAGATGGTTCAGCAGGTAGAGGAACTTTCCAACTGGCCTGATAACATGAGTTTGATACTCGGAACCCATGTGGTAGAAGGAGAGTACTGACTTGCACAAGCTGTTTTTTGTCCTCCTCATGAACACTGTAGCATGTGCCAACTCTCTCTCTCCTGCTCTCTCTCACACCCACCCACATATATTCTAAAAATAAATATTTTTATTTTCATTAAAGGAAGAGGATACTGCAGAGATGACTCAGAAGTTAAGACCACTGGAAGCTCTTCCAGAGGACCTGGGTTAGATTTCCAATACCCACATGGTGGATCTGTAAGTCCAATTTCAGGGAATCTGATGCCCACTTCTGACCTTTATGGGCACCAGGTACACATATAGTGCACAAACTTACATGCAGGCAAAACAGTCATATGTATAAAAAAATTAATTAAATATTCTTTTCTTATTTTGTATCTATGAGTGTTTTGGTTGCACATACTACATGCATGCCTGGTGCTTGCAGAGGCCTTTGGATCTCTTGGGATTGGAGTTATAGGCATTTGTGAGCCACCATGTAGATGCTGGAAATTGAAACCTTGGAAGAGTAGCCAGTGCTTGTAACCACTGAGCCATCTCTCCAGCTCCAAAAATGCATCTTAAAAAATTAAAGAAAGCTACAACATCGGTCTATTCAGATTTTTTTTTAAAAAGACTACTTTTGTTTTACTCAAGAATTAGTACATAACTTTTAATGATAACCTTGAATGGAATTGGGTCATAATTCTGCAATTAAAACATGCTTACTGGATAAATAAATTTAAAGACAAAATGCAAATGTTCACTGCCTGCAAGAAACTCACCTCACCAGACAAGGATGGAAAATGACATTCCACACAAACGGAATCTAAATGGAAGCAAGAGGAGCTGTGTTTGTAACCAACAAAAAGGCTCAAGACAAAATTTGCCTGAAGAAAAAAAGAAAGTTACTATGTATTGATATGGGGAACAATCCTTCAAGTATATAAAGCATATACATACACTATATTGCCACACCCAATTTCAAAACTTAAACACCACAAGGGCATTGTAGCATGAATTCTAATTGTTCTTAATAATAAAAACCTGGAGTCAGGTAAATGCTAAAAGAGCAGAGAGACAAAGGAGTAAGCCACAGTCACTTCTTTGCCAACTCACCAGCCTGAAAGGGGGCAAGCGCCTGTCTCTGTCTGCCTTATATTCCTCTCTCCACACAGTCATTCCTGTTTCCTCCTCCCTAGTGCTGGGATCAAAGGCATGAGATCCCAAGTGCTGGGATGTTGACAGAGACTATGCTTTTGCTTCCTGTCCACCTGTACCCTCATAATCACATAGAAACTATATTAATTACAACACTGTTTGGCCAATGGCTCAGGCATATTCCTAACTAGCTCTTTTATCTTAAATTAATGTGTTTCTATTAATCTGTATATTGCTATGAGGCTGTGACTTACTGGTAAGGTTCTGGTGTCTTTCTCCTTTGGTAGCTACATGATGTCTCCCTTACTCCACCTTCTTTCCTCCTCTATCTCTGCTTGGATTTCCCGCCTTGCTATATTCTGCCTTGCCATAGGCCAATGCAGCTTCTTTATTAACCAATGGTAATAAAATTCATTCACAGCATACAGAGGGGAATCCCACACCACTGGGATTAAAGGTGTGTGCCACCACTGAATGGCCTTTATGGTTCACTAGTGGCTAACTTGGTACTTTGATCTCCAGGCACACTTTATTTGTTAGAGTACAAACAAAATCTCACCGCAGGACATAAAGGGAGAGACAAGCCCGATCCAAACAATGCTAGATGGTGACTGCAGCGTCCTATTCTTGCCACCAGACACCATCCAGAAAAGAAAAGTCAACAAACATCAGACTTAGCTAATTGGCCAGGCAGTGGTGGCACACACCTTTAATTCCAGCACTTGGGAGGCAGAGACAGGAGGATCTCTGTGAATTCAAGGCCCACCTCATCTACAAAGTGAGTTCCAAGACACCCAGAGCTGTAACACAGAGAAACCCTGTCTCAAAAAGCCCACACCAAACCCAAAACCAAAACAAAACAAAAACAAGCAAACAAACAAACCAAAAAACTACACTGTTGATCAAAGGGACACAATAGACATCCACAAAATACTCCAGCCTTCATTAGCTCATAAAAGAATGAAACTAAAAACTAGCAGTAATTGTTTGTCTTTCTAAAAATACATTCTGGATTCCATGTTGGTGGTGGGAGTCCCTTCTGGGTGCTGTAATTACCATTAATGAATAAAAAACTGCCTTGGCCTGTTGATAGGGCAGAACTTAGGTAGGCAGAGAAGATGGAACTGAATGCTAGGAGGAAGAAAGCAGAGTCAGACAGACAGCATGGAGCCACCAGAAACAGACGCTGGTAATTTCACCCGGTAAGCCACTGCCATGTGGCGATACACAGATTAATAGAAATGGGTTAAATTAATATAAGAGTTAGCCAATAAGAAGCTAGAGCTAATGGGCCAAGCAGTGATTTAATTAATACAGTTTCTGTGTGGTTATTTCGGGGCTAAGCTAGCCGGGCAGCCAGGACAAACAAGTGGCCACCTACCTCCTACATCATGTATGAGAGATAGCATGTGATATGTACCTTTCCAGGTCTGTCTTATTTCACTTAATATGGGGATCTGAAGATACATCTATATAGCATGAATTCTAATTGTTATTAATAAAAACCTGGAGTCAGATACTAGGGGGTGAAAGCTGAGAGATCAGAAAAGCAGTGCAATCAGCCACTAGAGAGATCTTTTGCCTCTGCTAATGTTCCCAAAAGGGCAATCCTGTCCTCAGACTGCATCTGTCTCCACCAAACTTCAGACTGCACTGAGCTCCTATCTCCTTCTGCCTTATATTCCTCTCGCTGCCCACCCATATGACTACTCCTGTCTCCACCTCCCTAGTGCTGGGATTAAAGGCCTGGGATCCCAAGTGCTGGGATCACCTTTGTGTGAGCTCTGTTTCTCTTTCAGACAGATTCAATCTTGTGTAGCCCAGAGTGTCCTTGAACTAACAGAGATTCCTGGGTCTCTGTTTCCGGAGTCCTGGGATTAAAGGTGTGTACTCTGATCTTCAGACAAGCTTTATTTGTTAAACCAAAAACAAAATATCACTACACATCTATCGCCTTGCAAATCACATACTAATTTTTTTAAATTAAGATTTATTTTTTTGCGTTTGTGTGTGTATGTGTGTGTGTGTGTGTGTGCACGCTCACACGCGCGCAGGCACATGGGTGTTTGTAAGGATACCCCTGGAGGCTAGAAAAGGACATCAAGTTCCCTGGAAGTGAAGTTACAGATGGAACTGTTACCCAGTGTGGGTACTGGGAACCAAATTCAGATCCTCTTGAAGCTTAGTCAGCACCCTTAACCACTGAGCTGTGTCTTCCAACCCAAATAACCAAATTTTATTTTTTGTAGTTCAATAATACTCCACTCCATATATTTAACATATTTTCTTTATTTATTCCTCTGCTGATGAGCACCTATGCTGATTCATGACTTGGCTGTTGTGAACGGTGCAGTAGTGAACATGGTAGAGGTGTCTCTATGTGGACTTCCATTTCTTCAGGCACATACCCAGGAGCGGTACAGCTGGATCATATGGTAAGTCTAGTTTATATCTTAAAGACTCCCCACATTGATTCACAGTGTCTGGAGTAATTTGCAACTTGTCTTAGTTAGGGTTTCTATTGCTGTGATGAAACGCCATGACCAAAAAGCAAGTTGGGGAGGAAAGGGTCTATTTGGCTTACACTTCCTTATCACTGTTCATTATCAAAGGAAGTTAGGACAGGAACTTAAATGGGGCAGGATCTTGGAGGCAGGGGCTGTTAAAGAAGCCATGGAGGGGAGCTACTTACTGGCTTGCTTTCCTTGCTCAGCCTGCTTCTTATAGAACCCAGAACCACCAGCCTAGGGATGGCACCACCCACCATGGGCTGGGCCCTCCCCCATTTATCACTGATGGAGAAAATGCCTTACCGCTGGATCTCATGGAGCCATTTCCTCAGTTGCGGCTCCCTCCTCTCTGAGGACTCCAGCTTGTATGAAGTTGACACACAACTGGCTAGCACACAACTCTATCAACAACTAGGATCCCTCTCCCCTGTATCTGGGCCAGCTTTTATCACTGTTTGTTTTCTTGATGATTACCGTTCGGACTGGGATGAATTGGAATCCTACTGTAGTTTTCGTTTCTTCTCATTTTTATATTTCCTTCTTCATTTGTGTGCATGTGTGCTCTTGCACACATGCCTTGTCACCTGTGTACATGCCAGAGCTCAACTTGCAGAAGTCAGTTTTCTCCACCCTGTGGGTCTCAGAACTCAGATTCAGGTTGGCAGGTTTGGCTACAGGCATCTGAAATAGTGTCTCATCCAAATCCACTGTGTAGCCAAGGCTGGCCTTGAACTCATGATCTAGCCTCCACCCACCTAGTGCTGGGATTGTGGGCATGTGCCACAATGTAGACATGTATATACCGAGATGAACAGACAATAAAACTGCAATGCAATAAATTATTTTAATTTAATTGTAATTTTAAAGTTATCTTTAAGAACGAAAATGTAGTTTTTGTTTGTTTTGTTTTTTGAGACAGGGTTTCTCTGTAGCTTTGGAGCCTGTCCTGGAACTAGCTCTTGTAGATCAGGCTGGCCACCTGCCTCTTCCTCCTGAGTGCTGGGATTAAAGGCATGTGCCACCACCACCTGGCCAAAAACATAGTTTTATATGTATTTCTAAAGCTGCTTTTGGGTAAAATAAATGTAACAAAAAGACATGGTTTGGTACAAATTAGGGCCCAGGTCTTTCTGAGAGAAGTTAGGTGAATCCTCCTTCCTTATGAACCATTTGTATTTAGGATTTATCCAGGGCTTGTAGAACTCTGAAGAGATGGATCAGGGTAATGGCAGGGAGGGATTCCAGGAGCCACTGAGGGGAACTCACAGTGCCTGAAAGGAACTCATGGACCTAATCTATCAGGAGTTCCCAGACAACAGAGAGGAGCACTGATTCCGGGAACAAACCACAGGCAGGGATGAGCCTGAAGCCGACTCCGGTCTCGCTTCTGCTGGCAGGGGTACATCCTGAGAGACTTGGGTTATGAGTTTGCACTGGAAGAATTGAAGGATGGATCTGAAAACACCTTGGGGCCTCTGTCAGCCTCTTTATGATGCCTTTCTTCCACGAAGCATCCATCAAGACTCACTCTCTTATTCCCAAGGACTTCCTGCAGTGAAGTCTCCGAGTCCTGTGCCCTTCAGGCTGTGTAAGGCTGAATTGCTACTCCACCAGCGTGTAGCCAGTTGAGTCCTTGCTCCGCTGGTTCCTGGTGGTAGCAGCAATGATAACATCCGCAGCGATGGACTTTCAGCAGGAGGACGACTCTGCGGAATCATTAGGGCCTGAGGTTGTAGAGTCCCTGCCTGGATGTCCACGGCAATGAGCAAAAGAACAATATAACTAACGGCTCAAGCAATTTCACTCGGGGACCTCTCCAGCTGAGCATAGCACACAAAAAAGTGTTCTCTCCATTTCATAAGAGATAACTTTAATCTCTGGCATCAAACCAATACAGCAGTGTTTCAATTCCACTAACAATGGCACATGGCAACCATGGGAGTCAGCTGCCAGGGCTGAGCAGTTTCCCTTTCCCTGAGCTACTGAGTCCTCAGCCTGCACATGGCTGGCTTGGCTGACGACTTAAGCTCTCCCCCTTTTTCTTGCTTGCAGAAAATTCAGTGTCCTAAGTTCCTGAGATTTAGTTGCATTCAAGTGGATGACAACTGTCTTCATTAATTAGTCACATCGGAGGTTTTGGGTTCACTTTAGAGATTTTATAAACTATATCCCAGAGTGAAGGTCTATGGCCGGCCATAATAGCACACATCTTTAACCCTGGTGCTTGAGAAGTGGAGGCAGGAGGATCAGAAGTTTCAGGCCATTATTAGCTATATCTCGAGTTTAAGGACAGCCTGGTCTACAAGAGACCCTGTCTCAAACAACAATAACTACCACCACCAACAAAAAAGACTTAAGGTTCATGGTGCAGAAAGCAATGAGAAACAGTCCAGTCCAAGTGTGTTAGGACAGACCTGTAAATCTGCAGTTAGGATGGCTGAGGCAGGAGGATCTTTTTGAGTTTGAGGACAGCCTAGGTTACATAGTGAGAACCTGACTGAAACAAAACCCAAAACAAAGCAAGACAAACAGTACATAAGTAATGAAAAACAAAGAAAATGGAGACTCTGTGGATAAATATAAATACACCTTTACTGTGCAAAATAATAAATCCGGTGACTTTTCCCATATCACAACAACTATACACACAATCTCTCTCTCTCTCTCTCTCTCTCTCTCTCTCTCTCTCTCTCTCTCTCTCTCTCTCTCTCTCTCTCTCACACACACACACACACACACACACACACACACACACACACAATTTCCACTGCCTTTGGAAATCCATTGCCGCTTTATTAAGTCAGTTTCCAGGTTTTCAATGTTCTTCCTCTTCCACCTCTTCTTCATTTTTTTTTTTCTCGAGACAGGGTTTCTCTGTGTGACACTGGAACTCGCTCTGTAGACCAGGCTGGCCTTGAGCTCATAGAGATCCACCTGCCTCTGCCTCCGAGTGCTGGGATTAAAGGTTCGTAGCACCATGCCTGGCCTCCATTCTTGAAAGACCCATCTATTCTCTAGTTTGGCTTTTGTGGCACAGGAGATGGAACCCAGGGCATGATGCTCTGGGTTAAGCTATTCAGCTAAGCTCTCTAGTCCTTCTGGATGCTTTCTTTTCCCCTGAGAATGGGTTTCTCTGTGTAGCCTTGGCTGGCCTAGAACTCACTCTATAGACCAGGCTTGACCTCAAACTCACAGAGATCCACTACCTCTACCTCCCAAGTGCTGGGATAAAGGGCGTCCGCCACCACACCCCATGGTATTGTTTTCTTTAAGATGATTTATGATTATTTTTTGTTTTTTCAAGACAGGGTTTCTCTGTGGCTTTGGAGCCTGTCCTGGAACTAGCTCTTGTAGACCAGGCTGGCCTTGAATTCACAGAGATCCGCCTGCCTCTGCCCTCCCGAGTGCTGGGATTAAAGGTGTGCGCCACCACCGCCTGGCTTATGATTAGTTTTTAACTTATTTTTCTAGATTGTGTTTTTTTGGGGGGTGGAGGGGACCACATTTTCCGTACAGAAAAATCTTTCTAACCTAAGGTCAGCCAGCATTTCTGGGTGTGTCCGTGCAAGTGCTTCTCGTGAGGTTAACACTGAAATCATAGCTTGGAAGATGGCCCTCCTCATGCAGACAGTCTCGTCCGATCTATGACAGCTGCGTGGATGCGGAGGGCAGGGCGCACTCCATTTATACCACTCCACAGTGTGCAGAGAATGGTGAGTGCCTTTCAGGCTGTGCCTCGTACGATATTTATAAAGCACTGGTTTGCTCCACGTTAGGCATGAATGCTGAGGCGAGGACTCCCCCGCTTTGTGCAAGTTAACACAGAGCATCTGCCCAGCACAAATCATAAGGCACAGGCCGATACAGAATTGATTTACGCAAATAAAATACCACCATCTATGAACTTACCTGATTAAACTGGGAACACATGGGCACACGGGCATGTAAAAGCCATTTCGGCAAAACAGGCCTGCGAATTTACCAAACACACTAGACCAATGAATGATTTTTATACTAAAGGAGACACCTACCTCCCCTGGTGCATACCCCAGTACTGGGGAGACCCTGGTCTCTCGCCTAACCTCTTGCCTCATTTCCATTCTGCTCACCATGCTCGCCTGCTTGACACAGCCCACTTGAATGACTGCCCACCAGAACCTGACTCAGTGCCTTGAGCCAACTCAGCGCTTGGCACCAGCTCTGGGTGCTAACTCTGCAGCTGAACTCTTATGGGAATATCTCGTCTATCCCCCTGCAGCCGCGCTGCACTCGTACCAGTGATTCGCTCCTGTTTCTGTTTAGCCTCTTTGAACCCTGTGACCACTTTCGCCCTTTTGTCCTTTGTAATGTTTGTTGGCTGGTTTTGCTCTTGGGACAGGGTCTTGCTATGTACGCCAGGCTAGACTCCAGTTTACAGAGATTCACCTGCCTCTGCCCCTCCTCCCTCCGCCAGTGCTGGGATTAAAGGCATATGGCGCTACTCCTGGCTTGGCTTGTTTGGACTTGTAACTATTTTGTGGTGTGTGTGTGTGTGTGTGTGTGTGTGTGTGTGTGTGTGTGTGTGTATTTGTGTGAACTGTAATGTATAACTTGAGAGTTAATATTAAGAATTAAGGATGGGGGCCAGCAAGGTGGCTCAGTGGGTAGGTGGGAGTACTTTCCACACAGTTGATGACCTGAGTTCAATTCCTGGGACCTACAATGTAGAAGGAGAAAACTGACTCTCACAACTTGTCTGTGCCAATCCACACATCCACGCACACAAATAAATAAATATAGAAATGTAATAGGGAGCTGTTTCAAGACAGGGTTTCTCTGCATAGCCCTGGCTGTCCTGTAACTCACTATTTTGTAGACCAGGCTGGCCTCTGCCTGCCAAGTGCTGGGATTAAAGGTGTGTGCCAGCACTGCCCAGCAAAATATTATTTTAAAAAAATTAAAAATTGAGGTTGGAAGGAAAGAACCTGTGACTGCCGACAGCCACAACTATCGAGTGAAACCAGTAGTCCAGGCTGTGTGAGATTGCGTTTCTGTCAGTCAATGAATTCTGACATTGTGGGAAGAGACGAGCATGTCTGCAGTTTCTAGTGCAGCCTTCTCATGACAGAAAGAATTCTTTCTCTCTGCCTGACTGCCTTGGACTAGGGACTTTGTCCCTTGATTTGGGTTTCAGATTGGAAGGTCATTAGTTCTTCTGGGCCTCCAGTTTGCCTAGCATAGACCCTCAGGCTTCTCAGCTTCCATAATCATGAGAGCCAACCACTTAGAATAAATCTGTCTTCCTTCTCTCCCTCTCCCAGTCTGTTTCTCTGCAAAATCCAGATTAATGCAACTTCTATTAATAGCTTCGTACTTGTCATTTAATTCATTAATCCAATCTAAGTGGAGTTGAGTTGCACATGATGTCTGTGAAGTTGGGATTCAATTATTTTTCTAAATCAATAGTCGTTTTTCTCCTTGTTCTTTTTATCTTCTATGCCCTCTCTGTTGATTCAATTTCCATATATAAATCTGTTCATGATCTCTAGTCTATTGTAGTAACCAATGTGTCTCTCCAAGCGGGTCCCTGTGTGGGTTTGTGCCTGTGGATGCAGTGCCAGCAGAGACCAAAAGAGAGCATCAGATCTCTTGGAGCTACTGTTGGAGGGAGGTGGCTTGTTGGTTCCCGACCACTTAGCTCCAAAATAATCACACTGCTTGACCCATTAGCTCTAGCTTCTTATTGGCTCACTTTTACATATTAATTTAACCCGTGTCTAGTAATCTGTGTATCGCCACGTGACTGTGGCTTACAGGCAAAGTTTCAGCGTGTCTGACTCTGGTGGTGGCTCCATGGTGTCTCTCTGACTCCGCCCTTCTTTCTCCCATCATACAGCCAAGCTTTCCCCTCCTAGTTCTGTTCTTCCCTGCCATAGGCTCAAAGCAGTTCTTTATTCATTAACCAATAAAAGCAACACATAGACAGAAGGACCTCCCACACCAGAGCTACCATTACAGGTGGTTGTGAGTCCCTGGACATGAATGCTGGGAACTGAGTTTTGGTCCTTTGGTCATCTTCTCTCCAGCCCCATACACCATATGCAAGGTCTTGATGCTGTATATTCTTCACAAGTTCTGATATGTGATAGGGACCAGCATATCTCTTTGGTTTTCCTCAAAAGTGTTTAGAGTAATTAGTAAGATCTCCCAATCTCCCCTTTGAAGCTTTTAAGACTATTTCAAATTAATGGTATCCTGGATCATTGAAAAAAATGTTCCTTTTAGATCTAGTACAAAATGAATTGAAATTCTTTCTTATATTATAAGGTGAGGAAAGCTCCAAATACCTTGATGTTTGTGGAGGAACAGAAACCAACTTAAAGAAGCCACTATTAGCCAGGCGGTGGTGGTGCATGCCTTTAATCCAAGCACTCGGGTGGCAGAGGCAGGCGGATCTCTGTGAGTTCGAGACCAGCCTGGTCTACAGAGCTAGTTCCAGGACAGGTTCCAAAGCCACAGATAAACCCTGTCTCGAAAAGCCAAAAAAAAAAAAAAAAAAAAAAAAGGCCACCTTTACAAACAAACAAAAAAGAGTTAAAAAAAAATCTACCAGGCTTTTCTTTTGGGACATGAACCAGCTCCCAAATCATGACATGGAGACTTAATATTAGTTATGAATGCTGGGCCTAGCTTATGCTCACTTCTGGCTAGCTCTTTTAACTTAAGTTAAACTGTTTCTGTTTATCTACCTTTTACCTCAGGGGTTTTTGCCTTCCTTTCTTCTGCATATTTTACTTTCACTGCTCCTCATGTCTGGCTGGCTGGTGACTGCCTGGCTGGCCCAGGGTGTGACCCTCTCTTTCTCCTCATTCTCTTCTCCTTGATTTCTCTTTTTACTTATTTTCTCTGCCTTCCATCCCCACCTATTTTTTCTCTGCCTAGCTATTGGCTATTTATCTCCTTATTAGACCAATCAGGTGCCTTAGGCAAGCAAGGTGAAACAAATGCAACACATATTTACATTATTAAACAAATGCAGCATAAGCAAATGTAACACACCTTTATACAGTTAAAGTAATATTCTAGAGCATTTCCCCCTTTTATCTAAATAAAAAGGGTTTTAACTTTAACATAGTAAAGCTATATACAACAAGAACAATTATAAAGTAAGGGTTACATTTACAGTATCTAGTCCATTTGTAGTTGGCAGATTCAGAGAAAATACTCAATAGAGTATTCTATCTTGATGAGTCCAAAGTTTTATACCTAATTTACCTTCTGTCGTAACTAAAAAAAACTGTAACTATAACTATCTAGTCTTCAACTTCATCAAAGATCCCAGCAGGATATAATATTACCTGAGTAAACATGAAGTGCACTGCAAGCCACTTACAAAATGACAGAGACATCTAGCTGCCTGGATAGTCACCCAAACTTCCTCTGCAGTGTTGAGGCATCCATCTTCAGTCTACAGGCTTAGAATATCTGGAGATTCTTCTATGAAGCAAGAATTTTGAAGGACTATCCTACTTTGTTTTGGCAAAGTTCAGCAGTCTTTTTCCCTTGTGTCTTGCTTGTCCATTTTATACAGCATACTGTCAGCAGTCAAGGCAAAAGCAGTTTCTTGCCCAAAGGGCTAGCTTTGCCACAATGAAAGCAAACTCTATATGGAGTTTCTTTAATGCCAATCATCTTTTCTGAAGTAAATTGGTACTGCCAGGAGCAGACATGTCTCACTGTCCTGAAAAGACTTAGGTTATTAAACATCTTAAATACCATATTCTGTAGGTCTTTGAAGTATTTATAGTCTATCTAGCTAAATACATTCATTTAACCTTGAAACATACCTGACTACAAGTTTGATTATTATAGATGACTAACTACTAACCTGCATTTCTTAATTATATATTACATCTTAAATAAACTGTATAAGCACAATACCCCAAACAAAAGAAATATAACACAGCAAAACAAAAATAACTTTAAATTTGTATCAATATAACAAAATCCATATCAGTGCAAAATATTTGAGGTTAATAGTTCTTTTTGTCTTATATTCCTAGATTCCAACTAAATGATGACAAATATCCATAACCCACTAAATGACCAGAAACTTTTCACCCACCTCTTGGGAATGTTAGTGTTGTGTTCCTAGACTGCTTCCCATTGCCTGGGGACAAAGGCATCTTTAGGGAGTCTGAGAAATTTGAGATAATGGTCAAATCCTGGCAAAACTAGTCATAACATATTTGTTCAGTCTGTGCAATGAGAAAGTGCAAGGTTTACCTGCAGTCCTAACTAGAATAGTCTGAGACTGGACCATCTCAGCCAGCAGCCTTGAAGCTATTCTGGATGCAGAACTCTGAGGAACCTGCAACAGAGGCACTCTGAGAGACTGGATCACCTGGGCCACCCATTTTCATTGTTGTCTGGTCCTCTTGCTCTGGAAACACACAAACTTTCAAAGATAACATACATATTTGCATTAACACAAGAATGGAACGTACATTATACACAAGCCAACCAAAGATGATTTTTTCTTTCATATTTGAGCAGGTAAAATATACATCACCTGTCTTGTGGTCTTTCTAGTTTTATTTCTTTATGTCCATAGCTAGGATAGAGCAATCTTGATCTCTATCAACCTTGAATGAATCCACAGCCTTTCATTTCTTGTGGAAACAAAAGCATACTACTTCCCCAACGTAATACATTTTCTGACTTCCACTTTAAAGTTAAGGCAGTCCTAGAGTGTAGGCTGGTCTAATTCAGCATTCTCTCTTACAATCCCATGTCTCTCAGCAGCTGTCATTCACTCATCAGCATCCAAACAATTCAAAGTCAGCACAACAACACACAGGATCCAAACTCCTTGTGTATGTCCCATCTCTACCTGGCTTATTCTTTCCTCACTATTTATCAACTATTTACTTTTTTCTATGACTGTCTATACCCACCTTCTTTTCTTTGTTAAGCCTACACACATTTTTAAGCACACTGTAACTTGTTTAGAGGTTTTGTTTTTTTTTTGAACCTGCTTTATTATGTATCTCTAGGCTTCTCTGTCTGCATGAAAAAAACCCTTAAACTGCTAAGATACTGCTGGGTCTCTGCCTCAGCTTTGGTGGCTGATTCCATCCTCTCCTCGGGTCTGTGAGAGCCTAACCTTAGGCTCACAGGCAAGTCCAGAGGTATGTTTGACTGGGGACTATATTCAACTACCCCAGTTCTAGGAAGTTGGTGCCCTGCATGGTAACAGTCATTTTTGCTTAGCTTTTTATTTCTACTTTGTGTACCAGTATGGCAGAGTCTCTTAAAGCAGCCATATCCTGCTGTGGAATAATCCTTTTGTACATTGTGAATATATATTACTCTCATTGGTTAATAAAGAACTGACTGGCTAGTAGCCAGGCAGGAAGCATAGGTGGGACAACCAAACTGAGAATGCTGGGAAGAAGAAGGGCAGAGTCAGTGGAGTTGCTAGGAGACACAGAGGGAGCAAGATGTGCAGGTTGGTAGTTAGCCACCTATGACAATCAAACTTGTTAATAATGTTAGGTATATTTTCAGGGTTAAACAGTAATATATTTCAGATAGATAGGTAGTCTTCAACTACTTCAAAGACCTATAGAATATGGCATTTAAAATATTTCGATAAGTTAGACTTTTCTCAACATGAGACAGATTTGTTCCTGGTGGCACTGATCTACTTCTAAGGACAATAATAGGCATTGAAGAAACTCCATATGAAATTTGCTTTCCTCATGGCAAAAGATGTTTTGGTTTTTTTATGTCATTATGGGTTTTTAAAAATAATTTATTATGATTTAAACTTTATTTCATGTGCATTGGTGTGAAGTTATCAGATCCCCTGGAACAGGAGTTACAGACAATTGTGAGCTGCCATGTGGGTGCTGGGAATTGAACCTGGGTCCTCTGGAAGAGCAGTTAGTGCTCTTAACCACTGAGCCATCTCTCCAGCCCCAAGATGTTTTGTTTTTGTTTCCACAGGAGAAGAAAAACTATGGATACCATCAAAATTGATAAAGATTAGATTAAAAAAAGAGAGACCTCTTGATTAAAAGAGGTGAATAGTTCATCAAACAGCATGACCATTCAATATAAACTAACTTATAAGACTAACAAATGATTTTTATTGACTAGCTATAACTTTCCCAAAGGGAATCTCCCCAAAGTAAGGGTTGGGGCAAGGTTTTGTTTTTGTCTTTCTAGGAGAATGAAGTCACCAACTAAGGAATCTGAAAACCAATGGACTAATGAGACATCTGAAGAAAAAGAACAAATCATCAGGCCAAATTGAAGGCCCCACAGACTGCCATAGACCTGTCACCCACAATCAGAGGACCTAGTTTGGTCCTATGCAGGTTCACCAGCTATCAGTCCAGAGTCAGTGAGCTCCCACTAGCTTGGATCAGTTGTCTCTGTGGGTTTCCCCATCATGATCTTGACCCCTTTGCTCATATAATCAATCCCTCCTCCCTCTATTCAGCTAGACACCTGGAGCTCTGCCCAGTGCTTAGCTGTGGATCTCTGCAACTGTTTCCATCAGTTACTGGATGAAAGTTCTATGATAACAATTAGGGTTATCATCAATCTGATTAAAGGAAAAGGTTAGTTCAGGCACCCTCTCCACTATTGTTAGGAGTCTTAGCTGGGGTCATCCTTGTGGATTCCTGGGAGTTTCCCTAACACCAGATTTCTCCCTAGCCCTGTAATGGCTCCCTCTATCAAGGTATCTCTTTCCTTGCTCTCCCTCTCTGTCCCTCCCCCAACTCAACCATCCCATTCCCTCATGTTCTCTTCCCCCTCCCCTTTACCCTCCTCCCAAATTACTCAGGAGATCTTGCCTATTTCCCCTTCCCAGGGGCACCCATGCATCTCTCATGGTGTTCTCCTTGTTACCTAGCTTCTCAGGGGTTGTGGGTTGTAGCCTGGTTATCCTTTTCATTACATCTAATATCCACTTATGAGCGAGTGCATACCGTGTTTTGTCTTTCTGGGTCTGGGGTACCTCACTCAGGATGTTTTTTTCTAGTTCTATCCATTTGCCTTCAAATTTCAAGATGTCATTGTTTTTTTACTGCTGAGTAATACTCTGTTGTGTAAATGTACCACATTTTCTTTACCTATTCTTCAGCTGAGGGGCATCTAGGTTGTTTCCAGGTTCTGGATATTATGAATAATGCTGCTATGAACATAGCTGAGCAAGTGTCCCTGTGGTATGAATGTGCATCCTTTGTGTATATGCCTAATAGTGGTATTGCTGGGTATTGAGGTAGATTGATTCCCAATTTTCTGAGAAGCCGCCATACTGATTTCCAAAGTAGATGTACAAGTTTACACTCCCACCAGCAGTGGAGGAGTGTTCCCCTTATTCCACATCCTCTCCAGCATACTCTGTCATCGGTGTTTTTGATCTTTACCATTCTGACAGGTGTAAGATGGTATCCCAGGGTCATTTTGATTTGCATTTTCCTGATGGCTAAGGATGTTGCTCAATTCTTTAAATGTTTTTCTGCCATTTGAGTTTCTTCCATTAAGAATTCTCTGTTTAGATCTGTACCCCATTTTTAAATTGGCTTATTTGGTATTTTGATGCCTAGTTTCGTGAGTTCTTTATATATTTTGGAGATCATCCCTGTGTCAGATGTGGGGTTGGTGAAGATCTTTTCCCATTCTGTAGGCTGGCGTACAAAACCACTTTTAAGTCAGCTCCCTGGCAAGACAGATACAAGAGGCTCCCATCTTCTCATCTAGCTGATTTTGTTAATTAACTTGTCTTATCTGTCTCAATACCTTGTCTCTCAGTTTAACTGGCCTGTTAAGTGATGAGCAGCTGGGTTTCCACCCAGTGTCTGAAGAGAGCTTCAGTAGACTGAAACAGACCAAACAGGGGGTTGGAGAGATGACTCGGTGGTTAAGAGCCTTGCTGTTGTAGAGTTTGGTTCCTAGCATCCACATTAGGCAGTTTACAATTGCTTGTAACTCCAGCTCAAGGGGATGCAGTGCCCCCTTCTGGCCTGAACAGGGACCCAGAGTCACACGCCCACACATAATAAAAATAAAATGAATATAAAGAAAAAGAAAATACACCTTTTTTTTTTTAAGATGGAGGGCACTGGAGCGGTGGCTCAGTGGTCAAGACCACTCACTGCCTTTGCTGGGGACTGGAGATTGTGTCCCAGCACCTATGTCAGGTGACTCACAATTGTCTGCAAGTCCATGTCTTGGTTCCTTTCCTAGTATTGTGAAGAGAGACCACAACCAAGGCAGCTTATGGGAGAAAGAGTGTTCCAGAAGGTTGGAGTTCATGACCATCATGGCAGAGAACATGGCAGCTGACAGACAGAGTGCCTATCTTGAGTGATACACTTCCTCCAACAAGGTCATGCCTCCTAATTCCTTCCAGAAAGTTCTACCAACTGGGGACCAAGCATTCTGATTTATGAGCCATCCTCATTCAAACCAGCACACTCAGCTCTAGGAGAGTCCCATGCCCTCTTCTGGCTTCTAGCATTCATTCACACAGACACAACAAAAACATATTAGTAAAAATAAAAGCGAGCCTTTAGAAACGATAAGATAAAATAAAACATGCCAAATATATTTATTATAATACTAAGTAACCTTTATCAGTCACCTTTGGTAGACCCTAGAGAACCAAGGTACTTTTTTTTTTCCATCTTTCGAAACAGGGTTTCTTTGTGTAGCCCTGGCTATTCTAAAACTTTCTCTGTAGACCAAGCTGGCCTCGAACTCAGAGATCCACCTGCCTCTGCCTCCTGACCGTTGGGATTAAAGGTGTGTGCCACCATCCCAGCTGACATTTTATTTTTTAAGATAAAAAGGGACAGGTAACAAAATATATGCTAAAGGTTTCATCTTGTTTGTGTTTTTATTTTTTGGAAATTAGGTTTACTTACATTGCTCAGGCTAGCTAACATCTCCTGGACTCAATGATTCTTCCCGTCACAGCCTTCTAAGTAGCTGGGACGTTAGTTTCCCTTTTATCTGCCTGTATTATTTTTTTTTTAAAGATTTATTTATTTATTATGTATACAGTATTCTGTCTCCGTGGATGTCTGCAGGTCAGAAGAGGGCACCAGATCTCATTACAGATGGTTGTGAGCCACCATGTGGTTGCTGGGAATTGAACTCAGGACCTTTGGAAGAGCAGCCAGTGCTCTTAACCTCTGAGCTATCTCTCCAGCCCTGCCTGTATTATTTTTTAAACATCATCATCATCATTATTATTACCATTTTGGTTTTTCAGGACAGAGCTTCTCTGTGTATCCCTGGTTATCGTGCAACTCGCTATGTAGACCAGGCTGGCCTTGAACTTGAAGATCTGCCTGGCTCTGTCTCCTAAATTCTGGGACTAAATATATGCACCAACACTGCCCAGTTTAAATATTTTTATTATGTATATAGTGTTATGGGCACCAGATCTCATTATAGATAGGTGTGAGCCATCTGTGGTTGCTGGGAATTGAACTCAGGACCTCCAGAACAGCAGTCAGTTTTCTTAACCTCTGAGCCATCTCTCCAGCTTAAATATTTTTTATATGCATGTGTGTGTGTGTGTGTATGTGTGTATGTGTATGTGTGTGTGTGTGTGTTTGAGCATGATGGTCAAGCACGCCACCAACTGAGCTATATCTGGCTATCTCTATAGCCCAGAGTCTGAATTTCTAATGAGCTCCCAGGGAACATTGATGGGGATGATGTTAGTTTATGGACCACACTGTTTAAAAAACATTTGAAAAAAAGATTTATTTATTTTGGGTATATGAGTGGTCCACCTGCTTGTATGCATGTACATCACATGCATGCTTGCTGCCCAGGGAGGTCAGAAGAGGGTGTCTGAAGACCTGAACTGGAGTTATAGATGGTTGTAAGCCACCGTGTGTGTGTGTACTGGAACCGAGGTCCTCTGCAAGAGCAGTAAGTGTTCTAAACCACTGAGCCATCCCTCCAGTTCCCGATGGACTACATTTTGTGAAACTAGGCTATCAAATTCTATATAGTAGCATGCTTTGGTGGCATGCATTTCCCCCCAAGACATGGTTTCTCTGTGTAACAGTCTTGGCTGTCCTGGAACTCATTCTGTAGATCAGGCTGGCTTCAAGCTCAGAGATCTGCCTGCCTCTGCCTCCTGAGCACTGGGATTATAGGTATGAAAGCCATCACTGCCTGGCTATCGCATATTTTCTGTATCTTTGTTTATTTGTGTCCTTTTTTCTTTTTACATAGTCTCACTTTCCAGCCCAAAGTCCAGGTTGACCTCAAACTCCTGTTAGTCTTCCTGCCTCAGCCTTCCAGGTGCTGGGAATACAGGAATGAGGCACCGTGCCTGGTCTGTGGTAGCATGCTCACAATTGTTCCCTCTTTTTAAGGTTTTTATTGCTGCATGATTTTTTTTAATTTAACACTATCTTATAATTTAATACTTTTTTTTCTGTTAAAGGACATTTTTGTTGTTTCCAGTTTCTCCGATGCCCATCTCCTTGTCAATTTGACCGCATCTGTAATCAACAGAAACACAAGATGCTGGGCACGCCTGTGAGGGATTTTCTTTCTTTTTCAGTTTGGAATGATTTTTAAACATTTAACATAATTTCTTTACTGAATCCCTGGGAACCCTACATCACACACCACAGTTCTTCCCTCCACATCCTCCCCTCACCCCTGCAGCACCCCTCCAAAAGAAAATTTTAAGAAACCAAAGCAAGCAAACAAACAAAAACAAAACAACAACAGCAGCAATTAAAAAACAAAACCCTCTTGACTCTTCCATCCTTCCCCCCTCTCCACCAGTGAGGGATTTTCTTAATCTAATTCTTTGGTGCTGGAACGACCCATGTTAAATCTGGGCCACACCTTGTGGCAGCCCAGATAAGGGGCCATGGAAGAGGGAAGCTTTGGTTTTTTTGCCTGCTTGCTTTTATTCTCACTGGCAAATCCATCTACTCCATTGCCGCAACATCCCTCCACCACTGTTAGAACTGACTGCTTTGGGAAGACCAACAGCTTCTGCAGGAATCCTCCATGTTTTCAGTGCCACGTTGAGTATGCAGACACGTTAGGCCTCATAGACTGAATGACTACTGTATTCTCAATCTCTCCGGTGTGAGGTCACATTGTTGGACTACCCATACTTCACTGCTAAAGCCCATGTAATAAATCCCCCTTTAATATATGTATATATTTCTAATTTAATATGTGTATATGTTACTAATACAGGGCCCATTGTGAAATAAGTTGCTGTGAATTTTTTTTTCAAGACAGGGTCTCTCTATATACCCCTGGTAGTCCTGGAAGTCATTATGAGGAGGACCAGGCTGGCCTTAAATTCGCAGAGATCCACCAGCCTCTGCCTCCCAGGTGCTGGGATTAAAGATACGCACCACCACTTCTTTCTCCCAGTTGACTGCAACCTGAGACTTCTCCCCTATACAGAACTATCAGATTAGCTAACCGGCCTCCTGGTTTTGGCTGTATATAATTAACCCATCACAGACCTTAGCCCACCCAACCCCAGCTTTCCTGTGCTTATGTCTGTTGTTTCTTCATTTCTTCATCCCCTCCCAGTTAGGTCAGTCTCTAACCTGTGCAGTCTGGAGAAGACAAGGTGTGTCATGCTGGCCTTGAATTCATTAGGAACCTCACAGATGACCTTGAACTTCCAGTCCTCCTCCCATCTTCCAAGTACTGACATTACAGACGTGAGCCACTGAACCACTTTATTTGGTGCGGGAGACCGAACCCAAGATTTCATGCATGCTAGGCAAACACCCTCCCAGCTAGCTACATCCCCAGGCTGACTTGTTGATTTTCCTGGTTGTGTTAGCTAGAGCTCTCCCCATAAACAGAACTGTGTAGACAGATATGCAGGGCTAGGTCTATCAAAAGGATGCGCTTTCACAGCTGTGGGCACGTCAGCACTTCCCGACACGCTCTCTGAGGCTGGAAAGCAAGGAAAGCTGGCAGTGTAAATCAGAACTATTGGAGCAAACCTCAATCTGAGCCCCAGTATCCAAAGGCAACAGAAGATGGATGTCTCAGGTCAAGAAAAAGAAAGATAGCGTTTCTCCCATCTTTTTTGCTCCTACTGAACTCTCAATGAGTTGGATCATGCCTGCCAACATAGGTAAGAGCAGATCTTTACTAGCCTGTTAATTTCTTTTGGAATTAAACTTATAGACTTCAGAAATAACATTTCGGTGTTTTATTGTTGCTGTTTGCCAGCTAGCTGTGCATCCTTTAATTTGGTCAAGTTGACACATGCAATTAACCCTCACTAGCGTTCTTATGCATGATGCCATATTTCCCTATGTATTTAGGTGATATTTGGTTGAGGTGGCCATTTTCTTTGGAACTTTATTTGTGGAAATAATTTGTAGTCTTAGAAAAAAAATGAGTGTACTTTTGAGGGCACGAGGTGTCCCCATACAGCCCAGGTTCGCCTTTAACTCCCTACGTAGCTCAGGCTGGCCTTGAACTCACGATGATCCTCCTGCCACATCCTCCTGAGTACTGAAGTTAAAGTGAGGTACTGTACACCATGTTCTGCTAAAGAGAGAGGAGAGAGAGAGAGTGTGTTTCTGTGTAGGCGCACGTGTGTGACAGCTAGAGGTTGACATAGGGTGTCTTCTTTTGAGACCTACCTTGCTTTTCTTCAGTGGGGTATTTCACAGAAACTGGGTTTGTGAATCCAGCAACACTAGTTGGCTATCAAGCCCCACCAATCTGTTTCCATGTCCTCAACGCTAGATTTACAGATGAACACCACCCTGCCCAGAGCTGTGTGTGGGTGCTTGGGCTCCACACTCAGACCTTCGTGCTTGCAAGGCAAGCGCTGTAGTGACAGAGCCTCACTGAGGGACTGAGATCCCCTAGCCTCCTAAGTTGAGTTATTTAACAAAAATCGATTATTTGCTTCTGCCAGGCACCTGGAACACCACCACCCTGGAGCCATTTTATGCCAATGCCCGCGTTGACGTTTTCTAGTTCCTCTAGGTAAGAGTGCGCTAGATGGGAGAGGTTACGGTTCTCAGGAAGTGATTATTTCTCTCACTCTCGCTGCCAAGCTTAAGACAAACATTTTTCTTGAAGTCCTTCATGTGATGATGAAATGAGTTTCTTCAATTTCTGTCCATTCAAACCATAGCCCTCTGCATGGTTACATTTGTTTGTATGAGTATTTGGCTACTTTGGGCAGACTCTTTTTTTTTTTTTATCCTGTGTCATGTCGTTCCCCTCCGCCTCCAGCTGAGGACCAAACCCAGGGACCCTGTGCTTGCTAGGCGGCACAGCGCTGTGGGAGGGCTCGGAGAGTTTGCAGCTTTGTCCCATTTCTGGTTGGATCTCTCCTTAAGGTTGGCAGCTGAAGATCTAATCTCTTAGCTTCTTGCTCCAGCCACCTGTTGCCACACCTCTTCCATGGACTCCCCACCTTGAGCTGTAATCCAAGATAAACTCTTTCCTCTGTAAATTGCTTTAGATCACAGCAACAGAAACATGACCGATAGAGTTGGCATGGCATGGCTGTCATTCTCCAGTGTGCTAGTTTGGGCTTGTGGAGGCTGAAGACCAAGAGAAAGAGTAGACTTCCACATTGCAGACTGCTGAGGCTAATTAAAAGTCCCAAATTCACCCGAATTGAAGGAATGAGAAAGCAGAAGTCTGTGTCTTGGTCAGAGAGTGGCAAAGTCACATGGAAAATAAGTGCCATTCAGAGACAGTTGAAGAATTGGTCATCCTCTTTTTATCAACTTGAATTATTTCGCTGAGGGAGATATAGAAAAGGAAGAAAGGTTTGTTGGCAGAGTTTGCAGTGCTAGGTTCAACAAATACCCAGAATCCAGCCCAGAATTCATGGGCTACTTTCCATTGAAAAGATCTGGAGGCCAGAAGTCTACCACAGTCCTCAAGGTTCCTGTCAACCAAGATATCCAGCGGAAAGTACGCCCTATTTCTCAGATCCCTCTGGAAGATGGGCGTGTCCTTTGTGTCTCACTGCTGTGCTGCTTGCATCTCATCTCTTTCTCCATTGATTCATTATTCAAGTGTTTCCTTATCTCCCAATCAAGAGCATCACAATGCCCAAAATATTTTGGAATGTTGTGCAATGCTCAATTGTACGGGAAGGGTTGGAGTCAGAGTCATCAAAGAAGACCATGACCAGGTCAGCTACTGTGCCAAGAAGTGGCTGCTCCACAGAAAGCAAACTCTTGGGTACCTAGCTTGGCTGGATTCAAATGATGTCCTTTTTGCAACAGACCTACTTAGACCTTAGTGCTAAAGTTGGCTTCATGCTCTATTCTTTTTTTGGTTCTGCTTCATTTATATCTGGGACTTAGTTTTCTTGCTAGCACATTGATATATTTAAGAATATTTTTAAAAGCCAGGCTTGGTGGCACACACCTTTAATCTCAACATTCAGGAAGCAGTGGCAGGAAGATCTCTGTGAGTTTGTGGCCAGCCTGATCTACAAAGCAAGTTCCAGGACAGTCAGGGCTGTTACACAGAGAAACCCTGTCTCAAAAAATAAAGGAAAAAAAAAGAATATTAATAACAACTTACTTGTAATTTTACACACACACACACACACACACACACACACACACACACATATTCTTTTTCTTATAAGATAATCTCATGTACCCCAGGATGGCCCCAAACTCACTATATAGCTAAAGATGACCTTGAACTTCTGATCTTCTTGCCTCTACTCCCCAGGTTTGGTGATTGCAAGTGTGCATCACCACACTGAGTTTTATGTGTTGCCTTTAAAGATCAAACTCAGGGTTTGTGTATGCTAAGCCAGCATCACACAGTTAGCCTTTACCGATGACACTCAAGAATTTATTTGCTTTTATTTTATGTATATGAGTATTTGTCTACATGTATATATGTGTAAAGCCCCCAGAGGCCAGAAGACAGCATCAGATCCCTTGAAACTGGTGTTACAGGTGGTTGAGAACCATCATATGGATGCTGGGAATTGAATCCTGGTCCTCTGCAAGAGCAGACAGTGCTCTTAATAGACATATCTCCAGTCCTCAAGATCTATTTCATTTTTATTTATTCATGTGCATGTATGAGTATCAGTGTGTGTACACACATGTGGTGTAGGAGGTCCTTCTGTTTATGTGTTGCTTTCATTGGTTAATCAATAAAGAAACTACTTGGCTTGATAGGGCAGAACTTAGGTAGGCAGAAGACAGAACTAAATTCTGGGAGGAAGAAAGTTGAGTCAGAGAGAGCTGCCATGGAGCCACCAGGTCAGACATGCTGAATCTTTCCCGGTAAGCCACAACCTCATGGTGATATACAGATTATTAGAAATGGGCTAAATCAAGATGTGAGAATTAGCCAATAAGAGGCTAGAGATAATGGGCCAGGCAATGTTTAAATGAATAGTTTCTGTGTGATTATTTTGGGTGTAAGCCAGCTGGGCGCCTGGACGAAATAAAGGGACCCCCTCCTGTTACACACATGTGCACTTGGGTGCCCAGGGAGGACAGAAGACAGTGTGAATCCCCTGGAGCTGAGCCACCCAATGTGGATTCAGGGAACAGAACTTTAGTCTGTAAGAACAACAAGAGCTCTTAATAACTGAGCCATCTTTCTAGTCAGATATCTATCATTTTAAATCATTTATCATTTTTTTTAAGTTTTCAAGACAGGGCTTCTCTATGTAGCCTTGGTCATTCTGGAATTCACTTTGTATACTGGGCTGGCCTTGAACTCACAAGATTGACTTGCCTCTGCCTTCCAAGTGCTGCTGGGATTAAAGGTGTGTGCCACCACTGCCTGACTCCCATATCATATCTCCCTTTTATTCAATGAAAGGGTCAACCAAGGAATTAAGGTACCTCATCTGCTCTTCTGCTTGGTAGACCTTTTTTTTCTTTAGATGTTTTGACACAGTATGTATACCAGGATGGCTTTGAAATAACGAACCTAAACTAGGTGGTGGTGGTACAAGCCTTAAATCTTAGAACTTGGGAGGTAGAGGTATAGGTGGATCTCTGTGAGTCTGAGGCCAGCCTGGTCTACAGAGTGGGTTCTAGGACAGTCAGAGCTACACAGAGAAACTCTATCTTGAAAAACAAAAAACAGGGCCTGGAGAGATGGCTCAGTGGTTAAGAGCACTGACTGCTCTTCCAGAGAACCCGGGTTCAATTCCCAGCACCCACATGGCTGTTCCCAACTGTCTGAAGATCCAGTTGCAGGGGATCTGACACCTTCACACCAATGCACATACAATAAAGTTAAATAAACCATAAAAATATTTTTAAAAAAGAAAAACAAAAAACAAAAAGCAAACAAACAAAATGAAATAAAAAAGAAGCAATGAACCTGCTTCCTTAGTTTTGGAGGGCTGAGCTGACAGACATGTGGCAACATGCCCTGCTCAACTGACAGTTGGAGAGACGGCTGTACACACGGGTCTACCTGAAACCCTCCCAGTGGTTCTACTCAAATGCTTTCTTTATGCATTCTCATCTGCCTTTCTTCACCTCGACAGAGCTGGCTATTGCATACGGACTTTAAAATTTCATTATTTCATGTGTACCACATGTGTGCAGTACCCTCAGAAGCCAGAAGAAGGTATCAGATCCTTTGGTACTGTATTTTTCCAATGGCTGTGTGCCACTATGTGGGTGCTGGGAATTGAATCTGGGTCATTTGGAAGAGTACCCAACACTCATAACTGCAGAGCCATCTCTTCAGGCCCTGCTTCTAGACTTTAAAAATACTTTTGTGTCCACCTCTCTTAGGCATGGAATTTCTGATATAGGAGTCATAACTTACAGTGTATAAAGCCCCTTGTTAAAGATGATCTAGGAAGACAGCACAGTCGGTAAAACGCTTGCTTTACAAACCCGAGTTTGGTCCCCAGAACCCATGTTTAAAAACAAAACAAAGTAAAATAAAAGTCTAATAACAAAACTAGTCGTGGTGATGAGTGCTTGAAACCCCAGCGCTGAGGTGGCAGAAACAGATGGGTTGCTGGAATTCACTGGCCAGCCAGCCGAACCTACTTGTTGAACTCCAGGCCAGTGACAGACACTTCTCCCTCAAAAATAGTGGCTAGTGTCTGGAGGAGAACACCAGAGATTGTCCCCTGGCCTCCACATGCATGTGCACACATGTGAGGAGCACGCCCAAACACATGTTCTCACACACCCACCTCAAAGACGGGTACAGCAGAGTAAGAGTGAGCTCTGAATGACTGCACAGGTCAAACGCTCAGGAAGCTGGTTTGGAGAGGTGTTATTGTTTGCTTAGATAGCCATTGTCCTTACTGATCACCAGAGATGGGTGTTCTCCGTCGGAAGCAAACCTAGCTGATTGATCAGTAAGTTCCAGGGTAGTGGCAAGGTGCCAGGGATAGTCAGTAGATAGCTGTTGGATGAACAAATGAAATCTCCACCACACCCTTCATTTATTTTATTTCTGTTTTGAAAAATTTAAACTTTAAAAATTTATTTAGTGTGTGTGAGGATGGGGGATAGTGCACACAGGTGCCACGATGCTTGTGTGGAGGTCAGGGGACAGCTTGGGAAAGTCAGTCTCTCCTACCATGTGGGTCTTGGGGATCCAACTCAGTCATCAGGCTTGGCTGCAGGCACCTTTACCTGCTGAGCCGTCTCACCCCTAGACTCTCAATTTTAAAACGCAGCTCTTTGGCAACCGCTTTGACAGAAAAGAAGAGCTATATACTAAATGTCCCTGTTCATTCTAAGATGCCTTCCAGTTTACAAAATTCATCTTGGAACTGACAGAGCAGAGAGATACCTTTTAGCATCCTCCATGATGGCTGTGCTTACGCTCCATGGGAAATGAGACATTTCTCTCAGTTCTACTAAGTGTTCCTGGACCAACTTTCTATCTTACTTTCTCTGACATGTGCTCTTGGCTGAATGAACGCTGGGCATGAATTGTCTGCAGCCTCAGCTCATGATTGAAGGGACAATGAAGTGGTCTCCTAGGCAGCAAGATAGTTGGCCAGTTTGTTCATCTTCCACTAGACTACTCGGTTTCCCATGGGAGAAGGGCTCTCCAGGCCCCTTTATGTCATTTATGTAGTGTGTCACCTTAAAATATCTCCCTGGGGAATGGGCGTGGGCTTGGCACCAGATTCTTGCTTGTGAGGGTCCGTGACTTCTACTCTTTGTGCCTCAGTTTGCCCGGTTACTCAGGGAGGAAAGCCAGTGACCCCAAAGAGACACACAGAGAAATACACAGAGGAAAGCCAGCGACCCCAAAGAGACACACAGTTGCTGAGGGACCTTAACTCAGAACCACTCCCAAGGTCTGTCCCTAGGGTGGTGGACTGTCTCTCAAGCCTCGAAGCCCACACCTTAAGTTTTCAGAACCAGGCAAGGCGAGGATGTAGATCGCCCTCTACCCCAACTTAGAGCTCCTGAGGCAGCGTGCCCTCGCACCCTCCGCACCTTCCGGGGAAAGTCAGAATCCAGAGCCCGCCCTTCCCCCATCTCCTCAGCCCCTCCTCCTGCGGCTTCCCCACGCGGCCCCCTCCCCCCCATTACAGCATCGCTCTGGGCGCCAAGACGGATTCCAGCCAGGGACTGCTGCAGTCAGCTCTCCGCACTTCTGCAGCCTGTGTCTTGGTTCTGCAGCTTCGCGCTGTGCTTCGGACAGTCCCCTTTCCCTCCTCTACCCCACCCCCGCTATGGCACAGCCCCTGGCTCGGGGCCCAGAGGTGGGCGGGCACAGTGGGTACGGGTGGGGCCCCCAGCTAAGACGGCAGGTATAGCGGGGTTCTCCCGGCACACTGGGGATTGCCTCCACTGGCGGACTGTGGGCGAGGGACGCCTGTCAGTGACTCGGAGGCCGGGCACAGCGCCCCGCCCTGGCAGGGGTGGGGCAAAAGGGCTGGGGTGGGGTGGGGGGGACTCCTAGAGTCCAGGCCAAGAGCCGAAGTCGGGGAGCATACCCGGGAAACTAAGGACAGTAGCCTAAGAGGACGTGCCTGGGAGGGGGAGGCTGTGTGTGACATTCAGGGTGTGACTGCCTCGGTGAGGCTGTGTGTCTCCTTAGCCACCCGCGCTCTGGGCTTGGGTACCCGTGCCTAGGTCTGTTGTGCGCGGTTGTGACACCGAATGTGCTGGTTCCTGGGTCCTCAGTGCACACCGACCCTAGAGACCTCATTGGCACCCCGGAGCTGGGCCTCCCCGGCGCTGTCGCTCAGCGACGCGGGCGCTCCTCCAGGACCGCGGCGGTCGCCCGCCGGCTGCGACCTCGGTCCTCGCGGGGCCGCTGCGGGGGCGGGGAGCGCAGGCCCCCTCCCTGTCGCGGGCTCCTGGCTCGGCCGCCCTGCGCGGGGGCGGGGGCGGGGGCGGAGCGCGCGGGCGGGATCCCCCCGCCTCCCCGTCCTGGTCCCCGGGAAATCCAGCCTCCGTGGCTTGGCCGCCTCCGGCTCCCGCTCCCGCGGCCGCTCAGCGCTCGCTCGGGGCTCCGCAGCCCGCGCGGTCCCTCAGCTGGGGGCTCCGCAGTGCCGGGTCCCGGAGCCTGCACTCGCGCCCGCACTCGTAGCGCCCCCGGCCCGGGCCGCCGGCACCATGTAACCCCGGCCGGAGCCCGACCGGGCCAGGTAAGCAGCTGGGAGGGGTGGGAACCGGGCCGCGCTTGCCGCGCCCTCTGCAGCGCCCCCCAGGCTCGGCCGGGCTGCAGCCCCGGCGCCGCCCACGCCCGGGGCTCTGGCGGCCTGGGCTCGGGCCCCGCGATGGGGGGGAGGGGCTGGGCCTCAGCAACCGCCCCCGACCTCACCCTGGGCCTGGAGGCCGGCGTGCCTGACCCCAGGGACGGGTTGGGGACCACGCGCTCCGCAGACGTGCTGTCCCTGCCGGGGCCGCGGGAGGCCAGCCAGTGCCCGCCCAGTCCTTGCCCGGCTGGAATGGAAGCTTGGATCTGGGAGGGAGATTGGCTGTGGGGGGAAGTCGTGGTGTTGGGGAGATCCAGAGAGAAGTTTCCTCTGCAGGTGTGTGAGCGTGCCTGTGTCTGTGATGAGGTTGTCGCCGTGTGGGTCTGTGGGTGAGTGTAATGCAGTGAGCGTGCAGGGTGTTACCGTCCATGAATCTGTCGACATATGTGTGGATGTGGATGTAGGTGTCTGAGTGTGTATGAATGGACGTGCATGTGCGACTACCTCTGTGAATGGGTCTGGGTATGTTGTACTGTGTGACTGTGGGAATATATCCAAGCAGGGTTCACCCACACCTGGGCTTTGCCTCGCCCCCATTCCTGTTGGGACTAGCATGGGAAGATCATACTTTTCTGGGGTCAGATCACCCCCTCCCTCCAGGGTCTCCTTAGACATAGACCAGAGCTCCTGGGGCACCTTCTGCGATGCCGCTGGTGTCTTTTCCGCATGCTGGGTCCCTGCTGGTGGTGAGCTTAAGGCTGTGTGGTACCAGTGTGTGGGAATGTTTTTTTTGGGGGGGGGGTGGAGGGTTGCTAGAAGCTGGTGTCATTTCAGTAAAGACCCCTTAGAGTCAGACACTGAGGAAGCCAGGAGGAAGATCTGCCTGGTTAAGCACTGGAGCAGTTGGCTTTCTCCTAGAGTTCCAAACCCCAAATTTCCAAGTTCTGGGTCATTGGCTTGGCTCATGGTTCCAGGTGGGTCTGTACTTACCTTCTTGAAGTAGTAATACTAGTATCAGTCTAGAACTTTTGAAAATGCTTCTCTTTCATCTCTTGTTTCTCCAGCTGCCTTGGAAGCAGGTTGGGCTGTCAGGTTAGCCATATGAAATTGACAGTATTCAACTGTTTCTTTCTTTTTCTTTTTAACCTGCAAAAACAACCATTCCACACGGTTCAAACTAATATGATGCCAGTTTACAGAAGAGAATGTTGAGGTTAGGGGGGAGGGCTGCATTTCTCGCGATCACACATTGCTAGGCAGCCGTAGAGAAAAATCCTCACCGAGGTCTTCCATTGACCCGAGGAACCCAGCTAGGCCCAGGTTTAGAGACTAGTACTTTCTAGTGTGTTTTCTCGGACACTGGATCACTGCCCTTCACTTCTATACACTATCCCCTGAGTGTGGGGTCTACTTCTGTACCCAGCTGTCAGTGCCTAAAAGAGAGAGATGCGGGAGAAGCCAGGAGGGAGGGGAGGGAGAGCTTCGTGAGTTGGCAGTGAATCAGGGTCTAAAAAGAGAGCTGGGAGGGCTAGGGTGGCAGGTGTTTCTAAAAGGAACGTGAACATAGGATGAACAGCCTCAGATGCAGCCCCCACACCCCCCCACTGCCCCACTGATCTGGCAGGCAGTGCCCACTGCATTTTGTGCCAGGGGGCTCACATCCAAGGAATGAGCTTGCATGAAACTGTAGAATGATAGCCAGAGGAAGAGCCTTGCAGTTGAGTTGGTCCAATCTCTTAATTACAAATTGGAGAATCTGAAAGAGAGGAGACCTATTCAAGGTCACACAATGAACCTGTGGATTCCCAGGCTAGTGTTCCCCCAGGTAATTTCCTAACCTTCACATTCTCCCCTGGAACTCCTCACCCCCTTAAGAACTGAGTGTGGATGTGGGTAGAGGATGAAGACTCAGTATGTCTAAGGCTGTCAAACTGTCAACCTGGGACTCTTCTCAGAACAGAGGAGCCTACAGGTATTCCTGGGGATGGGGATGCCTGGCAGACCCACCATAGAGGAAGGCCATGGCCTTGTCTTAGTTCCAGCTGGCTAGGGGCTGCCACTGCTCTAGGCCCAACTTCAGACTCTTTCTTTCAGTGCCTGCTTCAGCATCTGCCTGGCATGTAGCATCTCTTCCAGCCGATGTTGGCGCTTCAGGGGGCTGGGCTCATTTTTCTTCACCCCACACAGTTTCTGATGCATTTTGACTCTAGCTGGGCTGATAGTTTTTTTTTTTTTTTAAACCTTACTGGGCTTCTGATGGGTAGAGAAACTTGTGAGTTTCATCTGATTTAGAAAGGACATGCAGCTACCTGAACCCTTTCTGGCCGAGGCTTCCAGGAGTGTGGAGCAAATGGTAAGCATAGTTGTCCTCATTTTCGCTGGTGAGGGGCTTTCTGTTTGAGGTGGCTGAAATGAAGGGGGTAAGGCTGTAATCACGAAGCTTCTCTTAAGACAAACTTCCAAAGACTTTCCCAGTGTCTTCTCATCCCGGTGGTCAAAAGGCCTTCCCAGATTCTGATTTCAATCCCACTTGGGGGAGTCAAAGCTTTGTTTCTCTGTGGGGGGTTGGAAGAACAGCTGTGTACCCTCCACTCTGCAAGCATCGTGTCTGAATTTCCTCTTTTCCACCCCCCTTCAGTCTGAAGGCTGCTGGCTCAGCGGGGCCTCCTGCCGTCTAGGGAGTCTGGGTTTGAGCTGGGGTGAGGCAGTGGCACCATCGTTATGGTAACAAGCTGCCAGCTCATCCTTGCTAATAACTTGTCGGGCCCCTGGGCTCAGTGCAGCATCCTTTCCCACTAGCTCTTCTTCCCATGTTACAGACAGAAAAAGTGAGGCTTATGAAGGAGGGGCCTGGGAAGAGGAGAGTCTGAGACTGTTGGGTGGCCTTTTCCTTGGTCCCTATCTGGAGAGCCATGGGCAAAGAGGTGAGGTTGCTTGGGAGCTGAGTTCCAAATGTGATTGCTCAGGTTTGATTTCTCGGGATGTTAATGTGTGAATAGACCTGTGCTTGCATAAACTTGTACATGCTAGCTGACCTGTTCATGTGCATATTAGACGATAGCCCACAGGCAAGCATGTTCCAAGCATCAGTGCACACTAGTGTATGAATACTGCTTCTCCCATCTGCACATAAGGCACCCAAGAAATCTGGGTTTGTGGGGGTGTCCAGGTATGTGGGTGGGGATCTGATCTTTTCCTGATGCAGCTTCAAAGTATCTCGTTAACAAAGGGACAGGATGGTCCCAGGGTTCTTCTTCTTCCTTCCAGTCCAGAGCGCAGAACAGGGAGTGGGCTGGGGGTGGTAGAGGGGACCCAAGCCCTCAGCTTTAGAAGGCTTCTGCCTCTGTGCCCTTTGAGCTCAGGTAGCCCTGCTGCACCCCCCCTCTGTTCTTTCTCATCCTCCCCTCTTCCTGTGTGTAAATATTAAAGAGCTGAGCCCGCAGGGCTGATGTAGACATGAGGAGAGGATGAAATTAAAAAGGATTCCCTCACCCCCATCCCAACACCCCCACCCCGCAGTCCCCCGCTCCAGTTTCTTCCCCTCTCTCTTCCCCTCACTCAGTGGTTCCACATGCTTCTCCTCCCCCCAGTCCAGATGGGAGCTGGCTCCTGCAGAAAGGGGGTTCAGAACAGGGTGTGGGGAGCTACCTCTCAAGGCCTCCTCCCAGCACATCTGCCTACAGGGCTGAGAGCCCCCACGTGAGTATTTATTTTGTTTTGGGGTGGTGGTTAAGAAGGAAAGTGCCTTCTGGAGCCAGCTGTGAGTGGTGCTGAGTGGCTCAGGTCTGAAAGGAGGTGGGTGGGGTCCTCTCTCTAGGCTTCTTGAGGGAAGCTCCAGGTCTGGATTCCTTTTCTCTCTTGAGACCTTCAGGGGAGGGAGGGTGTTCAGGTGTGTCAGTGCACCGGAACAAGGGTGGGAGAGGGATTTCGGTGGGTGAAGCTTCTCTTTTGATTTCTGGGTTTCTGAAAACCCAGCCAGAGTGACTGTAGGAGCTGTCCTCAGTGCTGAATGAGACTCCGGAGATGCGCTCCTTTGGAGCTGTCCCGGGTGCTGAAAAAGGTTGGGTCGGCTGATGGAGAGGTGCCTGGGCAGTGCTGAGGGTTCACTAGAAAAATTCTACCAGGTGACCCATTTTCCAAGGGCAGAGGCCTGGATAGAAATATATATACTCTGAGGTCATTTTTAGGAATTTAGGTCTCATAGTTTTTAGTGGCATTTGGTAGAAGGACTTTCTTTTCCATATTTGAGTTCATCTTCCTCTTTCCAAAGCCATTGGACTGTTAGTGTGGGACTGGGAAGGAGCAATGCAGTTGTGTGGCTGCGAGCTTTCTCTGAGATTATCACAGTACAGCAAGCTTATTGACACTGCCCAAGCCTTTTTCCTTTTAAGCCCCAGAAGTTCAGACTCAAGACATTTAGAGTTTGAGTCTGGCCAGGTAGACCTCAGGATATAGTCAGGATAATGGCTAGGCCACTTGGTGCCAACCTGCTGACCATAACTTTAGACTTGAGAACAGGAACCCTAAAATATTCTGCAAGCCTGCTTGTACGCTGCCCATCCCCAGCCCTAGCTCGAAGCATCATTTGGGAGAGACTTTTGTTGGGGAGGAAGATTTCTCAGCAAAGGATTCAAGGAGTGGGTGGGGTTGTTCAGTGCCATGGAGAAGAGAAGGAGGAGGCTACTGGAGACAGGGCAGCAGGGAAAAGGAAAGATCTGGGGGAATAAAGAATGTTCAAATGCAAGGACGAGGTCTGGGTTTCAATACTCGTCTTCTCTCAATAGCTTTTCCCCTACTGACCTGCTGTCAGGGTCATGTGCAGTATCTGGGTTCAAGGGAATAGAGCAAGGTGTTATTTCTCCAGGTCCCTTTCCTTGTCATCCCTGCGGGATGAGAGCCAAATGTCAGGACATGCAGATGAGGCTGTGGGGGAACAACAGGCAGGAGGGGTTGATGGCAGCTCACCTCCCATCCCCAAGAGCACAATCAAATATTCAAATGGAATCCTTCTGAGGGGGAGGGGCAGGGAAAGGTTTCCAGATGCCTCTGGGCAGACATTGGGTGTGGCAGGAAGTTCAGGACGAGGGAGAGATTTCCTGAGGTCTCGCATAGAACCAGTCTCTCCTCTCCTGGACAGGACTTCTGGTTAACTAGGGGCCCCATCACCCATCATGTTTTTGATGTAACCCATCAAGATGATTCCTCCTTCTTGAACTGCTTCAGAGAAGCTGAGTTTTCGTATGCTTGTGGGTGCTGGGAGGTGGTGGGTGTGGGTGTGGGTGCCTGTTTGGGGAGGGGAGGTGTTTGTGCTCCACTCAGCTCCCTTGGTTACATAACAGCTTTGATAAGACTTTACTTTGGAGCTGCTGCCGCTGCCTGAAGCAGTCACCCCTCCACCCCCTCACGGACTGCTTGGTGTCCACCCCCTTCTCCCTGGCCCCTTAGAGAGTCCCTGCTATTCATGATCCAGTGTTCTAACAGTTGCTTCTCTGCCAGGAGGTGTCCGCAGCTTGCCTTCCTGTCCCTGAGCGGCTCCTGTTGTGAAGTACTTGCTTTTATTATTTTGAGCCTGGGTCATCCCCTTTACAGTTCTGAGCTAGTTTCCTGGTCAAGGCCCTCTGACTGCCTTGGGAAACTCGACACCATGGAACTGTCCTGTAGGGAAGAAGAGGGCTGTCCCAGGAGGCTTCAGGACACAAACTAGCTCATATATTGTTCGTTCCCTGCTTTGAATATCTTCACTATGTTTGGGAGTAGAGAAACATCTCCAGAAGTGCCAAGGGGGATCATCTTGCTTCTACAGTTAAGGGGATGTATGTGTGGTGGTGGGGCTGCCTCTTGGATCGGCAGAGTTATATCAACTATTGTTATCCTCACCCAAGTTGTCTAAGCAGATACTCTTTTTTTTTTTCTAGGCGTAGAACAAGGGGATTTCAGAGCCTTTCTCTAAATTGCCTTTCCCTGAGTGAAGAGGGAAAGGGATGTGACCATGAGTTGGGTATATGTACCGTGTAGCTAACAGGAACAGCTTTGCAAATGGAGAGGTGGGGGCTTGCAAGTTGCAAGTATAAGTTTGTGAAGTTACTGGGAAATAGGATGGTGGCTTTCTCTGTGGGTAAGGTAGAAGCCTGTGGAGGATCCACGTATCCTGTGAGTAGGTCTGTGATGGCATTGATACACATTTGTGTATATACATGTGGGCACTTAATACCTGAGTGTATGTATGACTTCATATATATCCATTTATATTTGTGGCTGTGAAGGCAGCTAAACTAGCATGTGGGTATGTGATATGCTCACCCAGGGATACAGATGTGTGGCCATGTGTCTGTGAACATGGATGGAAGGCTGTATATATACTTAAATATAAACGTGTGTGTGTGTGTGTGTGTGTGTGTGTGTGTACTTAATTATGCTGGGCGGTGGTGGCTCACGCCTTTAATCCCAGCACTCAGGAGGCAGAGGCAGGCGAATCTCTGTGAGTTCAAGGCGAGCCTGGTCTACAGAGCTAGTTCCAGGACAGGCTCCAAAGCCACAGAGAAACCCTGTCTTGAAAAACCAAAAAAAAAAAAAAAATTAGGAACATATGAATAAATGTGCATAAAGTTGATTCATAGAGAAGATAGATATTGAATTTGACTCAACATTGGCTCCGTTCAAAAGTTATTTCCCCCTAGCTTGAACTAGGTCCACTCTGATGTCTATGGCTCTTTTCCAGAAAGCAGGTCTTTCAAATTTCATGCCATCTAGTTCCTATCATCATTTGTATGAAGGCAGTTTGCAGAGGGAAATCTTGAAGACAGCTGTGAAAGAGGTCTGGTCCTGATGTTGTCCAGATGCTGTGATGTTTAGGGTATGTGTGGGGAAGTGTGAGAGGAGAAATATCAACACTACTCCAGAGGTTTCATGAATTAGGAACAAGTTGGGTGTGACAGAGGAAGAGGACAGGGGATATTTAGGAGGCCCAGTATATGTGTGTATATGTGTATACATTCAGGTGCCCATATGGGCCCTGTGGCAATGTATGTGTTACTTTTCTATGGTACTATATGCACATCTAATGTAAGCGTGATTTCTAATATGCATATGACAACAAATCTGTAGGAATACACAGACAGACATGCCCATAAATGTTAGCATACACACATATGTGAGCAGTGTGTATGAAATATTCCAGTATACGGTAATAGTGTCCCGATGGCAACTTGCAGCTATAAGCCTCTTTATCTCACTTACTCCTGGTTTTTTTTTTTTTTTTTTTTTGGTTTTGTTTGTTTTGCTTTGAGATAGAGTCTCACTCTGTAGTAGTTCAGGATGACACAGAACTCGGTATTAGCCCACGATGGCCGCAGAGCCGGGCAGTCTTCCTGTCTCAGTCTCCCGAGTGTCGAGATTACAGGTGTGAGCCACCGTTCCCGGCTCATCCAAGGCTGGCGTTAGCTCATCCGCAGTCCTTGTTCCGTCACACATGCCTCACTTAGGGCACGCATGCGCTCAGCCAGTGTCTGCTTTATGCCGACTTTTTTCCACAGACTGTACTTGACACTCAAGAAGATCCTTAACTTCAAGTGACTTACAATCTAAGGAGGAGGAGTGGAGGCCCATGAGCACCATGGGCGCCGCGCCGCGAACACGAGGAGGAGGTTAGGTCAGCTCTGGAGTGGGAGGGAAGAGTTTGGCAATGACCCAAAGAAGGTGGGGTGCCTGAGCTAAAGCTTAAAAGGGGCAAAAGCATTTGGCACATGAGCAGCTGAGGGAAAAGTCATTACAGAGCAAGAAGCATCCAGCTAACCGGCAAGATGGCTCAGTGGGTAAAGGCACTTGCCACCATGCCTGTTGAGTCCAGTCTCCGGGACATACATGGTGGAAGGAAAGAACTGCCTCCCTTAGGCCCTCTGCCCTCCACACGCGCACTGTGCGCACAAGCGAATAAAGAAGTACATAAGCCGGGTGGTGGTGGCGCACGCCTTTAATCCCAGCACTCGGGAGGCAGAGGCAGGCGGATCTCTGTGAATTTGAGGCCAGCCTGGTCTGCAAGAACTAGTTCCAGGACAGGCTCCAAAGCTACAGGGAAACCCTGTCTCAAAAAACCAAAAAAAAAAAAAGTACATAAGAAATAAGCATAAAAATTATCAAAAAGAAATGCCCCAACTGGTCTCCTATCTCTACCCTTGCTCCAAGGATTCAGGAGCTGGAATAAGGTAAGACCATACTTTCTTTGCTTTCTCCCTCCCTCCTTCCCTCCCTTTCTTCCTGTTTCCCCCACCCCTTTTTGAGACAGGTCAATCAAGCTGGCCTCAGACTTGAAAAGTAGCAGAGAATGACCTTGAACTTGTGATCCTCCAGCCGGCCTCTACCTCCTGAATGCTGGGATTACAGGGACTCAGCACCATGATAGATTTTCTGTAGTGCTGGGGGCTCAGTGCAGGGCTTTGCGCATGCTAGGCAAGCACTCCACCAACTGAGTGGCTTCTCCGGCCATGGCATGGCTTTCCATCTCACTGGGAGTGACATCTGGAGGGCCTAGTGGTCAGATCGTCGCCCATCACCTCCCTGGTCCCAAAGGGCTTCCTTTCCATCCCACAAAGAAGCTGGAAAATCCCACCTTGAGACTTGATGCTCTCCTTTCCTGTCAGCCTGAGATGCTCTTTTTAGACATTCATGCCACTTCCTCCCTCACTGTCTTCAAATCTTGGCTCAGAAGTGTCTTCTCTGCAGAGGCCTCCCTCCCCAGCAGTCTAACTTAAATAGCCTCTTGCCACTCTACCCCCTCACCCCAGTTCATCTATATTTTAAATTTTCACTCGCCACCACCAGCTACCTCACATGTTGGCTTCCGATCTCACTCTCTTCACCAGACCATAACTTTCCTGCGGATGGGAGCGTCATCTGCGTGGCTCACTGTGTTATTGACTATGTGGGTAAGAGTCTCTGGTCAGAGGTGGGCACTCACAGTTTATTTGTGACGAATTATAAAGGGATCACATTAGATGCCCATAGGATGCCCATAGATCAAGGTGTGAGGCAGGGGGACCAGTTGGGATGCTGTTGTGATAGCCTTGGTGAGACATTAGAATGAGGGCAGACTGATGTAGAGCACTAACCATGGAGGAGGAGGAGGAAAAGAGACATAGTATACACACATATGTACACACCCACATACACATCCATGTGCATGCATGTGTTTTAGTCAGTCATACCTGCTCCCTTTGGGGAAGACTAAGGAGAGAAGTAGACGTGTGTGTGTGTGTTGTGTGCTGTGTGTATGTCATGACTAATAATACCCCATGAGAAGCTGGACACCCTCCAGTTAACCCTGGCTGCCATTCTCCCTTCCTTTTGGATCTTGGCACTACCAACCCACACACGCCCACTTCTGCCAGCCAGGCTGCAGAGGGCTGCTAAGCGGGGTCTCTGTAGTCCTATTGCATCGGTGACGCAAAGCTCCTGCCTTAGGGAACAGGCTAGATTGTAAGTGGGACCCTGAACAACAGGAAGGGCTTTAGCAAGTCAGAGCCATAAACACAGCTTTGGAGACAGAGAGAGAAGGGTGGAAGGAGCTGCCGGTCAGAGAGCTTAGACAGATCTCGGACTTCCTGTAGTCAGATGTGATATTCTCCCTGTCCAGTCCACCCCCCTCTCCTGGTGCGGTGGGGACCTTAACCAAAGATGCTTGGGAGCTGTTGGCCCCTGGGGCTGTGATGTGAAGTCAGGCCCAGTTCTATGGGACGGTCTGGGGCTTGGCAGTATGGGAGGAATTTCTTTGTGTCTTGACAGATCAGTCCCCTTCTCACAAGAGAGCCAGGGGCTTTGAGCTTGTAATGTAGAATGGGGATCTAAGGTCAGACCTCAGGACCAGTGGGCTGCTAGCAAGAAGGGACCAAAGCATAATCTGTGATCCATGCTGATGAGAACTAGAGAAAGAAAAGGGGGTGGTGGGTCACCCTCCCCCTGACCTCTGGGGAAAGGGAGCATTCAAGGCTAAAGATCTTTGTTTGAGTGTACCTCCCCAAACCTCTACACCTAGGGTGGAGTTGCTTTGGAATAGATGTGCTGGGACCAGAACCCATTCTAGGTTGTGGGGTGGAGGGGACCTCTCTACTGCTCCCCTCCGTTTAGGGGGTTAGGGGCTCTGTTGCTGCAGCCTCTCCCTTCCCACCTGGGCTGTGAGCTTGGGGGTTGGGCCGAAACAGCCGCCAGAGCCGCCCACCTGCCCGCGGTGTCATGGCAACGACTCTGCCCACGTGGACGAAGAGGAAAGGGAGGAGAAGAGAGGAGAGGAGTCGCGACCGACAACGTGAAGATGGGAGGGGGCTTCTCAGGGTCCCTTAGGCTAGGATCCCCACTCCTCAGCTTGGACCAACCCTAACTCCCTTCTCCCTAGACACCCCAGGGGAGGGTGTGGCTGTGTTTCAGTCCAGGCTACAAAATGTGCTTGTCCTTGAGTGGCCTGAGTAAAGATGACCTTGGCCTCTTCTGTGTGGACCTTGGCTGGGGTTCTGGGGGACATGGAGGTTTTGCACATGCACGCTTCTCCATGTCTCCCCATCCAAGTTGGGGGGTGGTGCCTGGGGCTGAGGGGATGAGAGCCCGACCTACTTCTCCATTTTCTCACTATTTTTCAAAAGGAAAATGACCCACTTTTCAACCAATCGGACTGGGACCTGTTCCCAGGCTGATTCCTGGAGCCCCCCTGCCCAGGCCTCTGCCCCATTCCTCAGCCTCTTTGCCACGTGCTGTATCCGCTTCTAGGGAAAGCAGGTGCACCTATGTGGAGGGGTTCTTCATTGCCATCTGCACTAGGCTTAGGGAAGATCTTTTTCTGATTGGGGGTAGGGGGTGGGCCAGAGCTGGTCTGAGAGGAATCAGCCACTTGGGCAGACGCTCTTGACTGCCAAAGCCCTTGGCATTCTGAGTGTTCCTTCTCCTAGCCCCTGACAGTACCAGGATGCACCTCCCATTTTACAGGGTGGCTGGAAGGATTCTGCAGATGGTGGGAGGGCTGTGCCCTCACCCAGTTTGTTTTTAGTGGTTGGTGGTAGCCTGGCTCCCTTAGCTGCTCATTTCCAAATGGGAAGGGAAAGCCTTTCTGACTGTCTACTCATGTGCCTGCCACACTTCTTCCAAGAGGCCCCTCAAGAAGGGTTCTGCCTGGGCCTTGCTTCTAAGCCCCTCCCCCTCTAGGATATTGGTCTGGGCCTCAGAGCCCCCTCCCTCCCTCAACTATATTGGCCTGGGCTGGCTTGGGGGGTGATTAGGGATTTAATTATTTAGTTTCTCCAGCTCAGTAGATTAATTCCATCCATCACAGGCAGGCCGAGCCTTCTCTCCCTCTTTGGACTGCCTGGCCAACCCCAGAGGAAGGGAACATCATTGCTCACCTGGGCCTAGTACTGGATGTGGGAGCAATGGATAAAGTTCTTGTTGGGGGAGAATTTGATGTATGACATTGATCAGATGTGGGTGCCTATGAGATATGAACACATAGAGCTGTCCTAGGGAGATAAGCGTGTGGACATGTGTCACGCTTGCATCTCTGCAGCTTGTAGGCACCCAGACATCCGTGTCTTTGGGGGGGATAATGGGATAATGCAGCCGTGGATGAACCCATGTGGGACAGTGTCTTAAGACACTAAATGTCCAGGATTCTGTGTGAGCGCAAGTGCTGTGTAAGAGGTGTGTGGATGACGCCATGGCTGTGGTGCTTAACGTCTGGATGGACATGAGGTTAAAGGTGAGTGGACAGTTTGAGGTACTTGTGTGGCCGTGTGTGAGGGAGAAATGGAAGGGAGGAGCTTTCCTAGGTGAGAGCTGAGCCAGACCTATGGGGGGGGGTCTTCTGCTGACGTCATCAGAGGATTTGGCTCAGAAAGATATTTTTGATACATACCTTTTCAGTCTGCATTCGGTCTTCTAGAGGTTGAGAGTGTCGGCCCTATAGTCTACTATCTGTGTCACCTCAAGCAGTTTTATTTACATTCTAAGCCTCAGTTTCCTCATCTATAAGATGGGACACATGATGGTGCCTACCATGGGCAGTGTGATGAGTGTGAGACGGGAGAGGTGATGGTGCCTACCATGGGCAGTGTGATGAGTGTGAGACGGGAGAGGTGATGGTGCCTACCATGGGCAGTGTGATGAGTGTGAGACAGGAGAGATGATGGTGGCTACCATGGGCAGCTGTGATGAGTGTGAGACAATGCTTTTCTTCTCTACTATTTACCACAGCATTCAAAGAGTTGACCTGAACATGAGTGGTGGTGCACTTCTGTAATCCCTGCACTTGGGATGCTGAGGCAGAGGGATCATAAATTGATGAGTTTGAGCCCCGCCTGGGCTACACATTGAGTTTCAGGCCACCCTAAGCTATCTATAATTAGATGTCTCAGAAAACAAATCTGGAGGCTGGAGAGATGGCCCCATGGTTAAGAGCACTCGCTGCTCCTGTAGAAGACTGGGATTGCAATCCCAACACCCACACCAGATGGCTCATAACTGCTTGTAACTCCAATGTCCTCTTTTGTCCTCTGTGAGCATTGCACATATGTGGTGCACATGCTGACAAACAGTTTTACACACATACACATAGGTAAAGATGAATGAATGAATGAGTAGTTTTTAAAGTAGCCAGGCACAGAGGTGCACAGCTTTGGAGAAGCAGAGGTAGGCAGATTGTTGGGATGTGTGTGTGTGATGGTGCTGGGGATTGAATCTGAGCTGTGTGGATCCTAGACGAGTATTTTACCACTGCCCTACCACCCAGCCTAGCTTGTTGTGATTTTTGATTTTTTGAGTTCAGCTTGGTCTACCTAAGTTCCAGGCTAACCAGGGATACATAGTGAGACTCTTGTCTTTTAAAATTAAAAATAACAGCAAAACCTGGGTGTGGTGGCAAACACCTTTAATCCCAACACTCAGGTGTCACAGGCCCGTCTATCTCTGTGAGTTCAAGGCCAGCCTGGTCTACTTAGAGAATTCCAGGACAGCCAAGGATACATAGAAGGAACCCGTCTTAAGGAAAAAAATTTGAGATGTAGCTCAGTTTGCAGAGTGCTTACCTGGTATGCATGACCCTGGGTTCCATTTCCACCGCCACGTAAAATACACCTGTAATCCCAGCAGTCAGGAGGCAGAGGCAGGAGAATTAGAAGTGTTAAAATCATCCTTAGCCAGAGCTTGGCATGGTGGCGCACACCTTTAACCCCAGAACTCAAGAGACAGAGGCAGGTGGCTCTCTTTGAGTTCAAGACCAGCTCAGTCTGGTCTACAGAGTGAGTTCCAGACTAGCCAGAGCTATGAAGTGAGACAAAAAGAAAAACAAAAAGAAGATTGCTACCATTACTGTTACTATGGTGATGATGACGACTAATAATTAAACCATTAAACTAATAATAAAACCATTCTCAGCTACAAAGCAAGTTCAAGGCCAGCTTGGGCCACAAACCACAGACTTCTGAGCTGATAGGCACCTGAGATTTTCTGCTCAGTGCCGGACTCTGCCTGCATGCCTCCCTGGGCGGGATACAAACTCTGCGTGCTATGGCAATCTGGCCCAGTTGCAGGGTCATTTCTCCCGGCTCCCAGTGCACCAGCTGTTGGTTGCTACTTCTTGATGACTCGGTCACTGAAGCTTAACTCATTGAGAATCTACTGTATGCTTTGCTTGGCCATGTAGAAATAGATCTCTGCTCCTAGTCTCTAAGGAATTCCAAGCTTGCACCACACATTTATCCAGCTGTGCAGAATAAGGAGTAGAGGGACAGAAGAGGAGGTGGCGACGGCTGTCTTGGGAGTGATCGCTCTTAGTAAATACTTCATATTGGGTAGCTGATGGAGTGCTTGCCTCGCCTATACAGAGCCCTTTGCTGGAGACTTAGCACTGTACAAACTGGGTGTGATGACTCATACCCAGAAGAATCCCAGTTCTTGGATGGTATAGACAGGATGGTCAGGTATTCATAGTCATCCTCAGTTATATCGTGAGTCTGAGGCTAGCCTGGGCTACTCATGAGCCTGTCTCAAAAACAACAACAGCAAAATATATGCATCAGTGGTGCAATGGACAGGACAGGTGAGTGGCTTTTACTGTTATTCTGCTTCTTGACCTGTATGTACACTTGCCTGCCGTGCCTCTCGCCTCTCAGTTTCCCATTCTGCCCTCAGATCCTCTAAGTCCAGGAGTTCAGAGGAGAATTGGGCTTAGGCATTCCTGCAGCTGGGATGGGGTCTGCAGACTTCAGGCAGAACTGAAGGGCAGGAGAGTCCACCCAGAAGTCAGGCAACAAAAGGACATTCAGAGGGCCCAGCCTTGTGCTTGATTTTCCTATGACACTGACCCGGAAGGAGAAGATGGCCTTTGTGCTAGACATCCCTGTGCCAGTTATATAGAGGGCTTTGGGGAACGGTATGCTAACCGTTCCATGGGAGGGACACATAACCGGTTGGCCAGGTTGAAAGTAGGAACGGCCATGGATTTGGCCTGGAATAGAATCCCATATCCATCGGACCCCTGTTGGGACTTGGCTCCTGCCTCTCAGTCTCTGGTGGCTGTGGCTTACTGAAGTCTGGCAACACCTCAGAGGCCAGAGCAAGTCACACATGAATGAAAGAAGGTGCTACCATGATCATGTTAAGATAGGTGTGAGAACGGAGACCGGTGTGCCTTATCTTGGGTTGGTCAATTAGTTACTTGATGTACAACATAAGGGGCTGTTGCCATTGTCTCCATTTTACAGATGAGAATGTTGAGACCCAGGCAGAGGAAACAGGCTGTTTATGGTTCAGCGAAGGTAGCATAGGTGCAGGTGTCTTTCCAGTTCCCAGTTTGAGGTTGCTAGGCTTGTTCTTCTCAATCTCTGGAGTGAGAAGAGAAACTGCCATTTCTGGCTACAGAGGACTCTGGAGGTCTGTGAGCCAGGGGGCTCCAGTTTGGGGCACCAGGGCTGCTCTGCTGTGTTCTGCATGCTCGAGATACGGGAGGGCTTCAAAAGCTTCCTAGGCAAGAAAATTCCTGGATACGCAAAATGAAAGAGTTTCCACAGTACCCATTTCTGATCCACCAGGCATGGCTGCCGTCTCTGTTCAAGACAGCCTGAGAAGTCCCCTCTGAGAGGCCCCGCGTTTTGTTCTCACACATTTAGATGACTTTTCCTTCATCTCTAGCCAGCCCTTGGCACTGTCCTGGGCATCTTATCTACATTACTTTAATCCTGTGACATCACAGACCTGAGGGGGAGACTGCTTTTGCCCCATTTGAAGACAGAGGGACTTTTGAGAGGAAGGCCATTCCTTAAGGCCCATGTTTACTTAACTGGTGGACCTGGACTATGAGCCCAGATGGTTTAGCTCAAAACTTACAAAAGACACTCTGTCACCAGCCACTCCTGGACAGAGCCTCAGAGGAGTTCTGGTCCGGGATTACTCCTCTCAACAGGAGGAGAGTCCCAAACTAGAGACTCCTGGAAGAGTGGGGGTGGGGCCGGGGTGGACATGACCGAGTGGATGGACTGGAAGTAGTTGGCTATGAGGGGTAAGGCTGGTCAGTGTGGTTGTATCTCAGAGGGCTTTTGGAAGTCCTGGAGAAGGAAGAGGAAACACACTTCATTTGCAGGGTTTCTTGGCTGGTGAGGGAGCTGGGATCCAGTAAGTTTGAGTGACAAGACCTACTCAGGACTGGGAGTGGGCCCTGCATCTCTTCACTGACTTGTCTGTCTCTGTAGCACTGCACAGGCCACCGTTTTCCTTCTTTCTCCTCCGCCACTCCCTTCCCTATGCAAAAGAGCACATCTGGGTGCCACAGGCAAACGGGAAGAGCAGAGATGTGTTTAGGGACAGGATTTTCAATACTGATCTTTCTGAGTTCTCAAAGCCTCTGGAGGGAAAGTTGTGGATGTCCTTTTTGCAGACTTTTTTGCACAAGATGGGCAAAGGCAGCAGGGAAACCATTCGTTCATGTCTGCTAATACCAGGCATTCTAGATCACAGACTATTGCAGCAACGAGAGAGACCTAGTCACAGCCCCTCTGGAGGTGATGCTCTACCACTGAAAGACATACCGTAAAAATGTAATGGATGAAAAAAGTCATTTCAAACACCCGTAAGTGCTATGGGGCAGCAGAACAGGTTGGAGTAGAATGAACCCGGGAGGATAAGGTTGGGCTTCAGTTGGAGTGAGTGGTCAGGGAAGGCCTGTCTGAACTGAGCCCCAGAATATGAGACAGAGGAAGCCATGGGAATATCTGGGGCAGAGTGTTCCGGCAGCAAGAACATCAAGTGCAGAGCCCCCTGAGGTGGGATTTTCAAAGAGATTATAGGTGGTATGGGTTATTCACAGGCTTGCATGGGCCCTGTCTGATGGGTCAGGAGATGCATTTAGACTCGGCCCTGCTGAAATGCCTTGAGTGTTTTGGAAGAATAAGCCCATTTTCTGTAGCCTTCTTGCCCTGAGCACCCAAGGAAGAGTTGATTAAATAAACTGATGAAGGGAAGGGAGTATGTCTGTAAGCATCCCTCCTTCCAGTCTGCGAATCCTCCTCCATCTCCTGTGGCAGGGAAGGTAGGAGAGGCTTTTTCCTTGAAGTCTTGAGGACTGCAGTTGGGCCATGGGGCTGGATTGAGGGAAGCCAGGGACCAGGGTTCCCACCTAGCAGCAGAGTTGTTGACAAAGGTATCAGAGCCCAACTAAAGTCAGATTGGTCAACGGGGCTCAGATAAAAAGTGGATGCAAGAGAAGGTGAGGGGGGTGGGAGGAGTCCATGGGCAAAGAAGTAATTGTGAAATTTGAGTTGTGGACCAGGGGTTCTGTATGGTTCAGTGGTTCCTCCATCCCAGTAGGCATGCAGCCCCAGCCATCTGAGTTGCTGTCAGGTCCAGGGGTGGTGGAGGGCTAAACAGGGAAATGGATACAGTTAACACAGGGAAAGGGGAATAGTTAAACAAAACCTGAAGGTAGAGTTCTCAACAGCACACATAGTTTAGTCACAGGCATGGACAAACCCAGGCTCCCAGCAACAAACAAACTCTAGGCCTCACCTGCTGGGAAATCTGTTATATTGAAACCTGCAGGGAGATGACCTCATGAGCCTCCATGGCAATGGATAACGCTGGGCCCTTGTTAAAGAGCTCCAACATCCTTTTGCTGCTATCTGGATCATTCTGTCTAGCTGTAGTTCTCCCAGCAGCTTCCCAAGGAAGAAATGAATCAGCTAATATTTAATTTGTGAGATCTTCATCTTCACCTAAGGCATCCTTTGTGTCGGTCTCCAAGACACTGGATTTTCTTGCACACATCTGGATCTCTGGTCTCCAGATACGGACCATCAAGAACAACTCCTCTCTTCCCCAGCAGAGTACCATTGGCCTTAGATGGTTGTCTCTGAGACACCTGCTAAATGGCCTGCTCAAGGTCACACTGTAAACCAGTGAAGCAAGGAAGAAAAATAAAACTGCACATAGCGATAGTCACTCGTCTGGAATATTTACTGTGCTAGCCCCAGTGCTAAGGAGTTGATGCGGTTTACTATTTACCACGTCATTAGCACATTCATGATGACTCTAATGTGCCCATTTTATAGATGAGAAAATGGTGTAAGAGCCATCCATCCCTGGTCAGTGTACACGTAGCTAGTATGTAAAAAGAAAGGGCTTTGAGCCTGGAGAGTGGGATGGCAGGCCTGCAGCAATGACGGCTTTGATCTTGGGATGGGAGTGGTGTTGGCTCTGGGAGTCACCTCGGGAGTCACCAAGGTCTTGAGCAGGCAGGGCCCTGGGGCAAAAGAGGAAGTACCCTGATTTCCTCAGCATTTCCATTCCTTTTCTGGAAGGTAATTGCTTAGGGCAGTGACAGCCTCCTGGTGAATTACACAGCTGGCTTCTCAGTGAGATTTGTAACAACAACCTCGCCAGCCTGGCAGCCCCCAGCAAGTTCCGGTTTAAGGAACTAATTGCTGGATTGTGGAGTCGGTGCTAAATTGGGTAATTTCTTGGCGATGGCATCTGTGCCACTTCTTCCATTCCCAGATAGATTTGAGGTCTGTCACAGAAAGAAGACCTGCCCAGGCTCCCTCTCTTTCCACTTCCCAGCCGGCCATAGGTAGTTGTGGAAGCGGCTGCCTCGGTGACCCACAGGCTCACACGGCTCACAGGGCAGCTGTCGGGGCCATGGGATGAGAAACGTGACGTGATGTGGTGAAATGGAGAAAGCAGGGCCTGGGATGTGGCTCTGCTGGTAGAGGTGTTTGCCTGGCCAAAGCCCTGTGGATTGGTCCCCAGCACCACATACATCTGAGCTCAGGCCTGCCTCTAAACCCAGGACTCGAGAGAGAGAGAGAGAGAGAGAGAGAGAGAGAGAGAGAGAGAGAGAGAGAGAGAATCAACTTCAGGAAGTTTCCTTTATTCTCTTTATTTGACCTTGGACTTAGTATAAAGTTAGAGTCCCCACATAGGGGAAAATGGTCAATGAGGCTCTCATTAGCTCTGTGGGATGTGTGAAGTCTTTGTTTGTTTGGTTGCTTAATACCTGCTACTTTTGAATGACATTTTGTAAGCTCTACTTCCCTGGGCTAATAGCACGGGGCAGTAGCCAAGCCCTCAGACTGTGTGGAGTTGGGCAATGTGGGATTTGCTATCCGATCTCAGTGTGATCTTGGGTAGGGCCAAGCCTCAGTTTCTTTTTCTTTAGATGGAAAGCGTGTGGAGGAATGATAGTCTAGTCTTGGGAGTCAAAAAAAAGAATGCCTTAAGTGGAAGGACCTTGTCTTTTCAGGCCCACATTCACGCCACAAATACCTCCTGCATGCCAAGCATTGTGCATAGGGTGGGGGCGGGATGCACTGAGGTGGTCAGAATTCCTGCATGGAATTCACATTCTGTCGGGAGGGACAGGCAGTCCTGGAATCACACCGATTTAAAATGGTAACTAGATAAGAGCAGGGTACGTGATGCCTTGGGAGCAAACAGCAGGGGGATCTGACCTAGTCAGGGAGGCCAGAGAAAGCTTTCCCTGAAGAAGCAACAACTGGGCTGAGATCTGAAGGGAGCACAGAAGTCAGCAAGGCAGAGGTGGGTGGGGAGGAGCTTTCTGGACACGGAGTAGGCCGCATGGAGTGAGGGATCATGGAATAGAGAAAAGGTTGGCTTGGCTGAAGCAGAGTGAGCGGGCAAGGGGGAGCGTGTGAAGAGAGGATGCTGGGAAAGCAGGAAAATGTGCAGGCTCAGTTGGCCAGGTTAAGATGCTAACCCAGGGACACTGGTGAAGAGTTGGGAGCCGAGACATGACACGGTCACATCTGCGTCTCCGAGTGATAATTTGGGTTACCAGAACAGGGAGATCAGTTAGGAGCCTCCTGCATATGTCCCAGCAGAAGGTGATGCTTGAGGTGCAGCTGGATTTGGTAGTGCTGCTTTCTGCCACAAATGCAGAAAATCTGGCCAACAGTGGTTTAAAATAGTGTGTTCCTTATGATATATAGGCCTGGAGAAAGGCAACCGCTTGTGTTGGTTCCATGGCTCGATGGTGTCAGGACTAAAATCTCTGCGATGATCTAAGCCTTTCTCTCATGCTGAGCTACATACCCTAGATCTGGCCATCGCTGTCTTATTCCAGCTTAAAGCAGGGGAGGAAGGATGGCACCAGCAAGCCCCACCCCTTGTCATAAAGGCAGACTTTTCCCCAGGAACCTCATATTATTGTGTCTAAATCATTAACCGCAATGGAATGGCCTGGCCTCCCCACAAGGGAGACTGAGAAGGGAAGGGGTTTGGGAATCAGTCTTTGCCACACAGCCAACCGTGATTGGTGGGTCTGGAACTAAGTGGGCTCGGCTATTTTTAGGAAGCAGAATCCATAGGAAGTGGTGATAGATTGGATGATGAGGCCTCTCCTCACTTGCTATTCCTTCCCATTCATTGTGTTTAGTAATAAGGGGGAGACATGGGATCTGAAGCATACATAGTGCACAGGAGGAAGCCAGTTCATAATTCAGTCTTCCCTTTAAAACTGGGTGTGGTGGCACATGTGTGTAATCCCAGCACTCTAGAGGTGGAGGCCGGAAGGTCAGAAATTCAAGGTCGTTTTTGACTGTGTAAGGAATTTAGAGCTGATTTGGGCTACAAGAGATGAAATTTTCTTTTTTCCTTTAGGAAATAAAGGAATGGAGTATCCCCTCCCTTCAGTAACTTGTACTTAGCTGTATGCTTTGTCGTTTGTGTGTGAAGGGTCTAGACCCCCAGATAAAGGCTTCTGGTGGGTTTTCTTGAACACCTGTGTAATTTCAACACTCAAGAGGCTGAGGAAAGAGGGCCTCCATGCTTGGGATACGTAGTGAGGTCCTGTCTCAATAAAAAAAGAAAAAAGCATGGCCTGGAGAGATGGCTCAGTGGTTAAGAGCCAATAATGCTCTGGCAGGGGACCCAAGTTCAATTCCTAGCACCATGTGGGGTGGCTCACAACCGCCGGTAACTTCAGCCCCAGGAGGCTGAGTGGCATCTGGTCTCTGTGACCATCAGTACTCACATGTGCATAGCCCGCACAGACATACAACATACACATAATTGAAAATAACACATCTTTGAAAATGGAAAACAATGGGCAAATAAAGGTGTTATGTTAGCAATTACACTGTGCAATCTTTGGGGGTTTAAAATTTAATTTTATTATTTACTTATTTAGTGTGTGTGTGTTCATGGGGGTGTGCACAAATGCCATGAGCCACATGTGGAGGTCAGAGGTCAACTGTTGGGAATCTGTTTTCTCCTTCCCTTTGTGGGCTCTTTGTGAGCCCAACTCAGGTTGTTAGGCATGGCCACCAGCGCTTTTCTACACACTGAGCCATCTCACTGGCCCCAATCTTCCAGGGTTTTAAAATGGTTTCATGTGCACTGTGTCATTTGATGGTCGCTGAAGTCCTGCATGATGTTCGAGCAGGTGTTACTAAGTTTAGAAGACCATACCATGGTGCTGGAGAGATGGCTCAGTGGTTAAGAGCACCGACTGCTCCTCCAGAGGACCCAGGTTCAATTCCCAGCACCCACATGGCAGCTCACAACTGTCTGAAGATCCAGTTGCAGGGGATCTGACACCTTCACACCAATGCACATAAAATAAAGTTAAATAAACCATAAATATATATATATAAAAGGAGGCCATACCATCTGTCTGATACCATAGACCTGGTCCTGGGGCTGGGTTTTATTGCTAGACAGTTCTTCCCTGTTGTAGGGCATGGGTGCTAGGTGTCTGTTTGGAGAGAAGTCATTGTCCGAGACTGGAGCTAAAGGAACATGGATTGGTAAGACTGAGAGTCAAGTTTGGGAAGAACTTGATGGCCAGCTGGTCAGGCTGGCTCACACCTCTAACCTCAGAACTTAGCAAGATTGGAGTTCAAGGTCATCCTTGGCTATAGAAGGAGTCCTAGACCAGCCTGGCTTCTGTGAACCCTTTCTCAAAAAGCAAGACAAAGAGGGCTGGAGAGACGGCTCAGTGGTTAAGAGCATCTGCTAGGCTCTGGGTTTGTGTCCCACACCCACATGGCAGCTCACGATCATCTGCAACTTCAGTTCCAGGGAATTTGGCATTTTCTTCTGACCTTGGCAGGCACCAGGCACATGGGTGGTGCACAGACATACATGATGGCAAAACACTCATACACATAAAATAAATCTTAAGAAGAAAACAAAACCAAAGCAAAACAAAGCAGTTTGATGTCAGCTCAGCAACTTGGTGGCGGCAGGTGTGGGAAGGTCGTGGGAGGGCCATCTGCGAACATCCAGCATCCGGAAGTTCAGTGTGAGGTTCCAGTTTGGTAACGAATATACTCAAGGTAAATGGGATGGTACGAGGTTCAGCCAAAGTGGCCTTTGTGCTGTGAGTCTTGGGTCTATGTCCTTCTTGGGGTAGCAAAAGGAATATGCCACGGAAAAAGGTCCAGGGTAGTCGAAGCTTCACCACAGTGGGGAGTTGGTTCTCAATGGCTTTCTGTAAGAGCTTAAACCATCTTGGTCTGAGCTCCCCTCTGTTATCCTAGCAAAAGGACAATGAAGAAGAATTGCCTTAGAGTCAGGCTCTTGGTATCAATAAGATCACTCCCATGTTCCTCTAGGCAAGATAGCCAATAGCTCCTTTGGTCCAGGACCCAGAGCTGGGAGCTGCTCACGTCTGAACCTTTCCTCTCTAGAAGATTCCACCAACTTCCACAATCTTCTTCATTGTGTCACAGTCCTCAGGGCCAGGAAGTTCTTCCTGATGTCTGAGTATGTCTCTTTCACTGTTATTAATCATGCCCACAGAGCTAGCTTTTCCTTCTGACATCTCTGTGTCTAATAATGGCTTCATTAGTCCTTCCAGTCAAGGCTGCCGCATGTTCCAGAGGCGTTCTCTCTCTCTCTCTCCCTCTTTTCTCTCTCTCTCTCTGTCTCTCTCTCTGTCTCTCTCTCTCCCTCTCTCCCAGTATTTGCCAAATCCTAACCACCTTCTTGAACTTTCCCAGACCACCCCTCAGAATTTGATATTTGCATTCTTTGTCTACCTCTTACCCACTGTTTTCTGGGAATCATCCCACACCCAACCTTTCTCTAACCCATATTGTACTTCAAATACATCTTTCTCCAGGAAGCCTTCCTTGACTGTTATCTTCTGAATCTGGTCCAGCTGTTAATTCAAGCTAGCCTAGCATTTTCTCCTCTCTCTCTGGCACGGCCATTTCCTCATCTATTCAGATGAACACCCACTTAGCACGGGCTCAAGTCAGAGATGGCCGGGGCCTATTTTTTGCCTTGCTGGAGACCGTGGCAGTTGGGGGAGATGAAGACTGAAGCAAACAATTTCAATGGAGCGTGTTCGCTGCTTCCTTGGGGGTACCCAGAGTGTCATAAAAGCCCAAATGAGAGGCATAACCCAGAATAAAGAGTACAGAAAGTCTCCATGGGAAGGTGAGGCTTCATATGAGTAAGTGTTAGCCGTGAGGAGAGCTTGTGGGAAGATGAGAGGCGATTCAAAGAGGAAGGAACAGCTTGTGCCAGAATATAGGAACCTAATAATTCTGTCCTTTGAGACTTCAGACCCTTTAAGGACAGGGCCACACTTAAATGACCTCAGTACACTTCTCATTCAGTCTGTCTTGCAGTAGGCGCTCTACAGATGTCTGTGGAATGCAGCCATCTTTAAGGGCAATGAAAATGCTGTAGCTGAACACCATAGACAGATCACACCTGCAATTGGAGGTAGTCCAACCTGTGAGCGCATTTGCATACATTTGCATAATGAAGCCAACTTCATTTCCCTGAGGGTCTGAAGCCTCTGCATCATGGGATATCCAACCAGTCCTGGTTTGGGGGGTTGGGAAAGAAAATTGTCAGGCCAGGGACCTGTCCTGAGGACTCCAGGAGAAACCTCATTCCTCCTCTAGTGTGACTGCTGCCTTTTTTCTTGTCTGTCAGGAGCCAGTGGTCCTGAGCCTGCTGAAGTTAGGATTCTACCTCGTGGTGGGGATCCTGACGTCAAGGATGGGACACCCCGGATGGTGAGTATTAGGAAATTTGGGAGATGGAGGTTTATTCAGAGTCTCAAAACCAAATACTCGATTCGAAGTGACTCAACCCATTTACTGGCTTTTCCATCTCCCCGTGTTGAGCTCCATTTTCTCATGGTAAGTGTGGATAATGTCGGCAGGACAGGATTTTCTGTCGGCTTAGAGACAGTGAGCTGTGCACAATGCCCGGTGCATCACTAGTGTTAGGGAGCAAGGAGAAGCCGAGCTGCTGGCAGGGTCTGGAGGAAGCCAGAAGCAGAGTGGATGTGGGGGAATCAGTGTGGGGAGGAAGGGAGATGGAGTTTTAGGAGGTGCTGCTGTCTGGAGTCTTTGAGCCTGTCCTCTCCTAGTCAGCAGATGGCCCAGGAGCTGGTCTGGGATGGGGGAGGGCTCCGTCTGCCAGATCCTCTGTCCCTGTCCCTCCTGCTGTCACCTCCTCCTGCCCGTAGCTCCTGTCCTGGCAGCTCCTGGAGTCCTGACGGGTGGCAGTTCTTGCTGAGAGCTGACCTCTCTTGTCCTGTAGCCTTGGCAAGCCTGGGATGGGGGCCAGAAATATTGGTTCACAATGGCTTCTCCACTGGCTCCTGGCCTCACCCACCCACTGTTCCTGGGAGGAAGAACTCCTGGGTTCCAATCTCAGTCTAGCGGTCACATGTTGTCTGGTCTATCCAGCATTCCTTCTCTGGAGTCTTTCCTGCCTCCACAATGCCCTCCATGGAGAGGGAGTGTGGCAAAGGCTGATGGGCAAAGGGTGGGCTGTGGGGAGTGTCTGGAAGCCAGCAAAGGTAGACGAAATCAACTCAGGTTTTCCTGCCTATGGCATTCTCAAGGGGTGGGGAGGATCCTGTAGTCAAATGTGGAGGGGAGGGATGCTAGGGAGTGGCATGGAGGTGTGAAATGAAGTTAGTGTCATCTTCCATCATGGCGCTTGGGTGCTCTGTCTTCAAGGCCTGACATCGGCAGCAGTGGGTTGTGGGATAGTGTTGGGCAGAGGGATGGCTGTGGATCAATTTGCTACAGCTTAGCTTGTTAAAAGCCAGTTCACCTAATGACTGGTTTCTTTGACTCTGTTGTATGTCTGCTTGGGTCTCCTTTTGTTTTTGATAATCTAAGGATATTTAAAAGCTCATTTGGCTGAAAGCATTTCCTCTTGTGAATAAGTATTTATCAAATTTGCAGCACTGATGAATGATGGAATTATTTTGCGCCCTTGTCTCTTTGTCTGTTATGACTGTTTTAAGGACTTTTCAGTCCCTGTGTGGAAAGATAGTATAATTAATCACAATAAATTGGTATGCACTACCAACAGGGATGCCACGGTGCCCAGTAAAAGATGATTTTAGGTGAAGAGGCCTGTTGTTCAGTCCAAATCCTTTTTCTCCCTATTTTCTCAGGAGGTTCCTGGGGCCTGGCCCCCAACAATATGAAGAGCCTTTGCTGAGGCCATGAGGGGTTACCATGGCGACCGAGGCAGCCATCCCCGCCCAGCCCGCTTTGCTGACCAGCAGCATATGGACGTGGGCCCAGCTGCCAGGGCCCCGTACCTGCTGGGCTCCAGGGAGGCCTTCTCCACCGAGCCCCGCTTCTGTGCTCCAAGAGCTGGCCTGGGACACCTTTCTCCAGAAGGACCCCTGAGCCTGAGTGAGGGCCCATCATCAGTAGGCCCTGAGGGAGGCCCAGGAGGGGTGGGGCCTGGGGGAGGCAGCAGTACCTTCCCCAGGATGTACCCCGGCCAGGGCCCCTTCGACACCTGTGAAGACTGTGTGGGCCACCCACAGGGCAAGGGTGCCACCCGCCTGCCTCCCACACTCCTGGATCAGTTTGAAAAGCAGTTACCAGTTCAACAAGATGGCTTCCACACACTCCCATACCAGCGAGGTCCAGCAGGGCCTGGGCCTGGACCTGGATCTGGCCCTGCCCCTGAGGCTCGCAGCGAGAGTCCTAGCCGCATCCGGCACCTGGTTCACTCTGTGCAGAAGCTCTTTGCCAAGTCCCACTCTCTGGAGGCACCCGGGAAGCGAGACTATAATGGGCCCAAGGCCGAGGGAAGAGGTGGCTCTGGGGGAGACAGCTACCCCGGCCCAGGCTCTGGAGGCCCTCACACCTCTCACCACCACCATCACCACCATCATCACCACCACCACCAGTCCCGGCATGGCAAACGGAGCAAGAGCAAGGACCGCAAGGGGGATGGGCGCCACCAGACCAAGGCCACAGGCTGGTGGAGCTCTGATGACAATTTGGACAGTGACAGTGGCTTTCTGGCGGGTGGGAGGCCCCCTGGAGAGCCTGGGGGTCCCTTCTGCCTGGACGCTCCAGATGGGTCCTACCGGGACTTGAGCTTCAAGGGCCGTTCGGGAGGGTCAGAAGGCCGCTGCCTTGCATGCACTGGCATGTCCATGTCACTGGATGGACAGTCAGTCAAGCGAAGTGCCTGGCATACCATGATGGTCAACCAGGGCCGGGACGGATACCCAGGGCCTGGGCCAGGCAAGGGGCTCCTGGGTCCAGAGACCAAGGCCAAAGCCAGGACTTATCACTATCTGCAGGTGAGGCTTGGTGGGGCGGGGGAACCATGTTCTGAGTCCTCACCAGTCTGTTCCACTGGGGAACAGTGGATATGGTTGGGTGGAATCCAGCTGTCCCTGTATTTGGAGGTCTTGAAGGCAGGAGGCTCTGTCTCTGTCATACCTTGAGTCCCCTTTGGGGCTTTACTTTATTCATTTGTACAATGACGGGACGCTCTAATTTGACCATGAGTGCCAATAGCAGGAAGACGTCTTGACCTTCTGATTAGGACAAGATGCGCTGACCTCTGTCTTCTGTTGTTGAAGGCAATGTGAGGTTAAGGCAGCGAGTGGGACAGAATGGCATTACCTAGAGTACTGCCTTGGAGCTTGGCAGCTGGAGAGAAGTTCATCCTGCCCCAAGCCCTTCCCTAGACCTTTTATACTCAAATCCAGTTGGTCCAGTTATTAGAATGTGAAGATCAGATTCCAGAACATGCCTCTCCTGGGATCTGTCATTCTGGGCTATGGTGTGGTGGGAAATTTTGGGGGAGCCTGGAGGCATGCATTTTGGGGGGTTTTCCAAGGCTGGTGACACAAAGGAGTCTGAATCCTGTTGTCATTACAGGCAGGGCAGAGTGATGGCTGTGGAGTTCTCCCATACTGTTCCATATAACCTTGTGGTCCCTTTGCCAAGGCTAGGAGCTCTGACCCCTTTTCTGGGGCTTTCGTTTTAGCTTCAGCCAAGCCATACTGATTTTGTTATTGTTCCTGTCACTTTTGGAGGAAAAATCAGTACAAGTTTTGGCGATCTAGCAGACTTTGGGGTATCTCCAAAGTCCACATTTCTCCTAGGTTGTTAATCCACATTCATTCATTCAGTGAGCATGTCCTTGATACAGTGATCAGGAGCCCTGCTGCTGAGAGCTCACAGTAGACCAAGGAGCAAGATGGTAAGCTGTGTGACAGAAGAGAATCCTGGGTCTTGTGGGAACACAGAGGAGGCTCCTTGCTCACCTGTGGGTGGTGGCTAGGGCTGGCTGGGGGAAGCTTCTGTGAGGAATGGCTCCTGAGCTGAATCTCTGTGAGGAGCTGGAGTTGGTTAAGTGCAGATGGAAGGTGTTCCAGGTAGATCCTACAGCGTGGGGGAAGGTGTGGAGAGGTGAGCTTGCATGAGCCTTTGGGGTGACATTGGCCTTGCCTGTCAGTTGTACACATGTTAGTACTCTCCTGGGGGAATCTCATGGAAGCCCAAGAGAGCAGATTGGACCATAGGAAAAGCAGGACTAGACATCTGGGATCTGAGCTGTGTGGGTCAGCTTCAGACTGCTCCCTCCCGGGTGGCAGGTACCCTTCTTCCCCTGGCACCAGACCTGGCTCCCGTTTTGCTGCTCCCTGCTGCTGCTCAGGGGCTGTCCTGACCTCCCTGGGGGCTTCCTTTTTAACATGCTCCTCACAGTGTCCTGCGGAGGAGCAAAGAGCTCCGCAGTGGCCAGCCGTGGAGTGGGAGCGCTGCAATGTGGCCGTCCCATTCGCTGGCCTCCCGCCACTCCTCTGTAGAGGATGGGGGCGGGGATGGCACTCAGAGCCTGGGGTTCCAGAGCATCCTAACAGGATGAGGCTTGGGTGGGGGCTTGAGCCCATTTGTGGGTGAACTGAAGGCTGCACAGACCTTTCCAAAACAGCCTAGTACTTCCCTGGCACAGAAGGGGGGGGGGGCACAGAGGTTGTGGCTCTCTGACTGTGTGGCCTGACCTGGTGTCTTCATTGGGATATTACCTCCTCTTTTTTCTTTTTCTTTTTAAGATAGGGTCTCGTATCCCAGGGTGGCTTCCAACTGACTCTGTAGCCCGGGTTGTCTCCATCTGTCTCCTCCTACAGCGTGCAGTAATACATTGCCACACCCAGCTTCCTGCCCCTTTAACAAAGCCGGGTTTCTCTCACTGGATACTGTGAGCCTTTTCTGGATCCCTGCTTCCCCCTCAGCTTCATTCATTTCTTTTCTGCTCCCATCTTCCTTCTGGTGGAGCTCTGGCCGCTCACTGAGCCTGCTCCCTTATGAGAGTATCGCCCTGCACCTTCACTAGCTTCAGCCTTCCCGTGAGTCCCCCCTTGCTCAGCCTTGCTCCTCTTGGAGCCTCCAGACTCGCCCCATTTAACCTCTTCCATCCAGCGTATGCTTTACATCCTTGCTGCCTCCCCCAGCCTTCTCTCCTTATATCTCATCTCCACAGCCTAGGCAACCATCATGGACTCCAACCCATGCTGGGTTGGTCCCTTCCTCCTCCACCAGGGCTCCTCAGCCCCTTCATCCCTCTGCTGCCCCTGTAGTTAGAGACGATCTTGACTGGCTCTCTTGAAAATGCACCCACAGCTGCTTTTATCCTGAAACATTTCTCCAGACCCTCGCCCCCCTACCACGTCCTGTCATCCCTGTCTACAGTCCGTAGAGCACAGATTTCTCTCCTCATTTCCCTTCAGTTTTCAACAGAGTCAGATTTCCACACCCTGCCCTCGAAAGTGCCCAGGGTGGTGGTCACCAGTGGTCTTTGGACCTCAGCCCCCAACAGTACCTTCAGTGCCTATAATAATAGCCACCATTTACTGAGTGGTTCCTGTGTGCTCAGCGTTCTGTGTTGCTTGTTTATCTTTCCTGCCCACCGTCATTCTGATGTAGGTATAATTACTTTTACCAATTTACCGACCGGGAAACTGATACTTGGAGCTTAATTAGCTTTGCTCAAGTTCACCTAGCTAGCAAGCGACAGGGCCAGCATTTGCACTGGGTCTCCTAACTCCAGAGCACAAGTTACTCACCTCGGAGAGCACTGTGGCATTTGACATAATTGACTCCTTTTCTTCCCGAAATGTCTCGTTTCTGTGACATGGCATTCTCCCGACTCCCTCCTACCCCTCTGCCCACTCCTTCTCAGGTGATGTCACGGTCCCCTTTTCCTTTCTCTGCAGTCCTTTTTAAAATGCCAGTGGGTCTCTCCACACTCCCTTCCCTCTTCCCCCTGGGGTGTCTCCTTTACTCCTGGGCATCTGGTTGCCACCCTTGATCTCTGCATGTCTGCCTCCAACCCATCTCCCCCAGCAAACCCCAAGACTGAGCATAACAAACACCTCAGTTCTAGGCCGAACTCGGGGTACTCAACACTGTCACCCCTTTGTCCCAGAGAAGGACAGCACTCCCACTCCCAGGTCCTCAGCCATCACCTTCTCAGTCATCTTGGACTCCTCTCGGCTCCTCTTCCTTCCCCCACTAATCAGGCTCACTGATGCTCCTTACCACCTCTCTACATCGTCCTCCTCTCCTCCTCTCCCCCTTATTCTCATTGTCTTAATTTACGCCGCATCATCCCTTGCCTGCATAACAGCCTCAGCCTCCTAATTAACTTCCCTCCTGCCACTTTTGAGCTTCTGCCTGGGCCCTGATCTCCTGACCATCTAGCCTTGGTCTAGACTGTGGAAAGTGCCTGTACTCTCCTTGCCTAATACCCTCTGTAGTTCCTTGAGGGCCGGGAGAGAGTCAGAGGATGGGGAGCAGAAACATGTTAAAAAGGATGGAGAGGAGATGCGAAAGGTGACCTAGGTCAGGTGATGCTGGACATATGGGGATATGATTGACAGGCCACTCAGGCCTCTGGTCTTCAACGTTTTGGCATCCGATCTGTCACTCATAGGCTCTTTAGCTGACCTTCTACTGAGTGGCTAAAGGTCTCTGGAGGATGATGTAACAACTCCCACAAGGGAGAGGAACACCCTAAGACTTCCCATCTAGGTCCTTTGTGATACTCTTCAGTGTAACGTGTTCCCCCAGCAGGGCGGAGCACCTCCTGCTGGCGGTGGGAGGAAGAATACCCTCTCCTCTGAGCTGGAGGATGACTTGTCTGAGACATAGAGGCCCTTGTCCTTTCAGGTGCCGCAAGATGACTGGGGGGGTTACCCCACGGGTGGCAAGGATGGGGAGATTCCCTGTCGCAGGATGCGGAGCGGCAGCTATATCAAAGCCATGGGGGATGAGGAGAGCGGAGACTCAGACGGTAGCCCCAAGACATCTCCCAAAGCACTTGCCCGACGCTTTGCCTCCCGCCGCTCTTCCAGCGTGGACACAGCCAGGATCAAGTAAGGACGGTGGGGGCCGGGGTACTGGAGACGATTCTGAGTTCCTGCAGGAACTGTATGTAGTGGGTTTTGCATGGGTAGCCCTGCTTAGGGTTCAACAGACCAGCTTGCTCTGCTCCATATGGGGTGGAATCAGTCTGTCTTAGTGTTTCTTTTGTGGGGGGAAGAGACCTTTTACCCAAAGTCTCCTGGGGAGTCTTTTTGCCACGGGGCGGGGGGTTGTTAAGAGGTACAGAACCTAGTCAGAGGCTCTGATTTTATCACTCCCCCTCCCCTTCCTAGCACACTCCCATTCTGACTCTGGCATCTGCTCTTTGCAGCTGCTGTGTCCCACCCCGGATCCATCCCCGGAGTTCCATCCCTGGCTACAGCCGTTCCCTCACAACTGGACAGGTAGGGGGTGGCCCTGTCTATTTGGAGGGAAGGGTAAGAAAGGGAAGTCAGCTCTGTGTTCTGTCTACGCTGTGATGTCAGTCTGTCCCTGGAGGGAAAGCAAGCCAGGTTCTGAGGAAACTTTGAAAGCTGCCTATGACTTCCAGAGCTTCTTGGGCTGGGAATTCCCAAGAACCCACCAAGTGTGGTCAAAGTGTTGAGTGTTCAAGGAAGAACAGCATCGTTATTCTGTGACTCGGGCCCTCTCCAGGCCTGACTGCACCAGACTCCTAAGTGAAAGGTACAGATAGGACAGGGACAGTGCCGAAGTCTCCCAGGCTGTCTGGGTCTGAGTTCTGCTGCCACGACCTCCACTCCCTTGGACTACCTTCCCTTTCAACACCTCTGTTTCCTCGTCTTTGGGATAATAAGAGCAAACTAGAAATGAGGGCACACGCTTGTAATCCCAGCACTCTGTAATCTTGGCCCCGCGTGAGGCGGAGGTGGGTAAGATCATGAGTTCAAGGCCAACCCTGGCTAGTAAGACTCTAATCTCAAACAAAACCAAAGGATAGTGTTAGATAACTCTCAGGGAATTTGTGGAAATTCAGCAGAAAACATCATTCAAATGAGAGGTACTGGCTCCAAACTGGTGGTTTATAAAATTGAGTTCCCAGACTGGGCGATGTAGCTCAGTTATCAAAGGGCTTGCCTAGCATGCACTAAGTCCTGGGTTCGATCCCCGTGCTGCATAAAACTGCATGTGGTGGCACATGCCTGTCTCAGCAGACAGATTGATAGTTTAAGGTCATCCTCAGTTACCTAGCGAGTTGGAGGCCATTCTGGGGTCCAGGAAACCCTATCTCAAAAAGAATAAAGTGGTTTCTGTACCTAAGTGTGGGCCTTCTTTTTCATGAAATGGAGGCAGTGGTACTTTATATTTGAATGTAGGGGATAGGGTTAAATAGAGGCTGAACTACTTACCAGCCGAGTGACCTGGGGCAAGTTACATGACTCTTGAGCCCCTTCCTTCCCTATTTAAAAATAGGCATCATAATAGCACTCTTGGCACATAGCCAGCACTCAGTAAAGGTTAGCTATTTTTACTGTTTGCTAGGGGGGTGCGGAGAGAGAAATGCAAAAAGCCATGCAGAAGACCGTCCATCGGCTCCTATTGTGAGCCTCGACAGTCTCTCAGAACCCCTTCCTTTGTTCTGTTTCTTCAGTCCGGGTTCTGATTTGGCACAGCTGTCTCTCTGCATCAAGCCAGCCTCTGCTCCCGGTGTACTAGTTAATACCCAGTCTTCGTGTTCCTTGACGGTCAGTGACATCTAACATAGTCGATGACCCTACTTCCTGGAATACTTTTCTCTGGTGGCTTTTTGGGAGCCACGCCCCCTCCCCCTCCCCCTGATGAAGGCTAATTCTCGATCGTGTCTCAGGATGTCACCACTGGAGTTTTCCAGGGCTCTGTTCCTGCTCGGCTTTCAGCACCCACTCTGTAGGTGACCTCATCCAGGCTTGTAGCTTTGAGTATTACTGAGAGCCTGTTGACTCCCAGATGCATAGCTCCAGAAGGCTCCCTGGGAGACCAGGCAAGTGCATGGAACCGTGTACTGGAACACACTTGGGTGGCTGCTTACAGACACCCCCAGTTCTCCTCCTCCTCAGAGCTATGCTCCATCCACTGCCTTCTCCTTTTCAGTTAATGGCAGTTTTGTTTTTCTAGGACTTTATGGTCTGAAGTCAGTCTTTTTTCGTCTTTCTTTTCCCTCCTTCTCTCTCTCTCTCCCTCCCTCCCTCCCTCCTTTCTTCCGGAGCTGTGATTGAACCCAGTGCCTTTCTCTTGTTTAGCACACATTCCATCACAGAGCTATACCCGCAATCCATGAAGTCAGACTGTTCTCTCTGTTATATATGCCATATCCTTCGATCCTTCAGCCAATCCTGTTCACGGTATTTCCAGGCCCCATCCACCCTTCACCAACTTCGCTGCAAGTCCCCACAGTCTTGGTCAGGGCTATTGCACTGCCTTCTTGTTGGTCTCCTGTGTTTGTCCTGACTCCAGCTCATTCTCTGTCAGTGTAGCCAGAACAATTTTAAAAATGTAACTACAGCTATTTACCTTTCTGCTTAGAGCCCTAGCCTTGCTCAGAGTAGCCATCCGGGGCTTTAGTGGGGTTTACAGAGCCCTGTATGAACCGACCGGTGTTGCCTCCTGTCCATCTTCCAGCATATTCCCTTCCCTTCCTCCACCACACTACTCCCGCCTGCTCCCCTGACACGGGAGTTCGACTCCAGCCTTAGGACTTGAGCCTTTGTTCCTGTCTAGATGTCTCCTTCCCAGGCGCTCCCAGGAACCTCTCTTCACTTTCTTTTATTCAGCTCTTCTCCAACTGTTCTGAAATTTGAATCTAAACCTTGCAAACATTTCCTATTCCTCGCCTTCCTCCTCCCCTCTCTCTTCCTCCCACTTTACATTATCTAACAGTGTATATACTTGGCATATTTCTCCTGGAGGTGTGACTTAGAGCCTTTGCTTTACAGAAGAGGAGAGAGAGGCTTAAAGCACCAGAGATGCTGCCCTGTTATCTCTAATGATGCTTCTCCTCCTGGGTGGATTTTTCTCTTTAGTATTTGCCTTGAACATCCTTTTCCATCTTTGGCTTTAAAGCATTTTGTCCCATATGTTTCAGGTATGTCTTTTTAAATAGATTTGCTCTTACATCCATTCAGTAATTGCCTGAGAGTTTTGTACATTTATATTTATTGTGATTGCTGATAGGCTAGGATTTATTTCTATCATCTTACTTTGCAAGCCTTCCATTTATTCTGCTGGGTCATGGGAGTGCATGTTGGGGCGCACGTGTGGAGGTCAGATGACGGCATGGAGGAAGAATTGGTTCTCTGCTTTCACCATGTGGATCCCAGAGATTAAACTTTGGTTGTCAGGTTTGGTGGCAAGCACCGTCACCAGCTGAGCCATCTTGTCTGGTTCTCTCCAGCTTTTTAGACGATGCTTTTCTTCCTTCCCTTATGTCTGCCTTTCATTTGTGTTGTGTTAGGTTCTCACTGTGTAACGCAGGCTGGCTTATCATTGCTGTGTAGCCCAGGCTGGCTTTGAACTTATGACCACCCTCCTGCCTCAGCCTCCTGAGTGCTGATGACAGGTTTATGTCAGCACACCTAGCAGAGTTGGTGCTTTTCTGTTCCTTTGCTGCTGTCTTTGGATTGATTGAGTTTGCTTTATTCTTCTCTCTGCAAATCCCACGCTGGTTTGACAGTTACACATTCCATTTTATTCTTTATGGTTACTCCTGTAATTTTAATGTGCAGACTTGACTTAGTCTGAAGCCGACAAGGTTTGCTACTCTCGCTCTGAATAATGCAGAGTCCTGAGGGGATTTTAATTTTGATGACCTCGTCCTTTTCTTTTTTAAGCAATAGAAATTCATTTGGGGACAGGAGAGTGGTTCTAGCTCGGTGACGGGATACTCGCCCAGCATAAATGAGGCCCTGGCTTCCCTCCCCACTGCCCACATGAAAACATTATTTTCCTGAAATTCTCGGTGCTGGGAATGTAGTGTGAAGAGGTCAGCTACGGTGCTGGGAATGTAGTGTGAAGAGGTCAGCTACGGTGCTTTCCTCTGTTGGGCGACTTGGGTTTTCATCTTGTTTAAAGAAAAGACATTTTAGTGTTGTCGTCATTCTTTTTACATTTATTCACTTATTATCTGTTTGTTATGTGTCTTTACGTGCTGTGTGCTACGGCACACACGTGGAGGCCAGAGGACAACTTGGGAGAGTCTGTTCTCTCTTTCTACTATGTGGGTGCTGAGGTCATCAGATTTGGTGGTGACAATCACCTTTACCCGCTGGGCCGCCTCACAGTGTGCACACTCAAACTCTCTCTTTTTCAGTACACATGCTGGAACGTGCTGTACTGTTGCGTTATAGCCCCAGAATTCTTTTGATTTTACTTTTTAGATTATATTTTTATTTTAGTGTGATGTGTGTGTGTCCCCGTCCTTCGGTGTGTGCATGTGGAGGTAAGAGCACAATTTATGGGAGTCAGTCCTTTCTAGAGATTGAACTCGAGTCCTTCACCTGCTGAGCCATTGCCAGCCCCCCAGAACTCTTTTAACTTTTTTTTTATTTTAAGAAATTTTTTTTTTGTCATTGTTGTTGCTTGTTTTTTTGAGACAGGGTTTCTCTGTGTAATCCTGGCTGTCCTAGAACTAACTTTATAGACCAGGCTGGCTTTGCACCCACAGAAATCTGCCTGTCTCTGCCTCCTGTCTTTCTACGTAAGTCTTGAAGTTACTATCCTCCTCCCTCAGCCTCTTGAGCAGTTGGTATGAAAGTCCTGCACCGCCAGGTCCTGATAAATCACATTAAATTTAATGGAGTTATATTTTACAAAATTTTCTTTTTTTTCAGAAATTTTTTTTAATATTAAATGAAATCTTTGCTTAATCCAAGATCACAAAAAAATTGATGTCTCCTGCATTTTATTGTAGACATATGGTCCATTTTGAGGGTGTTTGTTGGGGGAGGGCATGTGACATTTGATTTCCATCTTTGGAGGATCTACATGAGGGTCTCACGTAGCTCAGGCTGGTTTCAAATTCAATATGCTGCTGAGGATGATCTTGAACTTCTGATCCTCCTGCTTCTGCCTCTTGAGTGCTGGGGTGACAGGCATGTACCAGTAGGGTTGGTTTTTATATGGATCGAGCCCTGGGTTTCATGCATGTTAGGAAGGCACTCTGCTGACTGACCAGACTCCTGGGCCTTGGTAGTTTTTACACTATTACTCCTAAGGTGTATGTGTTCCTGTCGCCTTCCCTTTTCCGTGTCATTCTTGCTTCCTAGAGGAATTCCTTCCTCCTAAAGTGTGCTCTTTAGTTACTCCAGTAACTGTTGGTAGAAAGCTCTGGCTGATTGATATAATTTAGCTTATTAGGGGCATCCAGGTCAGTGTTTGTCCCTATGATTGTCTGATATTAAGAAGTCTGCTGCAACATGCCTGTCTTTGTGTGTAATTCTCATTTTTCTCTGGTTGCTGTTGAGATTTTGTTTAGACTTTGGTGTCTGCACCTTCACTATGGTGTACGTGTGTGTTTGTGTGTACACTTCCTAAGTCTGGGGATTTGTGCCTTTTATGGACTTAGAGCTTGTCTGAACAAAAATTCTTTTTTTTTTTTTTTTTTAATTTTTCGAGGCAGGGTTTCTCTGTGGCTTTGGAGCCTATCCTGGAACTAGCTCTGTAGACCAGGCTGGCCTCGAACTCACAGAGATATACCTGCCTCTGCCTCCCGAGTGCTGGGATTAAAGGCGTGCGCCACCACCGCCCGGCCTTTTTTTTTTTTTTGAATGGAAGACAAGTAGTTTTGAATTTGTCCAAGGCTAACCTTGAACTCAGTCTGTAGCCCAGGTGGGTCCCGAATTTATGGTCCTTCTGCCCCAGCTTCCTGAATGGCTGGGGTTATAAGGCACCATGCCTGCCTGGTTTATGAGGTGATGGTGGTTGGACCCAGGTCGTCTTGGGTGATAAGCGAACACTCAGCCTTTGGCCATGACTTCTTCAGGTTGTTTTTTTTTTCTGTCCTCTTCACCTCTCTCTTTTCCTTTCCTCTCCTCCTCCTTCTCTTTCTGGGTCTCCCATCACATGTATGCTCGTGTGCTCACTGTGGCCCTATGCGTCTCTGAGGCTTTGCTCTTTCTACTCCATAGAGTTTTCCTCTGTACTCTTTGGTGCTGACCCGTGCCCTATATTAAGCCTCTCAGTGGAACTCTTCATTTCAGTTATTGCAGTTTTCAGCTCTTGAATGCATATTCTTTCTTTTCTTAATTTGTGTGTGTGATTTTAATTTTCTTAATGTGTGATGTATATGTGTATGTATGGTGTGTACTTTGGTGTACACACATGTCACAGTGCACATGTGCAGGTCAGAGGGAAGCTTTATGGAGTTGGTTCTCTCCTTTCACCTTGATGTGGATTCCAGGGTTGGAAGGAAGATAGTAGACAGGCTTGCCTGGCAAGTGCCTTCACCTCCTGAGCCGTCTCATTGGCTCCCCCATTTGTTTCTTCTTTAAAACAAATTAATAATAATAAGGGCCCAGAGAGATGGCTCGGCACTTAATGGAGCATATTGCTCTTGCAGAGGACCCAAGTTTGGTTCTTAGATCTCTCATCATGCTGTAATTACAGTGCTCCAGGGAATCCAGTGCTTTCTGCTGGCCTCTGACAACACCTGGATGCACATATACACATAATTTAAAAATAATCATAATAATAATAAAAAAACACCCCAGGTTGGATATAGTGATGCCTGTCTACGGTTCTGGAAAGCCGGTACAGGATAATGTTGCGTTCAGCATCAGCCTGGGCTACATAGTGAGTTTAAGGCTAGCCTGGGTATTCCCAGGAGACCCTGGCTCAACTCCTCCTTCTCCTTTCCTTTTGTTTGTTGTGACTTCTATCCATGAAGTCGTTGTCATGCTCGCCCCTCAGTCCTCAGACATGGCTTCCTTTAGCTCTTAGGATATGGTTATAATAACTTCCTTTAGCTCTTAGGATATGGTTATAATAACTTCTTTGTAGTTTGGGTGTGATAAACCCAACATTTTGAGACTATGCTTTCTTTATTTGTGTGACATAATATTTTGTTGAATGCTGAGCATTTTAGGTAATATGGTGTGACAGTTCTGGGCTCTTATTTCTACTTCCCAAAGATTGCTGCTGATTTGTTTATTTGTGTTAATTCCTGGAGTAAAACCTGTGAAGTCTGCTTCTCCTGCAGCACGCAGCCTCTGATGTCTTTGCTTGCTTTTTTTTTTTTTTTTTTTTTTTTTTTTTTTTTTTTTTTTTTTTTTTTTTTTTTTTTTTTTTTGCTTTTGCTTTTTAAGTCTTGTTTCCTAGAAATGGCTCCAGTGTTTGCTGCATAGCTTTGTTTTGGCCAAAGATTGGGTAGAAGTTGTCCTCAAAACCCTTGAGCCAGTGAGGTTTCCTCTTTCAGTCTGTGTTTGTTTTTAAGCCTTTCCTGGCTTTTCATTCATCACCAGGGGCTCTTGTGTTTACTGCACATGTGCACACGTTCCACTGCCGAGGGGCATGGGGGGGGGGACAGTGTACAGGTTCTCAGACCATTCTCTGTTGAAGTCTCAGAATTCTCTCTCTCTCTCTCTCTCTCTCTCTCTCTCTCTTTTAAATGATGTAGCCACATCAATCAGAATTCTCTTTAAAAGATCAGGCCAGGACCAGTGAGATGGCTCAAACGGTGCTTGGCGTGCAAGCTTGGGGACCAGAGTGTAACCCCCGGAGGCCACATAAAGATGGAAAAAGAAAACTGAGGACATGGTTGTCCTCTGATCCCCACACCCGTGCCATGGCACAAATGTGCATACACATTATGTACATACAGCACCAATAGAAAAAATTTAAATTCAGTCTGTTGCTAGCCCCAGAGCCTAGCATTGCTGCTGGCCTCTCTGCTCTACGCACTATACCTGATAATGCTCAGTTCAGGGGCCTCTGGCCGTGGGAACACGCCTGCAGCACGGTGCCTGGGCGCAGGATCTGAGTCCTGCCTTCTCACCCAAAGCTTGGTGGTTTTCACGACACGTACATACCCTCTTGTGTGCCTTTGCTCTGTCTTCGGAGTGACAAAATGGTTGTTTCTGACAGCTGTGTCCAGCTTTAGAGCTGTCTGAGGAGTAGGATTAGTTGTTCTTGTTCTTTTTTGTCTGAAGTCATGAGGAAGTCTAGGGAATTCACAGCCAGTGTCGTCTCTTAAGACAGTGCCTTCCCCACCATCGTTCTAGCGTCTCCACCTGGAGCTCCCGTTAGTTGTATCCAGGACGTTCCCTCCATGTGTCTCAACCTTCCATTCATGTTCCCTCCCTCTGCTTGGTATTATCACTTTATTAAAATGTCTTCTATTGTTAACTTATAAATTGTGTTTTAAATTTCACTGAGATTTTTTGTTTTGTTTTGTTTTGATTTGATTTTTCAAGACAGGGTTTCTTTGTGGCTTTGGAGCCTGTCCTGGAACTAGCTCTTGTAGACCAGGCTGGCCTTGAACTCACAGAGATCCGCCTGCCTCTGCCTCCCAAGTGCTGGGATTAAAGAAAGGTGTGCGTCACCACCACCTGGCTCACTGAGTTTGTTTTTTGTTTGTTTGTTTGTTTGTTTTTTAAAGAAATTTCTTGGAGTTCTTTTCAAATCTTTATTATGAACCCCCCAGTCAACTTTTTGTTCTTGCTTATATTTTTTAACTTTGCAGGGGTTTTGTTGTTGTTTATTTATTTATTTAATGTGACAGGGTCTCCTTAGCTCAGGCTGGAATAGAAAGGAACTATAGTGGAGGATGACCTTGAACTCTTGATCCTCTGGCCTCCACCTCTGAGATGCTGGGACTATAAGCATTCACCACCATGCCTACCTAGTTTTATCATTTAAATTAGAAACCTTTAAATATAGTTTAATACTGGGTACAGTGTATCCCCAGTAGTTAGGAGAATGAGACAGGAGGATTATTTGAGTCTAGAATTTTGGGCCTATCCTAGGCAAAATAGAGAGACTTGTATTAAAATAGCATTACTTATCTGTTGTGGTGTGCACACTTCGGAGGTAGACGCAGGAGGGTTAGGAATTCAAGGCCAGCATTGACTCCATTGTGAGTTAAAGCCTGCCTGGGCTACACTGTGATCCTGTTTCAACAACAACAAACAAGGAACTCCAAACCAGAGCAACAAAACTCAAAACAAAGCCAAACAAGCAAACAAAAGTCGTAACCACAAAGCACAACATGGTTTAAAAGAGATTTTATTACAGCTGAGGTAATGTTAGTTGCTATAACAGAATGCCTAGGTTCTGGATGATTTAACTCAGTAACACTTAAATTCTTTTTTTAATGTTATAGTTTGAATTAGTTATTCACTGCTACATAATAAGTTGTCCAAACACAGACCCTTAAAAACAACACAGTTTTTATCTACTGGTGTCTGTAGGCCAGAGTAAAGCTTAGCCCAGTGCACCTGGGCATGGTGTCTCACAAAGCTGCAGTTACCTCACAGTCTGGCTGGAGGAAGGCTTGCTTCCATGCTTACCCATGGGGCTGTTGAGAAGACTTAGGTTCTCCATGGGGATTAGGCAGTGATATGAGTATTACCTCCTTCGTAGCAGTGGTAGAGAGGAAGGGTGGGGGCAGAGAGACAGAAATTAACATGGAAGCCACTCTGTCTGCTACATTTTGTTCATTAGATGTCGACCACTAGACCTGTGGTGGTGGCGCACACCTTTAATCCCAGCACTTGGAAGGCAGAGGCAGTCGGGTCTCTGTGAGTTCAAGGTCAGCCTGGTCTACAGGAGTGAGTTCCAGGACAGCCAGGACTGTTATATAGAGAAACCTTGTTTCAGAAAACAACCCCCTGCCCCCGCAAAGAGAGAGAGAGAGAGAGAGAGAGAGAGAGAGAGAGAGAGAGAGAGAGAGAGAGAGAGGGCGTGCGTGGAGTCTAGTCCACATTCCAGAGGAAGTATGTGCTCTGAAGGGTTCTATCAGAGACATCTCACACATAGACAAGGTTACTTCATCCTCACTGTGGCTTCTTCTTGGTAAGGCCAGAGCAACTTCTGTGAGGCCTGATCTCCTGGGATACATTCTGTGGCTGTTTCTGTTAGAATAGTCCTGATCTAAGAGCACTTGGTGTTCATTTTCAATCTGGGCCATGCAAGCCCATGCACATGCGGTCCTGAGTCTGTGGGAAGACTGGTTTGTGTGTACAGCTTCTTAGAGGATTTGCGTCCTTTCCTTTCCCTGGTGTCTCAGATACAGACTGGCTTCCTTGTCATAGGCCTCTGGTGATGATTGATAGCATTTTTTCCCTCGTCTACATTATCATCAAAGGTTTATGACGGTTCTCATTTCTGCTTCTCATTTGGGCTTCACACAGGCCCCAAGTCTCACTCTGGCACCAGAGTGGGTGTTAAAATTTAAAACCTCTGTGCTGAGACCGGTAGCCCCTGCCTCCTACCTTCCGCCTCCACCAGGCTGTTTGCAGCGTTGGCACACACAGTTCATATTCTGATTTTCCAGGCTCCTCTTTGCATTTGTCCCCTGGGGACTGATCTCGCTTTCTTGTGAGCTCAGCTATGCATATAAAACAACACTATGTTTCATCCAATGTTGCGAACTGCTTTGAAATGGGAGGCTTTTCCCAAGGTGAGCCAAAATGAGTACCCTCCTTCAGGTGTCCAGGATAATGCCTAGCCCCCAGCTGGACCTACCAACTCCAGCATGCTCAATTTCCAATTAGATCCAGCTCGAGTATTTTCTTCTCTGTGTCTCGCATGCTTAGAAACAGCTGGTGATTCTGACTCAGGCTGAAGTCAGACTCAGGATCTCATTTCCCAAGAGGACTCCTTTAACTCTCCCACTAGTGGGTTCTGGGAGAAGTCGGGTGGAAGTCCATGTAGCGGTAACAGGAGTAGTCACAGAGAATGTTACCATTTCATAATCATAAATGGTATAGGTCAGCTCGTGTACTGTGTTCCTCAGAGTGTATATGTGCCTGTGGTTTTCTTGCCTTTGTTGGGACCAAGTCATCCCTTGGCCAGTCCCACTGGAAGATGGGAACTGCTTGTTCTCCCTCTATCTGCTCCCTCTGTCTGCTTTGGGTGGCGTTCACTCTGAGTATATTTATCAGTGGGTGGGATTTGAAGGGCCTTGCAACCCCTGCAACAGAGCGGCCTCTCATTCTGAGTGGTCTTATCAATATGACCCAAGACACTCTCGCTCCTGCTCATAATAGTAGCCAGTGTTTATTGAGCATCTACTGTGTGCCTCATGCTTTACACAGAAGAGGATTGGAGGTAAATGCAGGGCTTGGGGTTTCAGAGATTCCTTCCATTTTGGAGGTCCCAATAACTCAAGCCCAGAATACCCAGAATGCCAGGGTTAGCTCAGCTCCCCTGTGCTCTAGGCAGAACTCTTTGGGGGAGTGCCTCAAGCCCGGGAATGGCAGGTAGTTTGGCTCCTGCGTTTCCGGAGGGACTCTGGCACTGGCTGCCCCTTTTGAAAGGAGGACTGAGCCAGATACAGGAATCATGGGAGACCACTGCTGAGAACGTACCTGCTGCAGGATCTAGGACCTGCACAGCTGCTACAGGATCTAGAACCTGCACAGCTGCTACAGGATCTAGAACCTGTACAGTTGCTACAGGATCTAGAACCTGTAGTGTCTGGACTTCTGCATACTGGTAATGAAGTTGCTTTGGGAAAGGTCACAGGAAGAAATCCAAATAGTTCTGTGTCATTCCTTGGGTCTACACAAGAGCCACTGAGTGTAGTTCAAAACCAACAGGTTTGGTTCTAAATATCCAGGCAGCAGAAGCAGAGAGCGGCATCTCTAGCTTGAGGGCAGGTTCCACAGTCCAGGAGATTCTGATGACCGACCAACTTTACAAAGAACCCAAGAAGTAAGGTTGCAGTTCAGTTTTACTATTTGTGAGATTGGCATCCTCGGACATCTGCCTGTTGGTAGATGGTGCTGGAGATGCCTGCTGTAGTCAGGGCAGAGTGTCTAGGGAAATCTCCCGTCACTGAGGAGGCCAGGTTAAGGAAATACTGAGCTGCACTTTTACCCAGGGACCGTGCTATTCTTTCAGGTCTGTGACTGCAGATCACTGTGGTGACCTGAAACTTTCCAATGAGATGTCACAAAATGCACTTGCTGTTAGAGTCCCCCTGGAATGTTTTTGAGAACCTCATCCATGACTCCGTCCAGTGGCCTCTGCACAACCATCAGCAGGGGCTTTGCTCTTGGACTCAGTAACGGCAGTGTTGTAGCTCCCAGGAGCAACTGGCCTGTGCTGACCAGGTAGTCCTGGGATATCTGCATGCCACTGAGGGCTCACTCTGCGCCAATATCTGCTCCAGGTGTCTTATGTGTCTATGTCAGCCCTCTCAGTAGCCCTAAACCAGTGCCATTAGCACTCCCATTAGATAGGAGAGCAAACTGAAGCCCCCAGATTTTCATATTTCCAGGCTACACTTCTAGGAAGTGGCAGATCTTGAGTCCATACTATGACCCATGCAGGAATCTTCATGCTTTGGCTGAGTGGAAGCCCACAGTCGAGTTCATATTCATGCAGAGTGGTGCTTGGGCTTTTTATCTATGCTGTACTATAGACGTATGCATGAAAGTGAGGACAGGGCAGTGGCCAGAGGGTTAAACGAGAGCCCTAGTTAGTTGTGTATAGCGGGGAGAGGCTTGGGGGCACTTGTAGGTTGGTAACTTTGCTCCATTACCCATCAGGTCCCAACCTGCCTTTTGGCAAAGGTCTCTACTGTTGCTTTTAATCAATTCATAGCCAAGAATGGTAATGGACACACGTGATCCCAACACTGGGGAGATTGAAGCAGGAGGTTTGCTCTGAGTTCTGATGCCAGCCTGGGTGACCATGAGCTTGAGCTTAGAAAGACAACAAACAAACAAAGCTAAAACAAAACCATAATAAAAAATGTTTACTCCAGCAGACTGCTCTGTACCCAGAAGCTGTCCAGGAGGGCGAATATTAGTTCCTGGTTCCCTCTGCCAGGGCCAAGTGGGGAAAGGTGAGGGATGGGACTAGGTGGAGGGACAAATGTGGAGGTCTGGAGTCCCGTTTGCAGCCTCCCTGAAGGGAGGCATGGGTCAGAGTTTGTGTGTTCAGAGGAAGAATGGACCAGAGTGGCCCCAAGGTAGGCCTGGGAAACCTGCCCCCTAATGGAGGAGAGTTGCACAGAGTCACGGTCTCTGTGACCTAGGTGTTCTCCAAAGCAAAGCTCCTACTTGATACCACCCTATTCCAGCATCTCAATAAAGGTCCTCCTGGTTCTCTCCCAGCTCAGCGAGGAGTTCAACCAGCAGCTGGAGGCCGTGTGCGGGTCCGTGTTTGGGGAGCTTGAGTCCCAGGCCGTGGACGCCCTGGACCTGCCCGGCTGTTTCCGCATGCGGAGCCACAGCTACCTCCGGGCCATCCAGGCCGGCTGCTCTCAAGACGACGACTGCCTACCCCTCCTTGCTGCCCCTGCCTCTGTCTCAGGGAGGCCCGGCTCCTGTAAGTATACCCACTGTCTGTCCCTGGACGCCAATTGCATAGATCGCTTCTCTTTCTGGATAGGATTAGGCCGGAAGTGGTCCTTGGCTGTAAGGGCCTCTATACCAAGTGGGTGCGGCTGTGTGGGGATGATGGGCCACCATCTCCATCCCGCAATCCTGCATCCCTGTTTGCAGCCTTCAACTTCAGAAAGGCCCCGCCCCCCATCCCGACGGGAAGCCAGGCCCCACCCCGCATCTCCATCACCGCCCAGAGCAGCACTGACTCTGCCCATGAGAGCTTCTCGGCAGCAGAGGGCCCAGCCCGGCGTTGTAGCTCCGCGGACGGGCTGGACGGCCCGGCCATGGGCGCACGCACCCTCGAGTTGGCGCCGGTGCCACCCCGGGCCAGCCCCAAGCCCCCCACACTCATCATCAAGACTATCCCCGGCCGGGAGGAGCTGCGGAGCCTGGCGCGGCAGCGGAAGTGGCGGCCCTCCATTGGGGTGCAGGTATGGTTGGCAGTAATAACTATCCAAGGCTCTGACCCTATGTAGTTGGGAACAAATGGACGGAGATCGAAAGGGACTTCTGCATATACAGACCTCTAAACAAACAAACAAACCAACAACTTTCCCTGAGCTGCAAGTAGACCCATCTTGGTCATTGATGGATGAAGCTGCCTCTAAACAGCCCATCACCCTTTCCCTGGTACCATGTTCTTGGTGAGTGTTGAGCACTGAGCAGCACCCAGTGCCTTCCATCTTGATACGTCTACTCTCTTTGGTTTGGGACTTACCAGCTAGCTTGGTGCATAGCCACTCCTGGCCATTCTAGTCCTCTGTGAGCCCAGTGTTTCTTTGGCTAGCCACAGCCAATGATGCCTCCATCCTGCCTCCAGGTGGAGACAATCTCAGACTCGGACACCGAGAACAGGAGCCGAAGAGAGTTCCACTCCATTGGCGTTCAGGTGGAAGAGGACAAAAGGTAGGTCACAGTGTGGGTCTCTCAGGTTTGGGAATGAAGGGGAGCCAGGCCTGTGTGAAGTGCAATGTCTTTGCCAGTCTACTGTCCTTGCATATGCTGCCTTCCGGGAGGGGACCACACTTTTGTGGATGTGTGTGTGCATGTGCGTGCGTGTGTGCATGCGTGTGTGTGTTTGTGTGTATGTATACTTCTTTTGGAGGCCAGAGGTCGATTTTTAGGTTTTGTCCCTTTTTTTAATTAAAGAAAAGAAAAGTGTGCTGGGAGCAGGGGAAGTGGTGGTACCAGTGTTGAAGATTTTCACCTTCCACCATGATTTGTGGGAATTAAACTAAGACCGTGAGGCTTTTGTGGCAAAAACTTTTGTGCACCGAGACATCTTCCCGTGTTTTCTTGAGACAAGGTTTCCCAATGGCCTGTTACGCACCAATTAGACTTGAGTGGCTGGCTGCCAAGTCCCAGGGATCCTCCTGCTTCTGCTTTCCCAGTGCTGGGATTACAAGTACATGCCACCATACCTGACTTTTTCACCTGGGTGTCTGGGGGATACAACTGAGGCCCTAATGCTTGCCTGAGAAGTGCTCTGCCACTCAGCTATCTCCCCATGCCCTTTTCCTGGGGAGTCAGTTGTTCATGATGGTGTTGCCGCGGTAGCCGATAACTCTGCACCGAGTGCTTGAACTCCCGCCAGTCTGGGTGATCAAGGGCTGGAGGAGAGGTGCAGTGGTCAGGGGAAGGAAAGGGGTAATGTGGGGGGGGGGAGGTTCTAGGTAGGTGCTGAGCAGGCCTCCAGCAATTGTTCCTTAGCAGGGGGTAACAGGATTCTGCCAGTCCCTTGTTACATCCTGTGGTGTACAAGTGTATGAGCTCAAAAGAAACAAACAGGAAGATTGCCTCTCGTGGGTCCCTGGCAGTTATAACACTCCTCCTCACTTGGCTCGCACAAGCATTTAACCAGTAGGGGGTACCTATTATGTGCCTGAATCTGAGGTGAATCAGAGATACTAGAATTGCCAGCAGCCACTATTTTGGCATTAGGTGGCCTCAGAAACATTGCTTCCTTAATTTCCAGCTGAAGAATTAACATTGTGAGCCCCGGAGGGAGGCCTGGAAAGAGTCCTCTCTGCTTTGGGAAGCCTGGAGGGAGACACTTTCACTAATGACCAGGTGGCAGTGCCACGTGGCCGTGTGTGTCCTCTAGGCTTCAATGACACCAGACTGATGGGCCTGAGTATGGTGGCAGGGAACCTTCTTGGCAAAGGCTCTGAGGGCTTTCATGGTAATTGAAGTCATTAAGGCTGTAGCCGTGGCGGGGGTGACGCGAGAGCCTGTGTGGCAGCCCCTTATAGCTGTCCCTGGGCACCATTGCCGAGCTTTCCAGTCCTCCCAGGGTTATTGCTGTCTCTGGGAACCTCTGGAGTAGCCTTGTTTGAGTGCCTGGTCAAATCTTGGGATTCCTGGGGGAGTCGCTTTCTCTGTCTACTCCATGAAGCATGCTCTTGAGATGCTAGGAGACAAAAAGCTTCCCAGTTACCTGACCTATCCCTGCAGCTGCTGTCCTCCAAACCCTTAATAGGCCGTGAAAATTACACAACATTGTCGCTGCAAGGCAGAGTCCATTTGCAAATCATGGTTTGAATTAGAGAAGGAGTAAGAGTTGTGGGTGCTACAACTCTGTGCTCCCAGCCTCCTTCCTGACTTCCATGCTTTCCCTAAACCACCCCCCAAATCTTCATTGGTTCCCTGGAAGGCTTTTTGGCTCCTCATTTGGCTAGGCCGCTGCTGGAGGGTGGTCCTTCGTTCCTTCAAACAAGCCAGAAACCTGCAAATGTGTTGCAGTGGGCCTTTGATGAGCACACCACCACCCAGCCATTCAGTGATGATGTCAGTCAACTGATAATTACTGAGCATTTGGTATGAGACAGTTCCTGGGCTGGGTATCAAATGCTCTGGGAACTGTCAAAGATAAGACTTTTACTTCATAGAAGTTATGGGCTAGAGGGAAATCAAGACTGTATAAATAATCCATGATTAAAAACAGTGTTCTGTGTAGCAGTATAATACATAAAGAGGGGATAAAGTGGACTTAGAGTAGGCAGATGAGGGGCACATGGGGTGATGTTGGGGACAAGCATTTATGGGGGAGGGGATAGCATGTGGAGAGACTTGGGTATGTGTTGGGAACTGGGGAGGGTCATATGGCCAGTGTGGAGGGAGTGGGCGGTGCTGAGAACTAGAGAATGCTGGGGCCAGGTTGTGCAGGGCAGAGGCTAAAGGAATTGGGCTCTAATTATACAAAATGAGTAGCTATTGAAAGGTTAAAGGAACAGCGTGACTCGCTTTAATTTATGTTTACAAAAGAGTATTAAGTACTGAATGGAGATTTCTTTTTTTTTAAAGATCGGGTCACACGTATCCCTAACTGGCCTAGAGCTCACTTACATAGCTGAGGCTGACCCCAAGCTCCTGATCTTCCTGCCTCCGATTCCCAAACGCTGGAATTACGGGCATGTGCCACCACATCATGCCTGGCAGTAGACGCAGAGCGAGTTTGAGGGGAAGAGATAGTAGAAACGAAGCGAGCCAGGGTGATTTCCAGTCTGCAGGAGGGTGGTGGGTGATGTTTTGAACTCTGCTGGCTCTTACAACAGGCTTCTCTCCAATGCATTTATAATTGGCCAAAGCTAGTGCATGTGAACTGTTAAGCTCTGGATATTGATTTTGTATTCAGCAATCTTGCTGGGCCCTTATCAAGTCTCAGGTTATCTGATAATCGTGATAGATTTTCTATATAGTTAATTAATTTCTTCAAGTGAGGATATTTCTTTTAAATCTGTATTTTAAATGTTATTTTTTTCTTTGCTGGATGTGATGATAAATGTCTTTAATCCCAGCACTTAGGAGGCAGAGGCAAGGCAGATTCTACCTTTGTGAGTTCAAGGCCACCCTAACCTACATAGTGAGTTCCAGATCAGGCAGGGGTACATAGTAAGATGTTGCTTTAATTTTTTTTTCTTATAATAATGTATCAAATTATACACCCTGTTGAGTGGTAGTGAACTCACCCAATTCCTGACTTGTGTGTGTGTGCGCATGCATGTGCATGTGTACACTCATGCCGTACAGTACCTGTGTGGCAACCAGAGGACAACTTGCAAGAGTTGGTTCTCTTCTTCCACATTGTGAGTCCCAGAGATCTAATGTCAGGCTCAAAAGGAAGAGCCTTTGCCTGTTGAATCATCTCACTGGGCCTGAGATATACTTCATTTATTTTTATTCTATGTGTCTGAGTGTTTTGCCTGATTGTGTATCTGTATACCATATGCATGCAGGACCCCTAGAATCCAGAAGGGGGCATCGGATCCCCAGAACTGTAGTTATAAATAGTTGTAGGCTTCCATGTGGGTGATGAGAATCAAATCTGTGTCCTCTGGAAGAGCAGCCAGACTCTTAATCACTGAGCCATCTCTCCAAACCCCAAGGTAGGTTCTAAAGATGACATTTGTAACAATTTTCGATGGGTACCATTTTTGTCCCTTTAGGAATTCTCTTCTGTTCCTACTCTATTAAGGTTTTTTGTTTTGTTTTGTTTTGTTTTGTTTTGTTTTAATGAACACCTCTGGGCTGGAAAGATGGCTCAGGTGTTAAGAACACTGGCAGTTTCTGCAGAAGACCTGGGTTCTATTCCCTGAGCTCATGTGACAGTTCTCAACTGTCTATAACTCCAGTTTCAATGCCCTCTTCTGACCCTGGGGGCCACCAGGCACATTCGAGTAAACCTCATAAACGTGAAATAAAGTAAGTAATTATTAAAAGAAGGAAAGAAAGTCATTTGGTGGTGGCGCACGCCTTTAATCCCAGCACTCGGGAGGCAGAGGCAGGCGAATCTCTGAGTTTGAGGCCAGTCTGCCCTACAGAGTGAGTTCCAGGACAGCCAAGGCTACACAGAAAATCCCTGTCTTGGGGTGGTGTGGAGGGGGGAGAAAAAGAAAACCCTCTGTCCCCCACTTCCTTTTTTTTTCTGGTGCTGGTACGCAAGCCTGGGGCCTTTGTATAAGCTAGGCAAGACCTAGGACCCCTAGTAGTAGTAGCAAGAGCTCTACTACTGTGCTACATCCTTATCTTTATTTTTTAAAATATAATGTCTGAGTTGAATTTGATTGAATGCTGGGAGTCTACTGAAATGATCTTAGACTTTCTTTTTCCATGTGGAATGTGATATAATGAATAAATTTTCCACGTTGGCCTAGTCTTTCAGACTTGGGATAACCTCTGCTTGATTTTATTGTGTGCTTAGGTTAAATTTGGCTTTAATGGGGCTTCAATAGTGTCATTACCAAGTGTATTTAATCACTTAAAGAAAGCTATCCTGGACATAGGTAATATAGTGTCAGTACCCCAGGTGTCCTCTCGTTTGTTGCTCTTCCACCTTTGTGTATTGCTTCATATACAAAAAATTTGGAGTTCAGGAATTATACTTACCGCATCTATATTCTTAGCAGTTGGAAGAACGGTGGGAGAAGAATGATGCTGTTTTCTTTTATAAGAGACTTCCTGAAAATCACACCACTTTCACTGGCATTGTTTTAACCGCATCACTTGGAGTCACCTAGCTGCAAGGGAGGCTGTGAAGTATGGTCTGTAACCCAGGAAACAGCTCACAATCAGGGTTTTTTTTTTTTTTTTTTTTTTTTTTTTTTTTTTTTTGCTAAAGACCAAACCAAAGGGCTGGAGAGATGGCTCAGAGGTTAAGAGCATTGCCTGTTCTTCCAAAGGTCCTGAGTTCAATTCCCAGCAACCACATGGTGGCTCACAACCATCTGTAATGGGGTCTGGTGCCCTCTTCTGGCCTGCAGGCATACACGCAGACAGAATATTGTATACATAATAAATAAATAAATATTTAAAAAAGAGAAATTTCTTAAAAAAAAAGACCAAACCAAAAATGAATATATGGAGCTTTAGCAGTATTTCTTCTTCCTTCCTAACTTTCTTCCTTTTCTTTTCTTTTCTTTTTTTTCTTGTCTTTTTTCTTTTTGATACAAGGTTTCTCTGTGTAGTCCTGGCTGTCCTGGAACTTGCTCTGTAGACCAGGCTGACCTCAAACTCATAGATACCTGCCTGCGTCTGCCTTCCTGAGTGCTGGGATTAAAGGCCTGTACCACCTCTGCCTGGTTGTCTTAAAAAGTGGTCTTAAAAATCAGTCTTGTTATATTATTTTTTAATATAATTAGATTTTTGAAGATTTTAATATGTATTCATAAATAATATCGGCCCATAAGTTTTTTAGAGACGATCTCTTGTAGCCCAGGTTAGCCTTGAATTCTGATCTTCTTGCCTCTATCTCTCAAGTGCTAGGATTACAGGTGTGTGCCACTATGCTTGTGCCGTAATTTTGTTTCAGTTGTTGTTCAGTTTAGATATTATGCTCATGCTAGACTTATTTTTTTAAATTTTATTTTATGTGGTTTGGCCTTCATGTATGTCTGTGTGAGGCTGTCAGAAGCCCTGGAACTGGAGTTACATGTATGTCTGTGTGAGCTGCTGTGTGGATGCTGGGAATTGTACTCAGGTCATCTGGAGGAGCAGCCAGTGCTCTTAACCACTGAGCCATCTCTCCAGCCCTCATGCTAGACTTCTAACATGAGTTTGATAGTTTTCTCTGTGTGTGTGTTCTTAGAAACAGTTTTATAAAGCAGAATGATATTTTCCCTAAGAGTTAGCGAAGGTTGCCTATACAACTTTCTAGTATAGTGCCTTTTAGGGAGTGGAGAAGTTTTTAAATTTTCTTTAGTTTATTTTAGTGGTTATTAATCTATTCTGGCTTTATTTTTTTCTTCTTGAGTCAGTATTTTTAAACCATTGTATAAAAACGAACAGTTTACAAAATGTGTGGCACAAAATGTCCTTCCTCTTGCTATGATAACGCTGTAAATGTCCATTCTTTCTCTATGTGGTTTTTGTTTATTTATTTATTTTGCATTCCTAATACTATGTTGTCTTAGTCAGTCTTCTATTGCTGAGAAGAGACACCATGACCAAGGCAATTTATAAAGGAAGGCGTTTAATTGTGGGCTTGCTCACAGTTTCAGAGGATGGTTAGTCTATGAGCATCACAGCAGGGAGCATGGAGGCAGGCAGGCTCTCCAGCCTGCATGGTACTGAAGCAGTAGCTGAGAGCTTTGCATCTTGATCCAAGGGCAGCAGGCCGATGCGGGGGTGAGAGGGGTGGGGGGGACATTGGAACCCGGGACTGGAGGTACAGATGTTTGTGAACTAACTGCCCCTTGGGTGTTGGGAATTGAATCTGGGTCCTCTAGAAGAGCAGCCAGTGCCCTTCAACACTGAGCCATATCTCTAGTCCAATTTCTTAGATTATTGAGACATTCTCCATCATGCATACATACATATAATAAATATATGTGTGTGTGTGATGTATCTCATATATGATTGACTTATAAATTGTGACTCTCAGATGATTATATTTTATTTTCTTCATATGTTTAATTCACAGTTCAGGCAGAGAGGTGCATAAAAATATCTCACACAGGCTGAGCATGGTAGCAATCAGGAAGCAAGGCCACATGGTTCTCTGTGTGAGTCAGAGGCCAGCTTGGTTTACATAGCCAGACCTAGGCCATCCAGGGCTACACAGCGTGACCTTGTCTCAAAAAGAAAGAAAGAAAAATAGATTCATAGAAGTACTTCAGGAATTTGAAGCCAGCCTAGAAAACAATGAGACCCAGTATTTAAAAAGAAAGGGACAAAAAAGCAGAGACAGGTGGATTTCTGTGAGTTTGAGGCCAGCCCTGTCTTCATAACAAGTTCCAGGTCATCCAGGGCTACACGGTGAGACGTTGTCTCAATGCAGAATTGATGGCACATGCCTTTTCTAGGAACACAGCTAGTCAATAGTAAACAGAAACAAGAGCCTTGGAATACTTTACTTCGTGGAGCTTTTTAGGAGGGTGGCCGTTCTGAGACACAGTTAGCCTCAAACACACGGTGATCCTCCTGCCTCAGTGTGCCATCTGCTGGGATGATAGGTATGCTTACCATGCCATCTTTTCCTGCTTGTGTGCTTATGTAGTGTTTTGATTATACCTCTTCAAAGGACTGCTCTAGACCAGCCATCGTGTCCTTTGTGACCTAATCGTGTAGATTTACAAACATGCATGAATGTGTGCAGGCTGCTCCTGCCCACTCCTTCCTCGGGTGCTCCATTTCCTCCTTGTTGGGGTACTACTTGAGCTTTGGAAATTAATATCTCAGCTTGAAGTTTCTGTGTTTCGCTGGTAGAACACACTGGAATCCCACATCCCTATACAAAACAGCTTTCATGTTCTGATTTCCCAGCATCCTCCTTCCGGGCTGCATTCCCGAAACACCAACACGAGGTTTTGTTTTGTTTGTTTGTTTTTTTTTTCAGTCTACATTTATAAACGAAGTTGACCTCTTTGGCTGTTGGCTTTGTGTGGGAAATCTCCCTCCATCTCCCCCTGGTGCATAGGTTTAGGGTCTCTCCTCCCTTCCCCCCTTAGCATTCCCCTCTAGCCTTCCGCATATGTCGCGCCTGATCCTTCTATGGCTTTCTTGGTTTAGAAATCCTCTTCACTATTCAAGTTTTAAGACTGTGTTTTGTTTCTGGAACCTGAAGCTGTCTCTTGTTTCCAAGCCTGGCATCCGAGCAGAAACACCTTTCCAATTTTATTTTCTCCAGCTCTTCTAGGTGTTTGGGTGGGGGCGGGCGCTTCCTACCTTCCTTCTCCTGTACCTATCAGTCATTTCCACGAACCAATAGTAGCCAGCACCAGGAGAACACAAACGGAGACACAGTGTGAAGTCAGACTGACAGGGAACGTGGTGTGAGCCGCGAGGTCTTGGTAGTGAGCTCACTAGGGGAGAAATGGTGAAGAACTGAGTCTCTGGAACAGGCGATCACACTGGGAATTCAGAGGGAGTGACAGGTGGGGACAGGGCGAATCTGGCCCATCTCTCTGGCTAGCCTTCCTTGCTTGTCTGCCGAAGGCATCCTTTGTTATACACCTGCACAGCTCTTGCCAACCCTTCCTTCTGTCCCTGGCACTTTGATTCTGACTTACCACACACCATGCCCCAACTGGTACCTAGCTGTGAGCCATGGAGCCCAGTAGCCGTGCTGGGCAAACTTCCAGGCTGCCCTCTACCTGCTGCCACCCACTCTTTCTGGATTCTTACCTTTCTTGCTTCCTAGTCTGTGCTTTGGTTTTAAGAGCTGCTGGGCAGTGCCAGTGAGAGGGCTGCTTGCTATCAAATCTCACAACCTGAGTTCAATCCCTGGAAGCCATGATGGGAGGAGAAAGCCACTCCTGCAAACTGTCCTGTGACCTCCATATTTGCACCATGGCACACACGCATATACTAAATAAATAAACACATAAATGTAAAAACAACAACATCCGTTGATATGCTCCCTGATAGCTTCTTGGGTGGAGTTCGGGTATATTGCCTCTTCTTTCTGAAGCTTGTCTGTGGATGCTTCCTGTTACCCATCGTTGGGCGTGACTGACTCTGGTTCCATCTCCTCTGACCCTCTCCATTTGCTTACCGGGTTACTGGATCCCTGTTATGCATATTTGTCAAATACTTAGTAGGTACCAGGCTTCCAAGATGAACAGAATCAAATGAACCCCTGCCCTTTGAAGCTTAGCTTCAGGGTCATCGAGACTCTCACAAAAAACAGAGCTAGAAGTTCCTACTGCACTTGTCTTCTGACCCAGACCCCTGGACCACAGTCAGAGCACAGCATATGCAGAAAAGCCATTCCCGAGACTTATGGGGCTAAAGAAAAGGTGATCTTGTTGCTGATGTTATTTTGAAATAGGGTCTCACGTAGCTCAGGCTCAAAATTCTATATCCCAGCCCTGGGGAGGCAGAGGCAAGTGGATCTCTTCTAATTCAAGTCTGGTGTATCATTGCACCTTGCCGATATTAACCACGCACACCCCAGTTGCACTCCCTTGTTCTTCCCCCAACTGTGCCTCTCCTCCTCCAAACTGTCCCCGGTCGGACTTAATGTCATATTTGTCCGTATGCATATGGGACTATGTACACGTGTATATTTAAATCACGTTCCATATGTGAGAGAATTTGGGATATTTGTCTTTTCTCTCTGTTCCCTTATCTTTTCCCCTTTAAACCCCTTTCTCCCTACATAGTCTCTCTTCTACTTTTATCACACACACACACACACACACACACACACACACACACACACACACACTCACAAATCTAGATTTTGCACCTGAGAAAAATGGGCTGTTTTTTTGAGTCTGACTTATTTTGCTTACACAACGGTGTCCACTTTCTGTAAATGCCATAATTTCACCTTCTTTTTGGCTGCCTGGAGAGGTTCTTAACTGACCCTTGTGACCTCTGAGTCTGCCTTGCTGGACCCTCACTTAAAGTCTTGGCTTCTCTCTCAGAGAGGAGCTTCCCCAGAGAGTGGTGCACTGATATATCCCTCCCCGTCCCTGCTGCCCCCTCATCTCCCGCCCCCACCATCCTGCTGCCAAACTCTCCCAGCAAAACCCTTGCCAGTTTGTGGGTACTGAATGTTCCTTAGATACTCTATCCCTTGGGGTAATCCAATTTCTGCCCAGAGAGCCACAAGAGGGACAACTCTCTGAAGTAAGCATGATAATGACTTCCAGGATTACCAGGAACTCAGTCATTGTCACCAGAAAGAACTGGAGGGGGAGGCCTCCACAGCCGGCATAAACGGCCTGAGAGAAGATGTGACACATGGTTTCCCATGACTGGTAGACCACAACGGAAGCCACGTCCTACCTGGTGCTTACAGCTGCTGAAGACCACAGCAGTGACTGTCAAGTCCCAAGCCAAATAGGGACATAGGTTCTGGATGACAAGAGCTTGAAGATTCATGTCATTTTAGAATTAGGTTTGGTCGTGAGTTACAGAAAACCCATGAATGACATGCTTGTTTAGGTAGTCACAGGGCTGGTTGATGTTCCACAGGCTCAGAACCCAGGTTACATTCTCCACACGGTATCTCGAGTTCCAAAATAGTTGAGGTCTAGTCATCAAGTCTGCATTCTAGTCATTAGGGAGCAGGAAGGGACAAATAAAGGATATATTTATTCCTTTTTTTTCTAACATTGTGTGTGTGTGAGAGAGAGAGAGAGAAAGAGAGAGAGAGAATATGTGGGTTAAAGAGGACAACCTACGACTGGGTTCTTTCCTTCCACTCACTTTGAGTTTCAGAGCTCAAACTCCTGCCTGTGCGGCTTGGTGCGGGTGCCTTTACTGAACCGTCTTGCTGGCCTATCCCGTACTTTGAATAACACTTTGGTTACTGTGGCCTTGTGTGTGCCAGGCAAGTTCTATCCCACTGAACTACATGCCCAGCCCAGCACTTCCTTCCAAAGAACACTTTCTAGAAGTTGTAAGTAACAGTCTGCTCGCATCCCATGGGCCGGAACCTTGCCGCCTAGCTCTACCTAGTTCTAAGAGAGATTGGGAAATGAATTATTATCCAAAGTGGCCACCTGTCCAGCTTAAAATCATGGGACTCTGTTACTGAGGAAGAAAGGAAGAATAGATGTTGGGGATAATTACTACCCCTCACCCTTGCAGCCAACCAACCAATCAGCTAGCCCGCCAACATTGATGTTTGAGGAACTGCTCTATTTAGTGAGAGAGACGGATGTGCAAATAGCGGACTCCGGTGCCACGTGACAGGGAGGATAAAGGAGGTTTTGTTCCGAGTGCTGCGGGAGAACAGATGGGAGCGAGCGACAGCAATCAGAATAATTAATGACTACAATGGCCGAGTTGGGGCCGCAGCGCTATGCTGGGCTCCTTTTCTCAGTGGCAGCCAGAGCCACAAACTTTCCCACTTCTCCACAATAGCTCACACAATGGCAGGCCAGGTGCTGGCCCTTCTTCCCATACATTATCTCCCGGCACTCTGGAGCTGGTACTGTTGCCGTCCTCACTTAGAAGATGACAGAACCAGGCACGAGCCATCCAGCTGGCTTTGGAACCAGACAGCCTGGCTCTAGAGAACCCAGATTTAACTCCCCAACTCTACTGATACCCCCCAAACAGCCCATTCTCCGTCCTCTCCTGGCCCCCACGAATCTCCAGCAGGTGGCTTCCTCATGCACTTCCTTGTGATGACCGAGGCCATCTTCTGGGACCTGGTCCATTTCCACATCAGCTCCTAGCTTGCTTGTACCTCTTCCCTCTCCTCAGCCATCAGCCCTACCTCAGAGGTCAGACAACGGTTCGCTGTGGTCTTCCTGTGTACAGAGAGGCCTGGGGTGGGATGCAGTGACTTGAGGTGGTCTTTGCCTGGATTGGGTCACTGTGCTGTCTTAGGAAATCATGTCGCCTGTTAAGGGCGTCTTTTCTCATCTGTGAGTAGGGGTGATGCTGTCATTCTGAGGCTAAGGGACATTAGTTAGCATTTACTAAGTGCTCAGAAAGTGTTAATGGTTATCCCACCCCCACTCGGACTGTGGCTCTTCTCTGTCTTCAGTCAGTTTCTCTCTATACATGTTTGTTTTCCGAATCCCTGCCATGACAGGTGATGTAAATATATATTTATTATCTTACATTTCTGGGGCTCAGAAGTCGTTTCTAGATTTACCTGGGCTAACATCAAAGTGTTGGCAAGACTATGTCCCTTTTGGAGGTTTGGGAAAGAATTCATTTTGTTACCTCTTTTAATTTATTCTCCTTTTTATTTCTGTGATGCCAGGGATTAAACCCGGAGCCTTGTGCATGTTAGGTAGGTCGTCTTCCACTGAACCACACACCCAGTCCTCCATTTATTTCTTTCCCAGGTTTTTCATTCTCCATCTCCTTTCTGGGCTCCCTCTCTTGTCGATAAGGACCCACGTGATTAAGTTGCACACATCTGGTGTGTTACTCTTCTCTCATTACTTTTACAAAGTACCTAACAGAAGCAATTTAAGAAAGGAAGACTGTTTTCTCCGTGATTAGGAGACATGGTCCTGCCAGGATATAGTGGCACACACCTTTAATCCCAGCACTCAGGAGACAGAGGCAAGCAGATCTCTGAGTTCGAGGCCAACCTGGTCTACAGAGCAAGTTCCAGGACAGCCAAGGCTACACAGAGAAACCCTGTCTCTTAAAACCTGAGGGGGGCGGGGAGGGGTCCTTTATGGCAGGCATGAGGTATTGCATCCCAGGCCAGGAAACTTGAGAGCTGAGTGTCCAGCATGAGGAGATACTCAGCAGGCTTTCTGCTCCTGTTTGGACTGCTTAGGATGGGTCTGTTCCCCCTCAGTGAAGCGTCTCCAGAAATGCCCTCCCCAACACACCCAGAGGTGTTCTGACTAGCCAGCTTGACTAGTAAGATGACCCATCAAACCAACCTCTCTTCCTCCGATGGGTGTTTCCCTTTACTCCTGCTTGCTTCTCAGACACCATCTTTTGTTTAGTTTTTCAAGACAGGGTTTCTCTGTGTAGCCCTGGCTGTCCTGGAACTTGCTTTGTAGACCAGGCTGGCCTCGAATTCACAGAGTTTCACCTGCCTTTGCCTCCTGAGTGCGGGCATTAAAGGTGTGTGCCACCACCGCCCGGCTTCAGACGCCATCTTTGATGAGGTTGTTTTAACTGGTTTCCCCCACCTCCTTACAGCCCATGCTGTCTACACCTGCTCTTGCTGTGGTCAGCAGGGCAGAGCCTTGGCGAACTTTTCATTCTCAACCAGCTGCCTACTCTTGTTGACTGTTTGGGCCTTCTGGAGACCGTCCTCTCTTCTGTCTACCTTTACACATCCCTCCTGGCTTAATAGTGAGTGTGTCTGTCTGTCTATCTATCTATCTATCTATCTATCTATCTATCTATCTATCTATCTATCTATCTATCTATCTATCTATCTATCTATTTGAACTACATTCATCTCTGCTAAGCGGTGGTGACATACATCTTTAATCTCAGCACTCAGGCAGGAGAGGCAGGTGGATCTTTATGAGTTTGAGGCCAGCCTGGTCTACAGAGCCAGTTCCAGGACACCTAGGGCTACACAGAGAAACCCTATTTCAAAGAAGCCCAAACGAACAAAAAGTTACATTTATCTGTGTATTTTTGCACATATGCACGTGCATGTGTACCTGTGTGCACCAAGACATATGTGTGACTGTCAGAGGACAGTCGAAGGAGTTGGCTCTTTCCTGGCACTATGTGGGTCCTAGGGCTTGAACTCAGGTTACAGTGCTTGGCAACAAGGGCTTTTACCTACTGAGCATCTCAGTTTCTCTTCCTCCTGGTGTGTCCCCCTCCTCCCTCTGTCCCCTCTGGTTCCATCCTCTCTATGTGTCGCACTGTCTCCACCTCCCTGTGAAATGTCCAGCTTGCCCCAGGGTTTTAGATGTTTAATCCAGTGCTCTTTCTTATTGTGATCTTGTCCCGCACTAATGGCTAGCTCACAAGGATGGCTGACTCCTATCCGTCCTGTGCAAACATGACTGTTGGCTGGGAGCGATAGTGAGGACCACGCTTCACTGAGCCCAGCTGCTCCACAGCTCCCTCAGCTTTCCTTGGAGTATATGCATTGAGAGATCACAGCAGAAGGGACTTAGAACCATGAAGCCTGGGGCACTTTCCTGTTTCTGTCCGAGATTGTGTGGAATCCTCCTCAGAACTTCCCAGAGGTCAGATGAAGGCATCAGGCCAGTGGAGCGGAAGGGCAGAGTGTATTTAGTGGGGAGCAACCTTAGAGAGGCAGCTTCAAGGAGGAAAACTTTACTTTGGGTCACAGTTTCAAAGAGTGCAGGCTGTCACTGGGGGGCAGGCTGGCCGTGTTGGCGTGAGCTTGTGGCCTGTTCCCTTATTGGCAGATAGGGAAGGAGAGAGCCCAGGCGTGTATCAGAAATAGAATATTCCTCAAGGCCCACCCTGCAGTGACCCATTGTGGCTAGTTAGCTCACAGGTTTCAGAGGTTCCACAACCTCCCAAACCTTGTCAACAGATGGGGACCAGTTGTTCCAACACATAAGCTTGTGGGGTCATTTAAGACTCCAAACTCTTACAACAGGGAAACAGGTTGGGATGGTACCTCTTCAAAAATGTAATTGCTGGGGAAACCTATCGTGACCGTGACCTCTGGTTTGCAGTTTCTGGAGCTTGGAAGGAGCTGCAGGCCAAGTGTAGCTGGAAGGCACAAATATTCATACTTGTGTCCTGCAAGTATAGTTAGTCACTCTAGTTAGTCACCAGAAAGAGAGACTAATTAATCAAATCAGTGGAGTTGCTTTCAATGAAGGAAGACTGTTGGGGGGGCACAGAGCTGAGGTGTGATCTTGGGGGCAGCCAGGGGACTCTCAGATGAAGAGGGACTTGAGCAGAGAATAGCCAGGGAGCGAGAGTGAAAACAGCCATCTCAGGCAGGGGAACAGCATGCTCGGAGGTCAGGAGTCAGAATGTCATCTACTTAGGGATCAGGAGGATGTAGAGAGGAGGAGGCTGAGGATGTGGGTGCATCCAGACAATAGGGGCTTCAGGTCAGGGCTGGCACAGAAGTTTGAGCTTTCTCTTGCTGGCCCTGGGGAGTCATGGGAAGGGTTTTGAGCAGGGGAATGACTTAGAAGAGCTTACCTTTGGAAGACTACTCCAATCTTGGGATAGACTGGGCAGAAATTGCTGGATTCCAGACCTTAACATATACGAGATATAATTTTTGACAAAGGAAATAAATACCTTGGAAATTATTGTCCCATTCATATGGTTTTATATGTGTGCATATGTATATTTATCACATATGTATATTTTTATATAATACATATTTAATCAGACTATTTGTTGTTATTTTAGATAGGGTCTCACTCTGTAGCCCTGGCTGGCCTGGAACTCACAGAGATTTTCCTGCTTCTGCTTCCTGAGTGCTGGGATTAAAGGTGTGCACCACCACACGGGGACATTCAACTGTATTTTACATGTACCCTCACACATCTTAGATGGTCTGGATGGAGAACTTCCCTAAGGCACACAGTGACAAAGGTAGCATTAGGACTCGGGTGTTTCCTGGTCCAGGGCTTTCCTTCCTCTTTGCTGTACTGAGTGGATGCAGAGGTATCTGAAAGGAGGCCAGGCCGATGAATGGCGCCCAGGGCAGACGCCAAGGTGGCCAGTAGTCAGGGTGGATGGCGCCCAGGGCAGACACTAAGGTGGCCAGTAGTCAGGGTTGATGGTGCCCACGGCAGACACCAAGGTGGCCAGTAGTCAGGGTAAATGGTGCCCAGGGCAGACGCCAAGGTGAAAGCCGTGTGGGAGGCAGCGAAAGTAGTGTGTTCTTTCTCCGTTCTCTGGGTGGGGGCAGGGACATGGGGTTCGTTGGAGACTGCACATGAGTGCATCTCTCTTTCCTGAGTCCTGCAGCATCCTTCTGGGCCTGGTTTCTATGGTAACAGGCTCCCAGCAGGCAGCCTGCCAGCTGGAAGGAAGCAGGCAGGCAGGCTTGGAGAGAAGGCCTGGGCCACAGGAGGAAGGTTGGAATTTTGGGGATTTGGGGAGGGGGGCGGTTAGGAGAGTCTACTGGGAAGACTGGAAAGGGCTGGATGGGTCCATGGAGATGTCTCATGAGACCCTCTTCCCTTTTAAACATGAGAATGTGGAGGTAGATGAGGACCCACAGACCTCTCCTTTGAGGTTCTTGCATTCCCAGACTACTTCAACTTCTGTTCATCTTTGACACACACCCCCAGCCCGACTCCTACTTCCGCAAGTATTGTCTGGCCCCAACCTCATGCGTCACAGTGCTCATTGACTTCCTCACAGAAGAGAGCCCCTACTCTGAACTCAGAGTGGGAAAAATGAACAAGGCCAATTGACTTTCTGTTTTGCATAGGATTTGCATATAATTAATTCACAGACAAGAAATTTCCAGGCCCTGTGTCATTCCTGCCAACAACTTAATTCAGCTCCACTGGCTCTGGCAGACTGTCTGGCCAGGCTCTGGGCTGAGCCATCAGGGTCCCCAGGGGTGAAGTCTTCCCTGCTGTATGCCCACTCCATCCCAAGCTGCTCCCAGGCATTTCTTCCTTTAGCTGGTGCTGCCCAGATTGCAGCCCTGGGTCCATATCTTGGCTCTGCCACTCCGAAGCTGGATGACCTAGGCCCTCTTTGGGTCCCATTTACTCGTGTCTCTGTGGACCCAGGGCACACTGTACGGCCACTGTAAACCAGCAGAGGCATATCTTTTCTAGAATACTGAATTGCAAGCTGGATGTGGTGACTCAGCACCTGTAATACTCAGGAAGTTGAGGCAGGAGGCTAGCTCACCTTGTGAGTGCAGCCTGGGGATCCATTGTGAGTTCCAGGTCAACCTGAGTACAGAGTAAGACCTTGTCTCAAAACAACAAACCCCACAGAAAAATGACAAAATGCTTCTGCATTCTTTGCTCAAGAGCTACTGCAGCCAGGAGCCCCACAGCTTGCTCTACTTTGCTTGGTGTGTCCATGCATCTCTTCTGGTCGTAGGTACAGGTTGTTAAATACTTGACTGTCCCTGCTGTTTTGTGGAAGTACAATAGGTGGGTATATTCAGTACCTACCGGCTGCAAGGGCCAATTGATTTTAAGTGTGCAGTGGTCATCGTTTTGTAGGTTCCTCACCTTTTTTTTTTTGCTTGGAGTTGGGATGAGGGTGGACCTGGGGTGACTTGAGCAGGAGCAGAGAGCACAGGCATCTTCCTCCACAGGCGGGCGAGGTTCAAGCGCTCCAACAGCGTGACAGCCGGTGTGCAGGCAGACCTGGAGCTGGAGGGCCTGGCTGGCCTGGCCACTGTGGCCACAGAAGACAAGGCCCTGCAGTTCGGACGTTCCTTCCAGAGGCACGCCTCTGAGCCCCAGCCCGGACCCCGGGCCCCCACCTACTCAGTCTTCCGCACGGTCCACACGCAGGGCCAGTGGGCCTACCGCGAGGGCTACCCACTGCCGTACGAGCCGCCCGCCACTGATGGGTCTCCTGGCCCTACCCCTATCCCCGCCCCTGGTCCCGGGTCTGGCCGCCGAGATTCCTGGATGGAGCGCGGTTCACGTAGCCTCCCCGACTCAGGCCGCACGTCCCCCTGCCCACGGGACGGCGAGTGGTTCATCAAGATGCTGCGGGCAGAGGTGGAGAAACTGGAACACTGGTGCCAGCAGATGGAGCGTGAGGCGGAGGACTATGAGCTGCCGGAGGAGAGTGAGTCCCCTGCCACCCATGAAGGGGAGAGGGGCGATGGCCCCTCCCTTCAGGCTTGCCTCCTCTTTGGTCCTCAGTACTGGAATATGAGGTTCCCACTGGCAATAGGACATGCTAGGACATAGAAAGGGACAGCTTTAGAGGCCAGGGCTAGGACTGGGAGTGGGAGGGGGGGTGGATCATGACCAGGCAAAAAGAGGTAGCTACCAGTCTAAGTCACTAACTCCATGAGGTACCATCTGTTCAGATCTGGACAAGTATACCGTTCCAGTATGAGCTTGGTGGTAAGGCTGGGACTATATTACCATTCTGATTTGAGAAGAGCTCTCCCAGAGGATGCTGGGATTCCTCAATGAAAGATGTAGGCTTTTAACATCGTTGGAGGAGGCAGCTCAGGTGAGAACAAGTTTGAGGAAGAAAGGGAAGGTCAGCATGGCAGCCAGCCGTGTGACAGAGGGAATGCCCTGTCCCCACAAGTCCAGTCTGAGGGGAGCCAGTGTCAAGTTCCTGAGATGAATTAACAATTCTTAACAAACCAAGGATGCACGTACTGATAAGTGACAGAATCTGGTCAGTGAATGATCGTCATGCTGTTGCTCTGGCCAAGGCTGGAAGGCTAGATTGGAGGGGGGCACTTGTGGGAGGAAGGATACAGAAGGACCAGCACTTGGTAAATTACGGCTGTGTGAAGGAAGGAACTTCATTGAGGAGGATGCAGTCTTCGTGTGGTTGGCTGAGGAAGGGGCTGGAAGAGAAAGATGGATAGATAGATAGTACAGTAACAAAGAGGCAAGCATCTCAAAGAGTAAACTTCGGGTCCCTGGGGGAAGAGGGATCTCACCCCTCTACCCCCTCAAGCCTCCTTCTGTTCTGTAGTCCTGGAGAAGATTCGCAGTGCCGTGGGCAGTACACAGCTCCTCCTGTCTCAGAAGGTCCAGCAGTTCTTCAGGCTGTGTCAGCAAAGCTTGGTAAGTGTCTGTAAGGGATCTGGCAGGTGACTCAGTGTGATTGAGAAGTGGGACCAGGTCTGTGTACTTGGAGGGGTGGATTGTATGTAGCTCAAGACAGTTAATCCCGTGGGGCCTCAAGAGGCCAAAAGGTCAGACGTGTCTTGTTTGGAGTATTGTGCCTCGAGGCTGAGCCCAGGTAGGAGACACCTGGGCTTTTCCTTGTCCCTGTCGCCCATCCTTCAGCCCATCCCCCTAGGCTGAGCTTCCTAACGATGAGGCTGAGCCGGCCTGGGAATCAGACCTCCCTGACTGGCTGCCTCCCCTGTGTGTCTCACCACGGCAGGACCCCACTGCGTTCCCTGTGCCCACCTTCCAGGACCTGGCGGGTTTCTGGGACCTCCTGCAGCTCTCCATTGAGGATGTGACCCTCAAGTTCCTGGAGCTACAACAACTCAAGGCCAACAGCTGGAAACTCCTGGAGCCTAAGGTGTGTTTGTGGGTCCTTTCAGGCCAAGAAGACACACTCTGGAATGCCCTTCTCAGAAAGAGTGTGTGGATATATGGATTTGGGAGTCACAGGGGTACAGACAGCAGAAGAACAGCTTTAGATAAAACAGCCCTGTGCTTAGCCCAGCTGTTCACGCCGCTGCCGCTTCAGCCACCTCTGGTCAGCGGCAGTGTGGAGAGTGGAGGCAGATTTTTAAGGCAATTTTCAGCCCTCTTATTGATAGATATGCCTGAGATGGGTGAGACTGGGGAGGCCCCTGGAGCCCTGGCAACGCTCCTCTCACCTCTCAACCTGCATGTAGGTGCTAGCTGTTGAGAGCGGCTCCACCAGGGGGCGCCCAGCCCCGTCCTTATTTGGAGACCCGTTCGGTGGCTTTGACCGGCTTTGACCTTGTGGAAACACGTGCACCTGCAGCATCGGGTCCCGGGGCCAATTCCCGGAGAGATCCACGCGAATTCTATCCCTCAGGGAGCGGGGATGGGGGTGTGGGGCGAGAATCAGGATGCTACAGTGGTCCCCCGCCGCCCAGCTCAGCCCCGCGTGCCTTCTCCCGACAGGAGGAGAAGAAGGTCCCTCCGCCCATACCAAAGAAGCCCTCGCGGGGGCGGGGCGTGCCGGTGAAGGAGCGCTCCCTGGACTCCGTGGACCGGCAGCGGCAGGAAGCGCGCAAGCGGCTCCTGGCGGCCAAGCGCGCCGCCTCGTTCCGCCACAGTTCGGCTACCGAGAGCGCGGACAGCATTGAGATCTACATCCCCGAGGCCCAGACCAGGCTGTGACCCGCCCGGGCCGTCCAACCCGGCCCCGGGCCCGCAGTTTTCTACCCGTACTGTACACCCAGCGTCGAGGTCACTGTGAACGCGGGCTGCTCCGTGCGCCCGCCCTGCCGGCACCGCACGCCCCGGCTCCTGCCCGCCGCACTTTCGTGGGTTTTTTACCTTCCTGATCCCACGGAAAGGCGCCCGGGCTAGGCTAGGGGCCGTGCCTCTCCGCCCAGCGCCCCTCACTAGGAACTCCCATCTTCCTGGTCCGACGCTTTGTCCTCACCTTTTCCCCTCCATGAGCACCATCTCTGCCATTATTTTACACCCCCCACACTCCCACGGGCCAGGCCGGGCCGGGTCCCCCATCTGGGCTCTGCGTCTCTCCCACACCCCGCGGGGCTGGGCTTCGTGGGGATCAAGCTTCGTGGCTTTTTATGAAGAATCCCGAACCCCGCCTAGGAGCCCGCCCCACCTTCCCAGGGCTCCATCCTTAGCCCTCCGCCCACAGGGCCCAGGGACCACAGTGGCTGGACCAACCCAGGACCAGGGCGCCTGGGCCTCTCCCCTTTCCCTCATCTGGGGATGGGAGACGGGCTTTCCCTCACCACACCTGTGGCTGTTCCCACATCCCTTTGACTATCCCAGGAAAAATAAAACCGCAGAACTGCACCGGAGCCAGCTCTCTCCAGAAGAGACCACCTCTGTGGGGGCTTGGGTAAGGTGGGGGGGGGGGAAGAGGAGGAGAAGGAGCCAGGAGCTTGAGCATTCTTTTTGGGGGGACCGCAGGGGTTACTTAAGCCCTTTCTGGGAAGGTTTAGTTGGGAGAAAGGGGATTCTGGTAGTCACGATATGGAAGGATGCTGCTGGGGCGTGAAGGGGAGGGAAGGAACCCGTTTGCCGCCCCTCCTCCGTCAATCAAGGAACGCGTTCGCCCCCTCCTCCGTCAACCCAGGGCCCCCTAGACCCTCCAGAAAGGGAAGCCCCGCGTTCAGTACTTGGTACACAGCACATGTGCAATGAGGGAGGAGGGATCTTGTGTGGGGTGGCGTGGGAGGGGGCTATTTTTAGAAATCAATGAATGGACGTAAGTTTTCCCTGAAGAACAAGTACTCTTTGTTGCTCCAGGTCCCATCCAGTCAGAGGCAACAAACTCCAGATTCACGCTGCCATTTTCTCGCATACTTCCTGTAGGTGGGACGCTTTGCAGGAGGGGTTATAAAGGACAAAACTTCACTGAGAAACTAACTTAAGTTAGGAGGCGTGGAGAGTATCTACTGAATGCCTCCGGAGGGTCGGCCAAGGGTTGAGTGCTTCACAGATGGAGGGACTGACGCTCAGGGAGGCTAAACCAGGCTCTCCAGAATTACAAAGTAGTGGGCCCGGCCAGGTCTAATGACAATTCATGAGATTTATAGATCTACAGTATTCCCAACTCTGAAGGAACTTGACAGCAGCCCCCTCTTTACAGTCTCCTGGGGCTGTTGTTTTGGGGCCACACTGGACCAGTCAATTCTTATTCGTTTGTTCAACAAATATTTGCCGCTGGCAGACACCTTGGAGTAGCCCTGAGGTCTTTTAAAAATGTGTGTGTGTGTATGTGTGCGCGAATGCACGTAAGCTAGCAGTTGATGATGTGTGTCTCTAGTCATTCTCTGCCTTATTTTTTTGAGATCCAGGCTTACTGAACCTGGAGTTTATTATTCTGCTCTAATGGCGGGCTACCAACCCCTAGGGCCCTTTCTATCTTTACCCACCCCACCCCACTCGCACCCCAGTACATTACAGGCATCCACTACAACGCTAGACTTTTTATGTGTGGGTTCTGGGGATCCAAACATGGGTCCCTATCCTTGCATGTCAATCACTTTATCTGTTATCCTTACCCACTTTACCTAGCCCTTAGTTTCTGTCGTTTTAAAATTTAAATTAAAATTTATGTGTATGAATGTTTGCCTGTACGCATGTGTGTGTGTCATATGTGTGCCTCAGAGTCCAGAAGATAGTTCTGATCCCTTGGAAAGTGCAGTTTGGACAGTTGTGAGCCGCCATGTGGATGGTGGGAATTGAACCCAGTCCTCTGGAAGAGCAGCCGTTGCTCTGAACTGCTGAACTGTCACTCCAGCGCCCTCTATTGGGCTTCACCAAGTGCTGCAGGTGATTCTGACACACAGCTAGGTGTGGGGACACTGGGACTGGAGGTTGTCAGTTTTCTTTAGGCTTTCCAGACGGGGCCTGGGCTAACCTTCCTTCTCTTGAGAGTGTTTTTTATCCTAAACTGGGACGTGAGTGAGTTTTGACTCATCAGAGCAGCCCGGTGTAGCAAGTATTATGATTTTCAGATAAGGAGACAAACTTAAACTCCTCTCTCCTAATCCCGAGGCCAGGAAGATGCAGAGGTCGCATTATACAGGATTCGGTTACACCGTGTTTAGGGGGAGTCTTTGCCTTCACTTAGAAGCGGGGCTAGGTCTCTTGAAGTCGTAGTAGTTGGGAGTAGATGCAGGAAACATGACAACACCAATAGGTCTGGTCATCCTGCTGTGAGCATATGCTTAAATTTCCCTAGGAGCCAGGTGTGGGACTCCTTCAGTCCCAGAACGTGGGAGGCAGAGGCAGACAGATCTCTATGAGTCTGAGGCCAGCCTGGTCTACTTAGCAAGCTCCAGGTGAGACAGAGCTACATAGAAAGGCCTCGCCTCAGAACCAAAATAAATTTAAAAAACAAATAAATAAAAATATCCTTAGGAGCTGAGAATGTGGGGTAGTCGTTTGGTGTTGGTCCAGTGGCCTAGGTACAAAAAAGAGGTGGTCCTTGTGTACAAGTTGTAGGGTTTTTTTTTTCTCTTTGAGGGTCCACCACCCAGCTCCCAAATAAATCACAAATCTTGTAAATGCCCAGCTTAGCCTGACTTATTTCTAGCCAGCTTTTCTTAAATTAGCCTGTCTACCTTTTGCCTCTGGGCTCTTATTGTTTTCTATTTTTGTACACCTTTATTTCTTACTCCATGGCTTGCTGCATAGCTGAGTGGCTGCCCCTAGAGTCCTCCTCTCCTACTTTTCTTGTTCCTTGATTACCCTTTTTCCCAGATTTCTCCTATCTATGCTCTCTGCCTTTCTCCTGCCTTGCTATTGGCTGTTCAGTTCTTTGTTAGACCTATCAGGTATTTTAGACAGGCAAAGTAACACAGCTTCACAGGGTTAAACAAATGCAACGTAAAAGAATGACCACACCTTTGCATCATTAAACAAATGTTACACAGCATAAACGCATCTTTTACTAATATTCCACAGCAGCAAGTGGCTCTCAGCCTGATTGTAACCAGGCACAGGAGCCAAAAGCTGTAGTTTGAAGAGGGTCCTGCTCTCAGAGAAACTCAGTACCTACCACGTACAGGTACAACAGAAGGCTGGTTCTGGATACTGTATAATGAACTTAGTTCTGGAGGCTGGGAGGTCTTATTTCAGGATGGCAAAAAAGCCAGGTGTGATATTGCATACCTATATCCAGTGCTTGGGAAGTAGAGGTAGGAGGAGCAGAAATTTGAGATCATCTGTGACCACACAGTGAGTTTGAAGCTATATATATGAAACTCATTTTTAAAGACAGGGTATAGACTATGTAGATCATTCTGGCCTTGAACTCACAGTGGTCCCACCTGTCTCTGCCTCCCCAAGTGGAGGGATCAAAGGCGTGCCTGCCACCTTGCCCAGTGAGATTGTCTTAAACAAAGCAAAATAAAAAATTCCTAAAGCAGGGCACAATACTGTGTACCTGTAACCCCACCTACTTGAGAGTCTGGACCGGTGGATCATTTGAGCCTTGTTCATGGCCAGCCTAGCTACCATCCTAACTCAACAATAGATAACTGGTTGGGCTGGAGAGTTGGTTCAGTGGTTCAGGGCACTTGTTCCTGCAGAGAACTGGGGTTCAATTCCCAGCATCCACATGGCAACTCACAGCTGTCTTTAACTCCTGTTCCAAGAAGGTCTGATTCCCTCTTCTGGCCTCCTTAGGCACCAGACTTGCATATGTGCACATTCAGCCATGCAGGCAAAAGACCCATACACATAAAATAATAAATATAAAAAATTACCAGCACCAATACAATAATACTGGTAATAAGATGATGATGATGATGGTAACTGAATGTGCTGAGGTACAGCATAGTTGTGATTCCAGCACTTTGCAGGCTGGGGCGAGAAGATTGCAGTGCGTTCAAAGACAGTTTAGGCCACATAGCAAGACTGACTCAAAAGAGCTCTGGAGACATGGTTCAACTGTTAAGAGCACTGGCTGCTCTTCTAGAGGGGCCAGATTTGGCTCCCAGCACCCACATGACAGCTCATAATTGTAACTCCAGGTCCAGGGAATCTGACATCTTCTTCTGACCTCCCTGGGCCCCAGGCATGCATTGGCACACTGAGGTACATGTAGGCAAAACACTCATAATTTTCAATAAGATCAAATTGTAGAAAGCAACAAAATAAATTGACTGCCTCAAAAGAACCAGCAAACGCAGATACCAGCACACACTTGTCATCCCAGCTGGAGAGCGGAGGACCAGTCTGGACTGTATGAGACCCACCTAGTCACAGGACAACACACCTGCCTGCATATCATGGCGAAGGCCTTCCTGCTGAATCCCTTCCCATGCTGGAAAGCAAGGGGAAGAAAAAGGGTGAGGGAGAGAGATAAACACCCTTTTGCAATCTCCCCCATAGATTTGGAGTCCTTGTGGCCTAATTGGTTTTTAAAGATGCTCCAGCCTCTTTGCCTGGTTACAATGGTAATTAGATTTCAATGTATTTTTTTCCAGCAGGCACAAACAATGATAATTAGATTTCAATGTGATTTTCAGCAGGAACAAATATCTTTTGGAAGCACAGGGAGTTTGGGAAAGCCTTGGGAACTGTCTCACGGGATGCACTGGAATTTTGCATAGGAGAAATGGAACAGGAGAACACTTCCAAGGGACCGGTGTGGGCAGAGGCACAGAAGGACGGCTGTGTTGGGAATGATTAGAAAAGCAAGCTACAGAAGGATGACAAACCAGCACAGGGTTGGATGACTTGGCCGAAAGAGATCTGTGGGCTAACCATCATTTTATTCCATCATTTTATTCAAGTCTTTGAATGGTCCTTTGGCCAAAGGAATAGACACAGAGTGGAGGGGCAGTGGGAGGGTGAGGAGCCACTGATACGGTCCAGGTAAGAGGTAATGGTGTTGATTCTGAGGGCTTGTTAAGAAGCATAATGCTGCAGGCTGGATCTGCGGAGTGATGAAAAGAGCAAACCTGAAGATATTACACAGGATTTTCTGTTAATGAACAAGGATTGCTTGGAATGAACATCTCAGAAAGAAGCATGTATCGGGGGAATACTTAACATGTCAAGAGGCGCTGCCAATACTTGTCGAGGAGACCTCAAGAACTATGGCACTTCCTGCACGTGGAGATGGTTTGAAACAGCAACCCCAGAGGATGTCCTAACATGTGTATGTGTATGGGGCCACATGCCACAACCCCTGTGGGGAGGTCAGGGGATGACTTTCAGGAGTTGATCTCCTCCTACCACGTGGATCCCGAGGATTAAGCTCAGGCCATCAGCTTGGTGGCAAATACCTTTACCTGCTGAGCCATCTGGCCAGCCCAAGGGTATTTTCGTAAACGGTCTTTAAAAAAAATACAAATAGGTCTGTAGAGGTGGTTCAGTGGTTAGAGTACATACTGTTCTTGCAGTTGATCCAAGTTTGAGTCCCAAGTTTGATTCCCTAATAAGCTGCGGTAACTTCAGCTCCGGGAATATCTGACACCCTCTTCTGACCTCCACAGGTGCTTGTGTTCATGTACACATATACTTAATTAAAATCCTTTTGTAAAGGTTATACGTATCTTTTTTCAGATTAGCAGGCCACAGAGTTGGGATTTGAATCCACGACTAAGTTCAAAGTTTGGTATTTTTTTTTAATTTTAATTTTAATTAACCTTTTTTAGAGATTTATTATGTGTATACAGTGTTCTGCCTTCATGCCAGAAGAGGGCACCAGATCCCATTACAGATGGTTGTGAGCCACCATGTGGTTACTGGGAGTTGAACTCAGGACCTATGGAAGAGCAGCCAGTGCTCTTAATCTCTGAGCCATCTCTCCAGCCCTAATTTTAATTTTTTAAGACCACGATGCCCAGCACCCCTCTTCCCCCATTGATATAGACTCTTGGTATGTAGTCAAGCTTGGTCTTGAGGGTCCTGGCCTCCCAAGTGCTGTGATTTCATCTTAAGTTGGGACTTCTGCACTCACTCCAGTTCTGCTGGAGGAGGCTTCTAGTCACTGCTGAGATACAGACAGCTTGAGCGTCTGTCCTTCCAGGGAGCATCCACCGACTCTTCTCATGGTGTCCTCTCTTAGATCGCTAACATCTTGTGAGCCTACCTGTTTCTTCTTCAGCCAGAGAACTCCTGAGGGCAGTCTATTTTGTATTTCCAATGTCTAGCGTGTAGAATGGCTGACTAAACACCAGCCTGTCTTCTAGCCAATTCTGACCTCGTCTCTTTTCTACATGTTTAGTGTACAAGTAATCAAATTCTGCTAAGTACGGTTGCTAATTTCTGGCAGCTTCTTTCTCCCTATCTTCATTCTCAGGCTTAGCTTTGGGTTCTTTGATATAAAATGGGAAGAATGTCTAACTTGACAATGCAGTCTAGCAGCTTCCCAGGAAAGCACCCATGACCTTGAAACAAATATTCACAGCTAACTTGTTAAGGAATGGTGACTGAAAGAACATGAGAAGGCACAGGCTCAGAAAGTCGATTTTTAGGATGTGTTACTAATGATAAGGAGGCTTGTCAGGTCAGGTTGAGTTCAGTGCCGGGAGGGCAGGACCACGTTGGGGCATTGAACAGTTTGGGAAGGAGGCTTTTTCCTGTATGGGATAAATGTATGTCTGTTCAGGGAGAGTGGAAGCCTGGAGGAGAGTGGGTGCTTGTATCAGAGGATCTTGTACAAATGCTCCACTATCTTTCAGCTCTTTGTAGACTCGCCATAGCTACCATCTATTTCCAGGATTGCGGTGTGCCTGGCACAGTACTTGACATGCGTCATATTGTCTAACCTTCACAACATCCCAGCGAAAACGGGTGGTGTTAACGCTATGCAGAAGAGGCGAGGCTCAGACAGACTAATTAATAACGTTCCCAAAGACACACAGCCTGAAAGAGGTTTGAAAGCACTAGATTTTCCTTTGCTATAAGAGGAGTTTCTGGCGGTCAGGGATTGGGTACCACCCTGTTTCGGTACCACCCGACCTAGATTTCAGAAGATGCCTAATGAACCTCACTTGGATCAATGAACGCCTAACTTTCCACTTTCCTTCACTAGAAAAGCATGAGGCAACGTCGCTGGGGAACCTCCTAGCCGCCAGGGGACGGTATACCCGCCTCCGTTCATCCCAACAGAGATGCGGATGCCTGGCTTCCTTCCTCTTGTCGCTTGACCCGAGCTCAGCCAATCGCTACTCTCTGAGAGCACCCGGACGCCAGTGGGCGGGGTCTCGGGCGACGCCCCGCGGGCCACTGGGACCGGCGACGTCCGTGTGTGAGGCTCCGGGCTAGCGGGCACAGCGCGGGGCCGGTCCGGGGCGTGCCGGCTGGGCCGCAGGTGAGTCCCACGGGGACGGCTCCTGGCCGTGCCCTCCTAGTTGAGGGAGGGATGGTCTCCGTGGCCGAGTGTGGGCTGCAGTCAGAATTGTCCGCCAGAGGGTGACGAGGCCACGCCTCTGGTGTAACGGGACGGGGGACCGGGAGCTGATGACCCTGACCTCTGGCGCTGTCATCTCCAGACTTGACTGGGGTAGCTGTCAAGGCTGATTTCTTCCACGTCCTCGGACCTCTTCTGACTGTTCTGGAATTTGGAGTGTTAACTTCCGGTGGGACCAGGCGCAAGGACAGGTTTCCGGGCTGCCCAGTTGACCTGTACCTGGATTTTTTGGCAGGCTCCCCGGCGTGCTGGGCTGGAAATAGGCGTCAGTATTTGCGAGACGTTTCTGCTACTTAACGTTTTGATGCCCTAGGGACGACTTCATGAAGTCTAGCTGCGTGTGATCGTATTCCTGCCCCTTTGTGATTGTGGGTGAAAGACTGCTGTGAGTCCTAAACGTTAGCGACTTGAGTATGCGGCTTGTCATTCATTCCTCAACAAACTATTTTTTGGAGCTCTTTAACAGGGAAGTTAGCAGGGGGAAGGAGGCGTACAGCATAGGACAATCCGGACATCCTTGGTCTTTAGCCTAGGGAAAATGGTTGTGTTGAATACGTGGATGACCGGAATACGAACTGGACCATACAGAACTTGTGCTCACATCAGAAAACCGAATGGAGAGTCGCTATGTAGCAACAGTATAAAGAACTTGCACCTGTAATCATAAGCCCTTGAGAAGTGGAAACAGGAGGATCAGCAGTTCAAAGTCATCCTCAACCACACTGAGGGTTTGAGGCCAGGCAGGGTGATGTGAAAACCGGTCTTAAGAATGAACAAAAACTTAAAGACAGAAAATTTAAAAAGATTTTAAAATCTTAAAAAGATGGAGAGGTATAGGGTTTGGTATTCTTCGGGGCGTGCCTCTTCGTTAATGTGTACATTGCAAGATTTTGTAAATCTTTTGGTGCAACCTTAGAGCACACAAGAAAGGGAGTCTTCCAGTGTAATGAAGAGCTAAGCTAGTGAGGAGCTGCAGGAGGCACTTCCTATGTTTACAGTTTGAACAGACACCGTGCACACATCTGCAGCGGACCAGAAAAAGCCCGGGCTTGGCCTCCAAACCAGTGGGCTTGCCACTTGTAGTGACTTTGCTAGCATAGTGTCTTTGAGCTACTGTGGCCTTAGACAGGAATCTGGGCGAGTAATTCCTACATCACAGAGGTATTGTGAGGGTCAGGTGATGACTAGGGAACTAGCAGGAGCACAGGGCCTGGGGTCAAGTCAAAGGACCGCAAAGAGAAGCGTGAGTCTGCTGCAGTTCCTCACCCTGGTGCTCCACGCGTAGTCTCAGGCCCACAGGCGCTCCTGCCCCTCCAAAGAGAATGAGAACCAGAGGGAGAAAGGGAGAGCCATCTAATCCTCCGTGAGGTTTGGATGTCCCCCTAGGGCAGAGAGAGCAGTGTTGGAGAAATCGACACACGTGCTGATAGTCAGCAACGAATGCTGACGACTAAGGCGTGAATAGGAGGGTTAGAGATCAGCGTGTGTGTGAAGTCAGCCCAGGGCCCAGCTTGGAATAAGTGCTCAGTCGATGGCAGCTAGCATTATGAGTTCATTGCCAATGGCCTTTTCTGAGTGTAATAGTAATTAAATAATGGTATAAATGGTAATTTAATAGTGGTGATCATTTGTGACTAAGCGTCCATTTGAGTGAGTGTGTTTGTGTTTTACTTTGGTATCTCATTGCGGAAGCCCTAGGGGCAGCTCCACAACATTTGTTAGTTTTATTTTACAGCGATTTCCATAGGGACTTTTGATGTATGGGGGCTCTAGGGCATCTGGAGTACTGTATTCATTTGTGATATCTTCAGGAGCCCACTGTGCGAGTGCAAGGATGTGAGGATGGTTGGCAGGAGTATATTTTGAGGGTGTTTTGACCAGGGTTTGTTAATAGAGGTTGCTGTCATTGTTAGAAAAGGCAAGTCCAGAATAGGGTTTAAACCCTTCTCTATCTTTAGTTCAGGGTAGTTAGGTAATGGATCATGGTTTTTGGCTGTTAAATAAGCCCCTCGTACTTTACCCAAGGAGAGGAACTACTTCTCATAATTAGAGCCAGAATTCAGAATGGGGCTGTGTGTGTGCATATGAAGTTTCCCGGAGCAGAGAAAAGACTTCTTTTTCCCTTCTGGAAATGTTGACAGACTGGAGGGGGGACCTGAGGTCACACCAGGTTTGAAATTCCATTAGGTGAACCCACTCTTGTGGGGAACATCTGCACACAAAGAGCACAGCAGAGTTCGTGGAGGTTTTACCCCCTTCCTTAACCATCAGATCTTTCACAATTTCCAAGAGAATTTCAGGGGCCCAGCCATTGCATAAAGCACAGTGGCCACTTGCTGCTCGTGGGGTGGATGTTCAGTTATTAGGGCCAGGCCGCCTGGTAAGTAGAGTGCCCTGTGGGCTGTCCACATCTGCTGGGGGGAGGGGTGCCTGTTTCTCTGTAACCTCTCTTTTCTTCTGCAGATGTCATGTGGCCTGTGCTTTGGACCGTGGTGCGCACCTATGCTCCCTACGTCACCTTTCCTGTGGCCTTTGTGGTCGGGGCTGTGGGCTACCACCTGGAATGGTTCATCCGGGGAAAGGACCCTCAGCCTGTGGAGGAGGAGAAGAGCATCTTGGAGCGTCGCGAGGACCGAAAGCTGGATGAGTTGCTAGGCAAGGACCACACTCAGGTGGTGAGCCTGAAGGACAAACTGGAGTTTGCCCCCAAAGCCGTCCTGAACAGAAACCGTCCAGAGAAGAATTAATGAAGGGCCCAGGTCCCTGTGGTCCACAGGGCTGTGACATGCCCTGCCACCATGTCGACCCAGCTTCAGAACATACATCTGATTTGCTTTGCTGCTCACTCTGGCCCCTTCTGCACCCCACAGCCACACACGTACTGGCTGGTCCTTCATGGCTGCACAGCTGCAGCAGTAGGGGCCCACGAAGAGGAGACTGCGTCTGTTGAATGGCTGTCTCCATGACTGTACAGGCTTCTGGTCTTCCCTGGGATCACTGCAGGGAGGAGCCCTGGGGACTGAATGCTGCTCTCAGGCTCCCTGGGGAGGGCTTGGCCTCAACTGGGGCTGGGTGGGGTTTGTTGTTGTCATAAGGAGGGGCCCCTCCATGTCTAGTTCTAGTTTTTACACTGGAAAGAATTCAGAAATCTCCCTGGCTCTCTTGAGTTTTTCCTATGCCCCAACACATTTGTCCCTTTACCGGCTCAGGGGTGGCTCCTCGGGAAGGAGAGCATGTTTCTGTTGTGGAGAGCTCAGGCTGTTTACCTTGGGGCAGAAGGGGCATGTGCCTGAAAACAGTCCCTGTCTTCCACCCTTCCTCACCGTGAAGGGAGAACCTCAATTAAAGTGGCACCTGAGACATTGATGGAATTCTGTCTTCTGGATGGGGTCTGGGTTCTCCTAGGAGTTACTGCAGGCCTTTGGGGGTATCAGTAGTGTCTACAGACTTCCCAAGATCGTGAACACAGCTGGAAACTGTTCCACCGAGTGCTGGCTGAGACTCCCTGAGGCACAAGTTCCCAAGAGTATTTTTACCATGACTGCACGAGGCTGCAGCATCTCCAGAGTCTAAATTGGCAGCACACACTCAGAGATATCTGCACATTAAAGAAATTGGGCAGGAATGAGAAGGGGTCACCCGCGCTCCCAATGCTCCAGTGCAGATGCTGGCAGCATTTTGCTCTCTTCACTAACGTCCATGTGGGTTTGTAAATTTTGCTTTGTTTTGAAACAGGACCACTGTGTAAGCATGCCTAGCCTAGAACTCATTATGTAGACCAGGCTAGGCTCAGACTCACAGACATCTGCCTACCTGTGCCTCTTAAGAGCTGAGATGGAAGGCGTGTGCCACCCCACCTAGCTTTAGAATAAGCCTTAAAGAGTTCATGGCTATACTTTTATGTTCTTTTCCATCTTTACCATATGTAGTCGGCATTGTTTTGGGGAGAGGAGGTTGCTGAGATGGGAACCCAGAGCCTCACACATGCTAAACAATCACTGAGCTACATCCCCAGTCCTTTTTTTGATGTCCTATTAGGTTGTCAGGACGTAGGTTCTTGACTTCTTGGCTCTCCTGCCTCAGCCCCATGATGAGTCTAGGATTATAGACTTGCACTGCTAAAATGGATTCATCACTGTTTGCTTGCTTGCTTTTTTAAATAGTTTTTTTTTTTTTTAAATTATTTTGCCAGGCAGTGGTGGTGCACGCCTTTAATCCTAGCACTTGGGAGGCAGAGGCAGGTGGATCTCTGTGAGTTCAAGGCCAGCCTGGTCTGCAGATCTAGTTTCAAGGACAGCCAGTGCTATTGTGTGTGGGTGTTTTGACTGTGTATAAGTCTGCACTATACTTGCCTAGTGTCCCATAGAGGCCAGAAGAGGGTGTTAGATCCCCTGGAACTGGAGTTGTGGATTGTTGTGAGCTACCGTGTGGGTGCTGGGACTCAAACTCAGGTCCTCTGGAAGAGTAGCTGATGATCTTAACCTCTGAGCCCTCTTTTCAGCCCCTGTTTCTAATACTTTCTAGAAATTATTGTGAGTGTGTGTGTGTGTGCCTCCCCTGCTTGTCCTCAGAGGTCTGATGGATGGCATCAGGTGGTGAAGCCAGCTATGGTGTGGGCATCCTGGGAAGAAGGGCAAGTGGTGGCCTGGAAGAGAGCAAATACTCAGTAGCTCTCCCTCTATGCCTAAGGGGATTGTTCGAGTTGTTGTTCGAACACATCTGATGGGCAGTTTTAGGAGCAACTGTGTACCACCCAAGAAAGGATGAAAAGATTGATTCTGAAGGCATCGACTAAACTGAGCTTTTGCCAGCCCTGGCTAGGCCAGTGATGGGCCTCACTAATAGCCCGGTGCTGCCACCCTGTGGCTGTTCTCAGTATTACCAGGCCTGTGGCTGCCCCACTAGGCAGAACTTGAGTCAATGTTGATACATGCCTGCAGGGGGCAGTCAGGTGACAAATGAGTGACGGGGCTGGCCAGGCTGAAAACTGGAAACCACAGGTCTGTCAATAGGGGGTGGTAAAGATCCAGCTTTCCATTTGTTCGCTCCGGTGGGGGCACCAGGTTTTCTATATATCCTCCTCCAAAGTTGCTAGAAATTGAATGAGGTTTTCCTTATTTCTGTTTGTAGAGCCTATTTTACAAATAGAGACAACTCACTAGAGAAAGTCTGGGGCTGAACATTTCGTTCACTTGGTAAAGTGCTTGACTACTCACACATGAAGCCCTGGGTTCTGTCTTCAGCACCATATAATGGGGTAGGGGGCATGCCTGTGATCCCAGCACTTGGGAAGTAGAGGCAGATAGAAGTTCAGGATCAACCCAGTGAGATGCTCTATGGGTAAAGACTCTTGCTGTGCAGTTTGGTGGCCAGAATTCAATCCCAGGAACATCCAAAACAGTGGACAGGAAGAACCAACCCTACAGAGTTGTTCTCTATTTATTACCTATGTTGTGCTGTGGCACGTACATGCAATGCACATACGCGTGCACACACATACCCTCACACAAATGGTAAAGTTCAAGATTGTAGTTTACACAGCAAGTTCAAGGCCTAGAATATATGAGATACTGTCTTACGTCAACAGAAACAACCAAAAATTAAAAGTGAGGGGCCAGCAAAATGGTTCTGTGGGAAAAGGCACTTGCCACCAGGCCTGATGACCTGGCTTTGATTCTTTTTTTTTCCATTCAAAAACATAATTAAATAAATAAAATTTTTTACATTTCTTCCCCTGGGTTTGATTCTTGAAACCCAAGAGGTAGAATGAAAGAATCGATTTTTACATGTCCTCTGGTTTCCACGGGCAGAATGTAGCAAGTGTGTGTGTGTGTGCATACACAATGAATAGAAATATAATTAAAATATTTAAAAAATCAAGCTTGTCAATTTGTGGTCTCTCAAAATGTCCTTCAATGTCCTCAAAATGAGGGTATATAGTTCATGTGGTCCCAGAGATGCCAGTGCTAACACCACAGGAAGAAAGTTGCTTCTCCTAATAAGATCTAAGGGGCATGCATTTTTACTATTCCCCAGAAGTGGATTTCCATGAAAACATGTTTGGAGCCAGGTGTGGCGGAGAAGCTGAGGTCAGATGGAAAGCCTTGGCCACATAACTAATTTGAGTCTAGCCAGACTACATGTGAGATCTGTTTCAAAAATCGAAGCAAAACACCCTCCCACAAAGAAAAAAGAAGAAAAAACCCCAACAAAACCATTTTTTTTTTGAGTATCTATCCCAGTGCCTGACTGTGCAGCTCAATACAGCCTGGGTTAAACATTGAAGGGTGGAAAGAAAGCCACAGAAACAACAAAAAGGTTTTCCCATAGACAGTTCTGGATTTTTCAGATATTTTAGAATAACCTTGCCCCCACGGGTGCACCTCCTACCCGCGCCTGACCGAGGACGGCCTATCTTTGGAAATCCAAGTGCTCCCATCTTCCAGCCTAACTTTGGTTGTGCTTCCTTTTAAATAATTTCCTTTCCTGGGACACGTCCTTGTTGAATTTCTGCCTTCAGCAAGTCTATTAATATTCTCAGCTAGACCTTCCTTTCCCACGGACCGGCTGAGGTGTGTGGCTGCTGTCGTGGTAAGACAGTGCCTGCCCTCCAGCCCCTGTGCAGGTGACCGTTTTGTCATGGTTGCTGGGATGAACAAGACTCGGGCTGGTTTTCTTGGTGAATCATGCTTGCTGCTGATTCACCTTGGAGATATGTGAATTGTGTCTTTTGATTGGCCCAACAGTCAAGGTTCACCGAGATACGTTACTGAATGGATGTTCTTGGAACTCTTTGCTTGTTCCCCACCCCTCCCTGGGTCTTTCCCCAGCGCTATGATGCAGTGACTTTGGAGCAGGGTTATCCTGTCTGAGCGTAGCGGGACTGACTTCTGTCCCCCGAGTGGCTCACTGGTGCTTTTCCACTCTCTGGACTCTCTTCCTGAGTCTGTTGGCTGTGTTAGCACAAGTCGGCTGGGCAGCTGCCAGGACAAGCCTGCCAGGGAGTCCTTTGACTTTTTGTCAGCTTCTCAGGGCCCTGGGTTGGTGAGACTGTTCGGGGACTGAGATAGGGAGGAATTAGCGCCACAACGTCTGGTTTGGGAACCATGCTGTCAGGGTGGAAAGGCTCGCTGTGTGTATGTGTATACATGTGTGTATGGATGCACAAACACGTGCTTTCATGTGAGGAGGCCAGAGGTCAACATAGGATACCTTCCTCATTCACTCTCCACTTTATAAGATGAGGTTTCACAAGGAACCCAGAGCTGGACAGTTGAGCCGGGATTACTTCAGCAAGCCCAGGAATTACTTCAACTGCTTCATCTCCTTGGCCCCAGTTGCTCTGTCTTGTTGGTCCTCTCACTCTGGGGTGGTCCTTTAGCGCTCTCTGAGTGCTGAGCTAGGCAGCATAGCAGAGGGAAAATCAAAGGCCAACTACACACTTGAGTTTTATCTTCTGCCTGAGCATCTACCCGAATGATTGAGTCATTGAGCATTTCTGAACTCTGATGTCTTTGCCTACAAAAGGGCTAAGAGGTTTTGATAAATAACATGAAAATTTCAGCATCTAAGGTAGTGGTTCTCAACCTTCCTGATGCTGTGACCCTTTAATACGGTTCCTCATGTTGTGGTGACCCCCAGCCATACAATTAATTTCATTGCTACTTCATAGCTGTAATTTTGCTACTGTTTTGAATCAATGTAAATATCTGATATGCAGGACACTGATAGGCACTGACATATGACCCCTGTGAAAGGGGTCACGACCCAAGGGTTGAGAACCACTGCTCTACTGGCTTTCATGTGATCCTGGTGAGTGGGGGAAAGGAGAGAACAGCCTTGGCTGGATGACGACAGAGGTCCCTAGCAGGCCTCTTGGCTAAGGACACCTTATTTTATAGACGCCATCTTAGCCTGAGGGATCAGGGATCTCAGGCTTTAGACCTAGAGTGTGCAAAGCCAGATTCGGGAAGTGAGGAGCCAGCAAGAGTTCACAGATCTGGAGAACGGGTGGGGAGGACAAGCCGTAGACTTGAAGACGAGAACTGGGTGTCTTGGTTTTGCCTTCCGGTCTCCGGCTTTCCATTTCCCCACCTGCACACCAGGAAGCTTTTCCTACCTGCATCCCCTGGGGATGCTGTTACTTGACCCCTGCTGGTAGGGCAGCGTATGCCCAAGCCAGTGCTAGTTGCAATGACCCAGGAAAGCCTCCCTTTTGTCTGAGTGGGATGGCAGCCAGTCTGAACAATGTGAGGTAAATAAGTGGTCTTTGATTCCTCGCTGCACACAGCCTCTTTTGAAAGTGTTTGCTAAATACCAGTCGCTGGAGGAAATCAGCTACAAAGTGAAGAATAATTAGCTGTTGGAAAATTGGTTTTCATCCTGTGCCAGCGCTGGCTCCCATCTACCTAGAAAGAGTTTATTCATTATGAATTACATTTGCTAACATTATTTATATGTTTTTGAAATCCTTTTTATAGAATACAGAGGTAAACCATAGCTTTCAAAAAATGTCAAATGGGTCCTCCAATTCACTGAGATTTAAACAAGTCCATAGTTTCCCTGCAAGGGCAGCTAATTTTTTCAGGGCCAGAGGGGAGCGCAGTCCAAAGGTGTTTGTGCTTTGTGCCCCCCCCACAGCCCCTGTGCCTCATGCCCAACTCTAGTTCCCCCCAACTTCCTATTTGCCTCTCAACCTGAGCTGCTAGATGCAAGTGGGGCCCTTTAGCCTAGCACTGTGCCTTCTAGCTGTGAGATCCTCTAAAGACTTGTGGGCGGGCCTCTTTAAACATAGCTCTTCACGGCCCCAGCACTGTCCCTCCCTGTGCACAGCCTTTTGCTCCTTGCTTGCTGTTCAACCACTTCACAGCTTAAAGCTGTTTGGGCTAAAAGCTTTTGAAATGACGTATCTGGTGTCCTCAATTGAGTCTCAGTCATATTCTGTCTCTTTTCGGTGGCTGGCAGTATCTCTGTGGCTGTATCCTTTGACATCGACAGCACTTCCATGTCCCATTCTGGCTCTCCTCTGCCGCTGAACCCTTCTGTCCTGCTAAATGAGCTGGGTGTGGTGGCTCATGCCTGGAATCCCAGCCCTTTGGAAGTTGAGGCAGGATAATTGTGATGAGCAGTAATTTGCGGAGCCTGGGCTAGCCCGGGCTACAGCATCAGATCCTGTCTCAAACAAAGGTGGGGATGTTCTCCCTGCTTTATTCCTTCCTCAGCTTCCTTGTTGAACAGTGTTAGCCTCACCTGTGGCTTCAGCCACCGCCAGCATCTCCCTTGATGACCCCTGGATGTGAATGTCTAGTTTTGAATATAACCGCCAAGTCATGGAAAGACACACCATGAACGGTGAGCTAGGCTTACCGTATGGTATGGCAGTTACAAGTGTTGACTTCTGAGGCTGGGGCTGGAGCTCACTTGGTAGAGCGCTTGCCCAGATCTGGGTTTTGACACTGCATGGAGCCATTCGTCGGGGTGCACGCCGGTAATCCCAGCATTCAGGAGGTGGGAGCAGGAGGGTCATCTCAGTGTTAGCCTTGGCTGCATAGTGAGGTTGAGGTTAGTTGAGTCTACTTGAGACCCTGTCACAGAAAGGAAAACGTGCATTGATTTGGATGTGAAAGCTAACTAGGTTAGTAGTAGCATGATTACGCTCTTTAAGCATCGTCTGTAAATGGGGTTAATTAGTGTTACCTCCAGAGCTGTGAGCCCAAGACAATGTTTAGAAACACCCAGCACAGGACTGGAGTACAATCTTCCTTCCTTTCTTCCTTCCTTTCTTTCCTCTCTCTCTCCCTCCTTCCCTCTCTTTCTTTCTTGCACTACTGAGAGTTGAACCCAGAGCCTCACGTGCTGGGCTAACACACCACCACTGAACTATAACCCAGATCTTTTATATATTTTATTTTGATTAAAAAATTGGTTTAGTTTTATTTTATTTTGTTTTGTCTTGCTTTTTAAGACAAGGTCTCACTAGGTAGCCCTGGCTAGCCCGGAACTCCCTATGTAGACTAGGCTGACCTCAAATTCACAGATATCTTCTGGCTTCTGCCTCTTGAGTGTTGGAATTAAAAGCTGGTCTCAAACTTGTAATCCTCCTGTTCCTTCCCCTTCAGCATAACCTACCAGAGCACAACACAAATAGCTTCTTTATGATTATTGTGGGGAGGGCACTTCATGCCATATTGCTCATGTGGAGGCCAGAGGACAACTTTCAGCAGCCAGTTCTCTGCTTCCACCTTTATGTGAACTCCTGGGATTGAACTCAGGTTGCGAGGCGTACACAGCAAACTCCCTAACCCACAGGCTCTTCTCCATGACCCATCCTTTCGTTTGGAGACAGGCTCTCACTAAGTTGCCTAGACTGGCCTCAGCCTCATTCTATAGCCCAGATAGGCCTGGCATTTGTGCTTCCTGAGCAACTGGGATTACAGGCACCTTGTTCCCACCTTGCTCACAGCTGAGGCCATCCCCCCACTGACTCCTTCATGGATGCCATTGCCAGCCATTGGTGACCCCTGTCTGCGTCTGGACCCCATTTACCCTGCTGTAGGCCCTCATCATGTTCTGCCTAACCAATCTGGTCTCAAACTCACGGAGCTCCTCCTGCCACTACCTCCCAAGTGCTGGGATTAAAGGTGTGCACCACCACCGCCTGACACTCCTTCACCTGGCATCTATCACTCCTGGACACAGAACCTGGCTTTTGCACTTCCTATGTGCGTTCTGCTTGTTGGAACCTTGGCACCTTTGTGTGCGCTGTGCTCTCAGTGAGGTCTCCTGGCTCTTGCCTCCCTCTTTGCCTGCCTGATGGACTCCTAGTTATATATGATTTAGCATGTGGACCCAAACCCCACTTCTCCAAATAGAGGTTGGTGGTCCCTCTTTGCCTGTCTGGCCCTGTGGTCGGTACTTTCTGGCAGTGTTTGTTACCAGGTACTGTGTTTGCCAAGGAACTTAGGTTCCTTAAGGGTAGAGACCAAGTCTTCCCTCGCCCCAGGAGGGATGTCTCATATATAGACACTCAATAAATGCTGAATGAAAGTGGGGGGGGGCTTGAGTAGTTCTGGGAGGGAGAGGAACTGGGCCTGAGTGCAGAGACAGCACTAGGGAGCAGGGCCAACGGTTTGTGTGTTGAGGGGCCCCAGTGCGGCACAAGGACAGGAAAAACAGTGTTCTGCTTGCTGCAGTTTTGTCTTCCCCAGGACAAACTGCTGGCTTAATTTTCCAAGGGGAAGTGGGGCTTGGGCAGAGGGCTGTGTTTCCCCACTGGGTAGAACCTGGACCAGCCCAGCCCAGCCAATGATGAATTTGACCCTGATGACTCTGCAGTGGGAACAATGTCCTCAGGAAAGCATTCAGGAAGCCCTTCGTGTAGTGGTGATCAAAGCTCCCCAGCAGCTCAGCGGGGTGGATGGGGACACTCCAAGGAATCCAGCAAGGACCTGGGTCGCAGCCCAGGGATCCACCTAATGCTCTTGCCAGGTGGAGCTCACAGACTCAGCAGCTCCCAGCAGCCTCTTGGCTAAAGATGCAAAGGCCACAGGGATGCCGTCTGGAAAAGCCTGTGGGAGCTGGCCCGGAAGGCCTCGATTTTTCTTTCATTTCCCCTTTAGTACCTTCTCTCTAGCTGAGACCCCCAGGGGAGGGGCAGGCTGGCAGGTGAGGCTGGGAAGAAGGGGGACTCTCAGTAAAAAGGGTAGACTTTGGTTTCCCTGTTTCCCTTAAGCTGAAGTTAAGTCTGGGGTAGCACAGGAACAGAACACATCTGGGAACAGAACACATCCGTGAATGAGGTCACCCGTTAGATCCTTAGCATGAGCAGAAAAAAAAAAAAGCAGGGGGTGGGGTGGGGATTTCTGCTTTCCCCTCAGCGGTTCCAGTTCAGCAAGTGTAGCCCAGGCTGTGGAACTTCCTTCTTCATCAGGCAGGTGGCACAGTGGTAGGGTCTGTGGATAACACTCACCAAGTCCTGGTTTTGATTCATGGGCCCCCCAAAAAAATCACACATCAGCGACAACAAAATCCAACTCAACATGCCAAGCTGGTGTAATGATTGTTGTGTTTCTCCAGAACCCTCTTTCCATTCATCCTGGTCCCTGAAGAATTCCAAGAGAAGAGACAACAACGGGCACCGACTGCTTCTCCTCAAGTTAACAGAGGAACCGAGGCCTGGACGGGAAATGGCTCACCCAAGATAACACGGGAATCTTGGCAGAGCCGGCCTTACGTCTCACCTCCCTCCCCTTCCCAGCTTGCCTCTTGTCATCACACAAACCAAGGTCAGCTCTGGCCTGCAGAGTGGTTGACATGAGCAGGGGACACCCTGAGTGCCTGCCAACTGCCAGGCACTGCCATGGCTCCTTGGCTGGCAGCCTCTCTCCGACTTACCCTGCTGCAGGGTGTTGCCTGCCTTTCCTGCCCAGTCTGCACACAAAAGATCAACTCTTGGGGTAGCTCTGGTCCTTTGATGTTCTCCAAGCTGTTTCCCCAAATGCAGGCTGGGGTTGGGGTGTCGTGGGCATTCGCACAAATGGAAGTCCTGTGTGTTTATCATTTTGACAACCGACAACAGGGGACTGACTGTTCAGCTTGTTCTTGTCCCTAAAGCTCTGTCCTGGCTGCCCCTCATGCCATGTGACATATACTGGGGCCTTGGTGGGGCTCAAATCCCAGTCCTTCTCTTAAACTTTCCAGAAAAATCAGTCAATCAATCAACCAGCTCCTGAGTTAGACGGCTTTCGCTCAAAGCCCAGAACTACCACTTAGAGCAGTGTGCACTTTGGCCAGTAACTTCATGTCTAAGTACCTAAACCTCTGCGTCAAATGGGGGCAAACACCTAGCTGACCTCACAGAGGAGAGATCAAAAGGACTAAATGCACCAAGGCCTTTGGATCACATACTCATAGTTTGCAGCTAGGATAAATTGGTTAGCGTGATCTGCAGAAGTTAGCAGCATTTAGCCACACTGCAAGACCCTCGTCTGCCCCTGGGTTCTCAAAGGGGGTGCCCAAGCATAGAGGGAAAGAGAGCCTGCAGCAATGCTGGGACTGGGCTGGGGAATGATAAGGACTCCAGTTTCAGCCTAAAGCCTGTGGGCCTCTTTTACTGCCCCTTCCCCCTGCATCCCTTCTGCATTGGGTGGTAAGATGCCACCAGCACTTCCTAGTTCCTGCTGAGGCCTCAGCACTCACACAGCCCCGCCCTAGTTGGCTTACCCATTGGCACATAGGGAGCCCCGCCCTAGTTGGCTTACCCATTGGCACATAGGGAGACTGGAAGATTTCTGTAGGTCGAAGGTAGGAGGGACCAGATGAACTGAAGGGCCCTGAAGCTGTAACCCAGTGTGGGGCTGAGCTGAGAGTTCATGCATAGGAAGCTCCAACCCCACTTTTTTGTGGTCCCCCAGACAAATCAGAAGAGGCTCTTTAGCTTGCTAGGCTTTCATAACAAAACGTTGTTGACCAAATGGTTTAAACAGCAGAATTTTTTTCTCAGTCCAGGGCCCTGGGAGTCCAAGATCAAGATCCTGGCAGCATCAGCCCCTCCTGGGCTATTTGTTTCAAGGATTTGCTGATTTATTTTCTATTTATGTGTATGTGTGTGAATCTACATGGTTTATGTGCATCATTATACTTAGGAGTGTGTGGGAGAGGGTATCGGATTCTCTGGAATGGGTTGTGAACCACTCGCGGGTGCTGTGGACCTAACCTGGGCCCCCCTGCAAGAGTGGTAAGTGTTCTTAATGACTGAGTAATCCCTTCAGCCCCTTGTTTTGTTTCTGAGTCAAGATCTCGCTATGTCGCCTAACTTGAGGCCTCCTAGACGCTGGGGTTATAGATATGAATCATTGAACCTGGCTCACATTCCTTATATAAAGACATTACATCACGATCTGGGTTTGGGAGGACAAACCTATAATCCCAGCACTTGGGAGGTTTCGGTAGGAGGATTGGGAGTTCTACTACATAGTTGGTTCCTGGGCAACAAAAGGCCCTGGTTAAAATAGCAAAAATTCAACAGACAGAGGGAGGAAACTACTGGCATGAGTCTGTAATCCAGTTACTTCGAAATGGGAACTGGGCGGTGGTGGCGTGCACCTTTAATCCCAGCACTAGGGAGGCAGAGGCGGATCTCTGTGGGTTCGAGGCCAGCCTGGTCTACAAAGCGAGTTCCAGGACAGGCTCCAAAGGTACACAGAGAAACCCTGGTGAGATGGCTCGTGAGGTCAGAAGCCTGAGCTGGCGTGGACTGTCCGGGTTCAGTCCTTAGGACTGTGTGAAAGAATGCAGTGTCAGGCCGCTTTGCAGCAGTCTCCTCTCCCCCTTTTGTACAAGCTGCCTGGCACCCTACTGACACATTGTCTGCGAGTCTAACAGACTTCTTGGTGCCAGGATCTCATACCTGGGAAGTGGGTTTACATCAAAAGGGATTCTGGTGGTTACACATCCTGCTCCCCACCCCCTTCCCTGCCTTCTTGCCTGGGGATCAGAGAGCCTGGCTGCAGGCTGTGGCTGTGAAACCTTCCTCATCCTCAGAAAGGCAGGAGAGTTCCCCATCTGATTCCTCTCTCCAGAGTCCCTGCCATGTTGTCTCTGGTGCTGTGGACTAAACTCTCCTCAGATCCCCGCCATGCTCTTGCCCCTCTGTCTGTCATGGAGTTGTTTCTAACACACCCCAGTAACCCACTCAGTGTCCAGGTTTTTTTTTTCCTCTCTGAGACAGGGTTTCTTTGTGGCTTTGGGGCCTGTCCTGGAAATAGCTTTTATAGACCAGGCTGGCCTCGAACTCACAGAGATCCGCCTGCCTCTGCCTCCCGAGTGCGCCACCACCACCTCAGTGTCCAGTTTTAATACCTTTCACAAAAATCTTTCAACATGGTGGAAAAAGAGCTGACTTGAGCAAATTGTCCTCTGACCGCCACGCTCATTTTACACACACACACACACACACACACACACACACACACACACACACACACACTAAAAATGAAAAAAAAAAAGTTGAGCTGGGTGTGGTGACACATGCTTTTAGTCCCAGCACTCTAGTGGCAGAGGCAGGTGGATTACTGTGAGCCTGGTCTACATAGTGATTTCCAGGCTAGCTCAGGCTATGAGTGAGACTCTATCTCAAAATAAACAAACAAAGCAAAACACAAACAAAAGGAGTTTACTCAGTGGTAGAGGAGTGCTGGCTAGTAAACACCAGGCTGTAAGTTTAATCACCTGTTCTTCAAACAATAAAAACAACAAAAGACATCAGCAGATTACATTAGGCCCTGCTAACAGCCGTGTTGTAATTTAATCACCATTGAAAGCCCTGGAGTCTGGCAGTTTTGGAGGGATTTGTTGAGTCCATGTCTTAAGGTCAAATAGCAGTGTCTCGGGAATGCTCCTTAGGGAGAAAGCCTTGCCTGTGAAGGTGCTGGCCCTCTGTGGGCAGGTCCGCTTACTCTGGCCCCTCCTACCAAAAAGAGACCTTAGGATGGGCCGGAAGGCTCTGGAACTTGTTATCCCTGTGTTCTCTGGGGTGAAGGAACAGTCAACAGGCCTCAGGCACTGTCTCGTCCTTCCCCTGGCCTTATCACAACTTAGACGCCCTTCCGTTAGCTTCGAGGCTGGGACCTCTGAGTTGTAGCCGAGCACTGTGACTCTCTGTACACTCTACCAGGTAAGGCAGGATCTGTGGAAACAGCTGGGGAATCCAAACATCACTTCTGTTGTTTTTTTTTCCAAACTGACCAGTCTGGGTTGGTTGAGGCTGGCATTCTAGTAAAGACATTTGTTGCCTCAGCTCACGTGGTTTCTGGTAAGAGCTGAGGTCAAGTGGGGAAGTGAGGCAGAAGCATGCCAGAGTCAGTCAGCCATGGGTGACCAACGACCACCTTACCTTCCTTTGCTGTGGTTCCCCAAGGTCCTTTCATACAGCCCTACTAGGCAATCTCAAAGTCATTCCAGGGGCGGCTCTCTATGTCTCCCTCTGGGGTCGGCAGCCCTGGCTCTCATGTGGCTTCCGGCCCTGAAGATTCTGCTTACCCAATGCATGAAACCCAAGATCCCAGCAATTTCTTGCTTCCTGAGAAGGGATAGAGGACAGTCACTCTGTTTGATGGATCTTGTCCTTCTCGGGAAGTCGAGGCAGTTGAATCCCAGAAAAGAGGAACAGGGAAATTGTTCACGGGGCTTCAGGCCACGCTCTTCAAGTGTCTGGCCAGGCTGGGCACTTCATATCTGGAGGGTCTTACCTGGCCTTGACATGGAAACTGAGCCTAAGAGGCCGAGTAATCGCCTAAATAGCACAAGTTGTCCCGAGGCAAAGCTGCCTGTCCCTTCCAACTTCACCAAGCCCTTTGTTTCTCTTCCCCTTGGACAGCAGAAGGTGGGGGGGGTGAGAAGCTGGAGCCAGCCTGCTCCCCTCTGCCTCCTTCCTGTCTCTAGAGACCTCTTTGTTCCCCTATTCCTGCAGAGACTCTAAAGGTTCTCAGGTTCCAGTGGCCTAGAGGAATTGAGCGGATTGTCACCTTTTGACCTGTCCCCTTTCCCATAACAATCCTCCCAAGCCTGGCAGCTACAATGGCCTGAAGCTGATTCAGGGCCTGCTTTGTTGAAAGTGGAAAAGAGATTGGTGCCAGGAGGTTGGGAGTAGCCATCTGCCCTTCCTTATGTCTAGAACATGGGGTAGTGGTCCTAAGAGTGAATGTGAAAAGAGGGGCAAAGTGGTGGCTTCCCCATCCTCTGTATCTAGACCTGCATCCCTGCACCAGGTAGAGGTGCGAGTCATGGGTTGTATGACTGGCCTCTTGGCCATCCTTTGGCCTCAGCCTTCTGAGTTCTGGGATTAGAGGCATGAACCACATTCTTGCTGCTTCACCGACTAATTGAGAGGAAAACTCTCTGAGCAGCGCCCTGGCTTTCCCCATCATCCATTGCCCCCTTGCCCTTTTCTCTTGGTTGGTTCTTGACGAGCCTCTGCTGCGGGTTCAGGTGTAAGGGGGATGAACTGACCTGGGAGAGCCTTTCCCCAGCCCATCTGGAGCCAGGAGATAAAGGAAGACCCTGCACTTGCCTAGCTCAGTTTCCTTGCCTTCATCTTGCTTTTCATGATCTAGAGGAAGCTGAGAGAATGGTGATTATCCACTCTGGAAAGATAAGGTTGCATTGTGAATCCTTTGTGAGCCCAGGAAGGTTATCATTCAGAGCAGAGTGACCAGCTCTGACCAGGAAATGTGTTTAGAGGCGCGTTCGAAGAGACCTGCGAAAGCCTTTCCCAGCAGTAGAAGGCCTGAGATCCTGGAAAGACAGGGTGTGGCGGGTGAAACCGAGGAAAGCTGAGCTTGTGAAATCTTTAAAAATAGGTCGTTTTGTTCTGACTGGACTTGGGAGGGGGTTGGCCAAAGGTGGAGGAGCTGACTGGTCAGAGGCCAGCAGGAATTCACTCTCCAATCACAAGGCAAGCAACACTGGTTGTATCCTCAGAATACTGTAGGAGCCTGGACCAGGAATAACGGGGAGCCCAGCCTCTGCCCCTGCTCCCCCGCCCACCACCCTGGGTGCCTGACTGTATTTTCAGAGACAGAACAGGAAGTGGGCCTTCACAATGTCAGGATACAGGAAGCTATCGGACTATTGAAGGCCACTTCCTGTGAGCCGCTCATTCACATACATTTGTCACCGGCTATCAGGCCTTTTCGGGCCCTACCATTGTCTACAGGGGCTGCAAAAGCCCGGGGGCCGCCATCAGAGGCCCTTGGACAAGGAATGTGCTATTGTGCTGAACTGGCAGCACCACACAGGGTGGGAAGGAAAGTGGTGGGTCCGAAAGGGGACGCCTGCCTTGCATTGTCATCTGAGGCACAATGGGGGCCGGGGCCTGGGGTCCTTTCTTGTTCGTGGGAGCCTGAACTTCAGGAAGAAGGAATGGCTGCGCAGGAGTCAGATCTCAAGTTTCGTACCAGAAGGCGATAAAGATGCCCCAGGACTTCCTTAGTCCTGGAGACTTTCGCTGATGCTGGTGGGTTTCCTAGCCTTCTGCCAGGGGCCAGTGCCATGTAAAATAGTTGTGGCATCAGGAGACCTGGGTCTTCTGGTCATTTTCTATCTCTATTAACTGTAACGTTGGACAAGTCACCTCACCCTCTGGGCTTCAGTCGGGTCTTGTGAAATGAGGAGAGTCATAGGTAGCTCTCAGGGCAGCTATAACTTAAGCTAATCTGTTGAACTTCACCTGGGTTCCTGATACTTACTAGATAGCTAAGAAATGTCAGTGCCTTCCCCACCCGCATCTTCCCACGCAGCTCACTTCTGACCCCAGCCATCCTCCAGGGAGCGGATTAGTGCGTGTAGACAGGCGTGTGCGGCATTTTAATGTCAGCCCAAACAAAGCATCTCTCTGCTTTCTTTCATGCCAAGAATATCAAATCAACTGTTATCATCTACTAACGCGTGGAGGGTGCAGTAGCAGATAATTGGTCTTTGGCCATGTGCCTTTTGCCTTATGTGTGAATCTGGGTGTGTTCAGTTTCTAGAAGTTGTAACAGGACAGACTCGTCCAGGAGGGGATGAGCCTAGGGGGGTGGGTGGCAGCCAGTGGTTCTGTCCTCCTCAGCTCTGTAAGCTATCGGGAAAAGGCCACTTTCTGTTTCAGCTTCTGCGTGGCAGAAGGGCTGTGCACTTTGGAATCACTTGTGGTCCAATCTTAGCTTTGGTGTGAATAGCTGACAGGGCAAGTTGTTGGCTCCTTTGAGTCTCCGTCCCTTTGCTTATGGGCGGCACCTCCAAATTTTGTTGTTTTGAGACAGAGTCTCATAGTGTAGACCGTGCTAGCCTGGACCTCATAATGAAACCCACACTGACCTGGAACTGGTGGCAATCTTCCTGCTGCATGTCGGGGTTACAGTTGTGAGCCACCATATCCAGTACTTTTAAGTATTAATGGTATTTTCTTCACAGGCTTTCTATGAAACTGAAATAGGGGCATGTGCCTCCCATCACCTGGCTATGTTTCCTTCCCTTCCTATGTTCCTGTCGCTCAGCCCTCCCCTGAATAGGGAGCAATTGTCGGTGGTCCCGGCAGACGAATGTTGCTAGGTGGTGTCCTAGTAGGGCTACTACTGCCATGATGAGACACCACGACCAAAGCCACTTGGAGAGGAAAACGGCTTATTTGACTTCCACACTGCAGTCCGTCATTGAAAGAAGTCAGAGCAGGAACTCAAACAGTGAGGAACCTGGAGGCAGGAGCTGATGCAGAGGCCATGGAGGGGTGCTGCTTACTGGCTTGCCATCTTTCTCATAGAACCCAGGACCACCAACCTGGGGATGGAACCACTCACAGTTGGCTGAGTCCTCTTCCATCAACCGCTAATTAAGAAAATGCCTTATAGGCTTGCCTACAGCCCAATATTACAGAGGCATTTTCTAAACTGAGGTTCCCGCCTCTCAGACGACTTTAGCTTTTGTTAAAGTTGATATAAAGTGATCCAGTACAGATGGGATGGAGATTCAAGAAGACACTGAGATTAATTACTAGAGACTAAGGAGTTTATTAGAAGATTATTAGAAGAATCGTTAATGCCATGAACAGAGGAAAGAGAATGGCAGGGCCTTCAAGGAGACAGCAGACTCTAGTAACAGAAACAGATTACATGGAGCAATCTCTGAGGGGATGAGAGCCTACACGGAAGGGCCCGGAGTCTCTATACTTTTTTGAGGAAGGGGTTGGGCAGTTTCACAGGCAGAGGTTTCAGTCAGGCTCTCTGATTCCCAGGCAAGAGTCAAGGAAAGGGGTGGAGAACAGGATATGGCCCTCCCAGGTGAAACGACTTGGCACCAGCCAGTCTGGGCGCTCACAGACAATGTCCCAGTAGGGTACCTGTCAGTGTCTGTGAGAGAAGGCCTGTGCAGAGCATCATATTCTTACATTCCAGACTTTTGCTTATGTGCATAAAAAAAGAAATACACGCAGGTAGAGGAGGAAAGCCAAGGGGCAGAAGCTGACAGAATCATCTGACTTCCTTTGAACTGAGATTGGATGTCCTGGGATGAGGGTGGGGATTCCCCATGTAGAGAAAGTAGTCAAGTATTGGACTCTAGGGCAGAGGTGAGAATGCTAATGAATCCAAGCAGCCTACCTAGGCCTGGAGAGATGGCTTGATGTTGAAGAGCCATGACTGCCCTTCCAGAGGACCCGGGTTCTATTTTTAGCACCCACACGGTGGTTCACAACTGTCAACACCCCAGCTGCAGAGAATTCAATATTCTCTTCTGGCCTGTGCAGAGACTGCATGCATGTATGATAGGCAGGCAAAACACTAAGGTATCTAAAAGATCAATTTAGAAAAGAGGGACCTACCTTTGGACATAAGAATCAGGACAGCCATTAGAGGAATAACTGCAACCATAAATCCGGAAGTCCATGAAGAATCCCTGAGAGGAAGGGGTGGAGGCTGAGGAGAAGAACTGATAATGGAGCATGTGTGAGAGGAGGGAGAGCTGTTAAGATCCGAAGTTTAGCTCTAAGAAGAGGTTGTGGGGAAGGCTGAGAGAAAAGGTAGGGTCTCTGGAGGGTTGCTCTAGGTCTCCTTAAAGTTAATCCCATTAAAAAGTTGTTGAGTATTAGTTACCCAATATCCCGCCATATATTGAAAAGGCTGACACAACCCAATATCATTTTGGCTTTGGGCCTGCGGCACCCTAAACAGGTGCAGCTTGTTGAAGGTCTCCACAGTTACCAGGCACACACCTGGTTCACAGACACACATGCAGGCTCACACATAAAATAAAGATAAGTTTCTTTCTTCCTTCCTTCCCCTTCCTTCCCTCCCCCCTCTTTCTTTTTTTTTTCCCCCCTGTTTTTTTGAAACAGGGTTTCTCTGTATAACAGCCTTAGCTGTCCTGGAACTAGCTCTGTAGATTAGGCTGGCTTTGAACTCAAAGAGATCCACCTGTCTCTGCCTCCCAAGTGCTGAATTAATGGTGTGTGCCACTACCGCCTGGTCAAACATATTTTTAAAAGAAATTATTTTGGGGTTATATTATCTATCAGTCATATTATACTCCAGGTTAAATTACTTATTTTTGTCCTCTATAGTTGATGTAACACAAATGTAACAGAAATATTATGGTTAATGTTTAAATAATTAAAAATACAACTCTGAAAGGAGCAAGAATAGCAGGTGAAGGAGGCAGGCTTTTTAAACTGAAGGTGATTTGAATCTTCAAGTTCCCCTTTTTTAGGGATGGAAATTAGTCTAAGAAAGAGTAGCAACCTAGGCAGTTGGACCCAGGTAATATGTAAAAAAAAAAAGTTTTCTTGGCCTTCAAAGACTTAGCCTTAAAGTTTACTGAATGACGTAATTATTTTACAAACATAGTGAAGTATTTTATGGCAGTGAATGTATTTTAATCAATTCATTAATTTGCTGCTTTATTATTTTATTGTCCGTGTATGAGTGTTTTGTCTATATGTGTATAATATGTACCATGTGTGTTCTTTGTGCTCATGGGGCTCAGAACAGTATGTCAGATCCCCTGAAACTGGAGTTACAAAGAGTCATGTGGGTGCTGGGAATTGAACTCAGGTCTTCTTGTTGTACCGTCTTTCAAGCTCCAAGCATTTGAATCTTTTGAATCTTAATCTAGTGAAAACATTTGAAAACTGGGTTTACAGAGGTAGAGTGTCTGAGAAATAATTACATGAAAAGATTTGTGTGGGCTTTCGGTAACCGGGCGCCTGAGACTGTGTAGGCAAGAGATTGTGGCGGGTGGCACCGGTACCCAGGTCTGGCCTCAGCATGGCTGCCCTGCTTGTGAGAAGCGCGGTGACTTCGCTCTTAGATCCGCTCCTGCACCTGAGTCGCCTCGGTGAAGCCCCGGGCCTTCTCATTCCTGCTGGGGACCCTTCCAAGCGCTAAACCCTGCGCAGAGGTGCGCTCACTTCTCTGGGGTCGCCCCCTGCCGCACCTGCAGCCCTAGCTGGGCTTCAAAACCAAGGGTGTCCTCAGGAAGCGCTGCAGGGACTGCTACATGGTGAAGAGGCGTGGGCGCTGGTTCGTCCTCTGTAAGACCAACCCCAGGCATAAGCAGAGGCAAATGTAAGGGCAGATGTCCATAGGAAGTTCATTCCGCCGAATCAAAGAAAAATAAATGTAAGCATTTCATAGCCCACTTCCTTCAAATCTAGCCAGCCAGAGCTGCAGATGGGAAAGGATTGTTACTGTTCCTGAAACTTGCTGAGAACCTCCTGCCTCTGCCTCCCGGGCGTTTGTCATCAAAAGCAGCAGAAGGCCAGGGCTTTTAAGAAACCACCTGAGCTGGAAGGCCCCTGTGTGGAGCACAGCAATCCCAGCTTAAAAATAAATGGTGTTGTTGGGTAACAACTATCCCAACCTTTACTCAAGGAAAACCTTGTTTACATAGGGATGTCTTTCAGATACCAATTAAAATGTTTGTCATGATTGCCAAAAAGGAAAAAAGATTTGTGTGGAGCTGCTCTTCCAGAGGACTCTCGTTCAGTTCCCAACACTGGCATCAGGTGACTCATATCTGTAACTCCAGCCCTGCAGGATCCAGTGCCTCTGGCATCTGCGGGGACTTCTGCTCACTTGCAGTAGCCACATACCGACACACACACACACACACACACACACACACACACACACACACACACTTACACACAATCAATAAAATATAATACTTTTTAAAAAGAAGGTGGTTAAAGTAAGTACATGATACCTAACCTTTGTCTGTAGTTTAACCAAAATAAGATTAGCATGACTGCTGTCACCGAGGAATTGCCAAGCCTAATTTTCAGTATCTTTTATACATTTTCATGAATGTAGGTAGTAAACTGAGACAAACAGCAGATAAATAGCAAAACATCATCAAATGCATAGCCACAACATCTAGAAGAAATCAACTAAAAGAGCCTTGTTCAAACTTTGATGCTGGAGTCACTGATTGAGGGTTTTTGGGGGTGGGGAGCCCTCTCCATGGGTGAGCTTCCTGTTGGTCATTCCCAGAAAGGCATTTATATCACGGGATGAGCAGTAGTAACTGACGCTGGAAATGATCCACTTTTTAGTTGTTCTCTGAGGCACAGTGTTTTTACCCTGTGCTGTTTCCGCATTCTCTCTCTTCCCCGTCCCTCTCTCTGTCCCTCTCCCTCCCTTCCCTGTCCTTCTCCCAGCCCCCCTCTCTCCTCTTCTTCTCCCCTCTCCTCCTCCCCATCCATCTCTTCTCCTCCCTCTCCCTTTCCTGTTCCCTCTCCTCCCAGTCTCTCTTCCAGTCCCTTTCTCCCCTCTCCGCTCTCTCCCTCTTCCTCCTGTCTTCTCCCCAGAGCCAGGGGCCAGCCTGACCCAGGACAGGTGAGTTTGAAGGACATGTTGGGACACATATACTTGGCTCTGTAGTAGGTGGGTTAAACCTACCTCTCAAGCCAGCTCCTGAGTGAACTTGAACAGCACATGACAATTGGCCAATATAGCGTATATAATTGTTTCCCTGTATAACCGAAGAAAGCAGGCAGACACCCATTGCGAGCCTCAGTTTACCTTCTGGAGATCAGCACAGTGAACAGTGAACAGAACTCAGAAGGGTGAAGGGAAGCAAGAGCGGAGATTCTGGGAAGGACAGAGTTCTGAAAGGAGGGGTCAGCGCCAGGAGTACACAGTAAAAGCCCAGCGAGGAGGAGGAAACAGAACCCAGTGTGTAATGCTTCTGAGAGGAAAGGGAGCATAGAGTAGGGAGAGACACAGCTGTGGACGACGGTGACTGAGCTGCTCCGAGGGCATCGTCTTTGAGTTAATGAAATCCTCTGGCTGTTTTTGCTTTTAAGGAGTTTCCTGTGGAGAACTCAAAATTAATGGCAGGTACTTAATTGTCAGTCCAAAGCATGAAAGGGCATGGGCACAATGAGACATTGTATAGCCAGATTTATGCAGACACAGGGAACTTGCATAGTAGATCAGATTTATATAGGTTTAAGCAGCTGTTTAGCAAAGTAAGTCTGATGTTGACTATAATTTAGTATGAATGTCAAGTAGGAAAAATTCTTTCTAATAGAATTGTTCCTACCTCTGGGACGGTGTAAATTAAGTAAATTTAAGGCTTCATTCAATAAATAAAAACGTATCCAGGGGACTGAAAAGATGGCTCAGTGGATTAAGAGCGCCTGTTGATGATGCAGAAGACCTGAACTCAGTTCCCAGACCCATGTGGAGGCTTACAACCATCTGTAGCTCCAGTTCCAGAGGATCCGACACCCTCTTTTGATGCTTGCAGGTATCAGGCACACACATGATACAGATATACATGCAGGCAACCACTCATACACATAAAATAGAAAGAAAGAAATCTTCATTTAAAAGCCCTTATTGTTGTAAACAGATAATTAACTTTAATTCTACCAAAGTGTAACAGAAGTTTGACCTTGGGAATTGTAATTAAATGATGACTATATTATAATCATCTGATGCATGATTAATAAAAACTCAGAGACAGATATTGGGATTCAACCTGAAGCAAAAAAAAAAAAAAAAAAAAAAGCAAATTCAAAAAAGCAAAGCGGCCAGCCATTGGCTCTTACCCCAGACTTAGTCCAAAATGGCGATTGTGCCTCCAGGAATCTCAGAATGAGACTGTGTCTGTGAGTTGTCTTCTCCCATTTTATAATCCTCTCTAGTTCTGGGATTAAAGGCATGCACCACTGGGATTAAAGGGCAGCACCGCCTGGTTTTTATGGCAACGAGTGTGGCTACTGGGATTAAAGGTGTGTGTCACCACTGCCTGGTCTGTAAGGCTGACCAGTGGGGCTGGTTTACTCTCTGATCTTCAGGCAACTTTATTTATTAAAATACAAATGAAATGCCACTACAGCCATCCTTTATAAATTTCCCACAAAATCTTTTCTTATCTAAAAGTCTTTGACAAAAACCTCCTTTACCAAGTCTACACTTTATGTCTGTAACTCTCAAGTCCGTTAATAAATGGGCAAGAACTCAGGAAACTATCCCGTACTATGGAAATTAGTTATTATCAAAAGCACATTTGTAAAAACAGAGGTCATAGCTGGAATGGAGGCAGGCAGATTTGGTCGACACAGTGGGATACCACCTCAGAGAGAGGGAGAGGGGAAGAAATTATATTTAAACCTTATTAACTAACAGAAGATGTCTTTGAGCGAAAACCCTTCTTACCTTAAAATATTATATACAAGCCAGGTGGTGGTGGTGCACGCCTTTAATATCAGCACTCAGGAAGAAGAGGCAGGCAGATCTCTGAGTCTAAGGCCAGCTTGGTCTACAGAGTGAGTTCCAGGATAGCCGGGCTACACTAAGAAACCCTTTCTTGAAAAACCAAACCAAACACCCAAAAAACATTGATACTTAAAGTCATAAATATGTATATGGATAGCACTTTATAACCTAACAGTCATCAGGCCTTGCTTTTAATACTTACAAAATTCAATGACGTTCGTGTATTCAGATATATCTCAGATAAAACCCCAAACAGTTTAAATCTTAGTTTGTCTGTGTAGTAAGTAGTTATCTTCAACAAAATCATTTAGGCCAGCTTTTGTTCTTGCCTGGTCTCTGATACAGTAGAGGGCGCAGACAATAAAGATTGTTCCGTGAGTCCGTAAGACTAATTATTTAACACCAGAGAGATGTGGCAGGTCCCAAGGAGAGAGAGAGAATATCAGACTGGCTGGAAGGCTAAGGGAGCCTGCTTTAAGGCCATTGTGTGGTGGGGGAGGGGAGGGCTTGTCTTGCACTGTGGGGTAATTCAGGTGCCTTCATTGTGTGGCTGTGCTTTAAGCAAGGTTTCTGACTTCCTAGAGGCCCGCCATTCTCCCTGGATGCTTAGAGAGGCTGTTTTATGAATTCAGAATTCAGACAGGCTATTTAACTTTTTTTGCAGAATCTGTAAGCACAAAAACAATTATGAGAGCTGACTGAGGAAGACAGAAAGTTAGCAAGCTGCAGTGCCTGGGGGATTTAGCATTTCCTGAAGTCTGGAGGCCCCAGGGAGCTGGTCACAGATACACTCTCTGTAGGAGCTTGCTAGCCCTCTGTGAGAAGGCAGGGAAATGGGTCTTAGTAGTCCCATGTTCTAATCTAACAGTTATATGAGAAAAAATAATTAACTTAATCATTGAACATATGTTATTATTACTACTTTTAGTCTTATTTTATTTTATGTGTATGAGGAGAAGGCTTTGGGTCCTATCGAACTGGAGTTGCTGGCGGTTAGATGCTGTGATGTGGATGTTGGGAATTGAACCAGGGTCCTTTGCAGGAGCAACACGTACTCTCCCAACCATGGAGTCACCTCTCTAGCCCCTGAGCATACATTATACTTGTTTTATCTTTTCTACATCATGTAAGTTACTTGGACCTTCACAGTTTGCTGAGATCTTTAAACTCTGCTTTAGTCATTTTAGCTCAAGACAGTGTTGCCATGACAGCAATCCTTCAGGCATTTCCTAATTCTCAAAACATTTCAGTATTTTATGAGACATAACACAGTAAATTCCAAAGTGTATCTGAAGCAAGAGCCATAGGTTACCTTGTTACCAAGAAAGGCAACAAAACAAAACAAAATAAAACACTAAAACCAAAACCCAAACCAAACAAAGCCTTGTGTGTTAACCTTGAAATTGTTAGAAAAAATTTTAAAACAACTTTTTGAATTAAAAAATGAAAACTTATCAGTTTTGAAATACCAAATGTATATGTTTTAAAATAGGCGAGTGAAAACTTAAGAAATCAGGTTAAAGCTTAGGCAGTTAGTCTGAACAAAAAAAAGTGTATACCAATTTATAATTTTAATTTAATTTTATGTGTATGGGTGTTTAGCTTGCATGTGTGTCTGTGCACCACTTCGATGTCTGGTGTTCACAGAGGCCAGAAGGGGGTGTCGGATCCCCTGGAACTGGAGTTACAGACAGTTGTGAGCCATCTTGTGATTTCTGGGAGTTGAACCCAGTTCCTCCACAAGAGCAGCCATTGCTCTTAACAGCTGAGCCGTCTCTCCAGCCTCCAAATGTGCTTGTCTTAATTTTAGGCAGGTCTCAAGAGCTTAAGAGTGACGGGCCTTGTTTTCTAAATTAACTTTTATTTTATTTTATTTTTATTTATTTATTTATTTTTAAATATTTATTTATTTATTATGTATACAATATTCTGTCTGCATGTATGCCTGCAGGCCAGAAGAGGGCACCAGACCCCATTACAGATGGTTGTGAGCCACCATGTGGTTGCTGGGAATTGAACTCAGGACCTTTGGAAGAGCAGGCAGTGCTCTTAACCTCTGAGCCATCTCTCCAGCCCTCTAAATTAACTTTTAAAGATAAATTAACACGCGCTGTAGAAGTCCAGACGGACATGACAACTGCTGGCCAACAGGAGACAATCGACACAGTCAAGTTATTTACACGGCAACAGGTAAATATTTTCAGTCTTTAGCATGATGTTTCGTGGAACCTGGTTGGAAACCGTTAACACTGAGACAGACCTTTAGCCAAAGCGTGCGTGTGTGTGTGTGTGTGTGTGTGTGTGTGTGTGTGTGTGTGTGTGTGTGTGCCGGCGGGGGGGGGAGGCAGGAGTTTATCGGGTGGCAGTGGCTTGCTGGGGGTGGCAGCAAAGAGAGAGGTGTGAGTGTGGTGGGAATTTCCACCCCTATAAATACAGTCTGAGCAGACCAGGTTGTAGAGCAGAGGTTCTCAGCCTTCCTAAGGCTGTGAGCCTTTACTACAGTTTCTCATGTCGTGGTGACCCCCAACCATAAAATTATCTTTGATGACTGCAATTTTGTTACTGTTATTAATTGTAACATAAATATCTGAAATTCAGAGTATCCAATATGTGACCCCAAAGGGGTCTCAACCCCCAGGTTGACAGCCACTGTTTTAGAGGGTGCTGGCTTACTGAAACCCCATTGTATTGATTTATTTGCTTATTTATTTAGTTTTGAAAGACTCTTTAAGTACTGAGCTGTGACTAACAGGGCAGGTTACAAATGCTGCAGGAAGCAGGAGCAGTGGGCAGGAAGAGGAGAGAGCTATGTGGCTGAGAGCTGTGGGCAGGGGGATGCAGAAGTGGACATGAACTTTGCTCTGATTTTTGGAGAGACTGAGGGTGAGACAGAGAGAGGCTGAGTGTGAGACATGGATCCAGACAGGCACCCCAGTGAAGAAGGGTGTCCTGGGAGTTAAGGGCCGACTGGTGCAGGACAGAGAGGGGACAGGGGGCACTTACAACTCCAGGCTGCCTCTTGGGACCCACAGCCTTTGCAGGCGTCCTAGCAGAGAGGCAGAGAGAAATTTTTCAGAGAAGCATTTTAAAGAAGAAACCATACCACACAGCATCAGCAGACAGGAGGGTGAGCGAGCTGGGCAGAGACCAAGGAAATGGGCATGCTTTTTAAGGAGGGGCCACAGCAACAACAGGCTATACGAGATAGAAAAAGGCCATTTACTGCTATGATGATCTAGTTCTTTGAGTCCACATGAATTTTGATGTGAAAGGGACCATTTTCAGGTCACTGAGAGCCACTGTGGCCAGCGCTGTGACAGAAACAATCAGGTTTTGGTCTGACTTCTGGAGGCTAAAGGCTTCTGAGATTATATAAAAGACACCTGAGAGAAGAGAGAAGAACTGAGCAGGGACCCATGAGGCCTGGCCAATCGAGGATGTAGGGAAGAGCAAGAGGGACAGATTTCCGCAGTCCTCTTGAGTTGTTCTTAGGGCTGTGATAAATATTGCAGGCAACAGATCAAATACAACACGGAGCATCCTCAGATACTGAGCTGAGCTGGCTCTGGGCCGAGCTTGGGGGATATCCAACCTGACTTAGCACGGGGTTTTACCAGATCTGAAGATGGGTGGGTCCCAGAGACGTTCGCCAGAGGAGAACAGAGGCCTTTGTTGATTGCAGAAAAGGCAGCAGTGAGGGACAACCCCAGGGTGTAGTCCATTTGAGAGCAGCCCCTTCTGAGTTGCGGCATCATTGCTGTCCACCCCCACCCCCACCCCCACTTAGAAAAGCCTGGACCGGGCTACACAGCACTGAAGCCACAAGCCAGTGGTGACCATTACAAGAACAATGACCGAGATGAGGAATGGCTCGTCACTTTCTAAGGGCTCAACCGCCGCACATGCCTAGTGACTACAGTGCTGGGCAGCAGAGGTAGGATACCTTCCACAACTGAGGCGTATCCTACCAGGTGGTCTGTGTGTGGTACCTGATTGCAGTAGGCCTAAGTTAGCTAGGTCAGAGAACTTGGAGCTGAGAGCTAGGGCCATACTGTACTCTGTGCATTCTGAGTGTTTCTAGGGCTTGTATTCTCCATCCCTGCCCCCTGCCCCATTGGTGAGGTTTGTCTGGGGCCGGGGTGTGGGCTTCGGTAGCTGGACTAAGAAAGCTTTAACATAGATCGTCTCCTTACTAATAACTGTTGTTTGCCTCTGTGTTATGGCCCTCATCCAGGCGTGAATTATGGCTACGTAAGCCTGGGAAAAGCCAGAACTGTCATAGGATCCCTGTATCCCAAAGCCTGAGGGCTGATACCCTTTCCTTGTTCCCTTGTCTTCCTTAGTTGAAACAGTAGGCATTCACATGACTGTTGGCAGCACAGTCTGGGCATAGATGGTGGCTCCTGTTGGTAGCTGTTTATTGCTCCTGAGTTCTCTTAGCTGGGCCTGGATGTGCATGAGTTGTGGACATGGTCAGGCCTTAGCCACCTCAGCACCATGACACTTGCCCGGTTGGTTTATGGTTTATAACCTCTGCTTTCTTCTGATATATGACTAGCCTTGCCTTAGTCCTTCCTGTGTCTCCCTGAAGGAGCAGGGCTTGGCCTCTGTGTTCCTGAACTGTGGCCTGGCTTCCTGCTCTGATCACTCCCATCTCCTGAAGCTCCCAGATCTCTATTCTGACATCAGCCAGCCTGAAGATCTCACTGGTGGGCTGAGCCCCACCTTTGGAGTAAGCTCACTCTCCTGCCCAAGTCCCAGCTCTTTGTATTTCACCAACAGGAAGCCCCAGCATGCCTGGAACCAAGCTTTCTAGTGTTAGGCGTGGTTAGGGGCCTTGTGGGCTCGTCTGCCTCAGGCAGGTCCACACGTAGCTGCAGTAATTTGAGTTCAAGGGCACTGGGCAGTTGTCAAGGTTAGGAGTGGATCTGGAATCAAATGTGTGACCGACTTATCTCCAAACTTGGGTCTCTGGCACAGAGAATCTTCTCCTATTGTTTGTTTCACAGGTGAGGGGTGATTCTGAGGCTTGAGTAGGGACCAAACACCCTGCCGGGTCAACCCAACTTTTCTCCATCTAAGCCTCTTCTCTCACATAGAACAGTCCGTTCTTCTGTCCCTCTCTGACCTCTTCCTCTTCCACTCCTGGCCGCATAAAGTTGTGGTCACGGAGGTGGTACCCCAGGCACCAGGAGTTTTCTAAAGATACCAGCAACTACCCCTGCCACCCATTCTTGATTGTGCCTCACCCGACTGCCACTGATGGGTGGGGGTTTCCAGGGAGGGGTCTTAATTTCAGAAACAAACAACATTGCTACCCTCGCCATTGTTGAGAGAAGCCCAAGGGAGAACCCATGCTTCCCCCACTCTGGGGCTGCTTTTCTTTTCCCTGGCGCTGTAGTTCATTGTCCTTCCTATTCTGGGGAGGACCGGAAAGGGCATGCACAAGTGACCACAATCTAACTTACCCTTGTGACTAACGTGTAAGCCACCAACCCTCTCTCTCTACCGCTTATGCCCACCAGTTACCAGCCTACGGCTGCAAACAAAGTCACCGTGGCTCCAATGTCCCCTGTGTCTGTCTCAGCGGCACAGCTGTGGACGCCTGACTCTTGTCCACTCAGAGGCCAGTCATATCTCACGTGGTCATCGCTTACCATTTTGTGACCAAATACCTCCTTCCCCTGTAAACCACAGAGGGGCTACAGACACCTGGAAGAGTCCTCATTTTGTGTCCAGAGGCTGTCCTGTTGAGCTCAATTAGCACGCCTGGGTTCCAGAAGACACCATGTTTCCATCAGCCCCATACCATAGACCTATCTATGAGCACGTAGCACTCATGTCTCAGTCAGTGGTTCTCAACCTGTGGGTCACGACCCCCCAAAACCCATTGGAAAACACAGATAATTACATTATGATTCTTAACATTGGCAAAATTATAGTTACGAAGTAGAAACAAAAATAATTTTATGGTTGCAGGTCACCACAGCATGAGGAACTGTGTCAAAGGGCCATAGCATTAGGAAGGTTGGGAACCACTGGCTTAGATATTACAGGAGATGGTTGACTTTGATATATGGCTTTCTTTTTGTTTTACTATTATTTCTTTATTTCTTTTGTTATTTTTGACTTTTTTGAGACAAGGTCTCTCTACAGAACCCTGTTTGTCCTGGAACTCAATATGTAGACCAGACTGCTGAACTCACAGAGATCTGCTTGCCTCTGCCTTGAATGTTGGGATTAATACATGTGCTGCCATGCCTGGCTACACCAGGTTTCCATTAGTCCTTACAAAGCCATTTGGAATTTCATGAGGTGTGTGCGTGTGTGCGTGCGTGTGTGCGTGTGTGCGTGTGTGTGTGTGTGTGTGTGTGAATGTGTGCGTTGAGTTCTCTCACCAAATTCAGGTCATGCTTTGTCCCTGAACCTCAAAATAGCATGCTTATGAGTTTCTCTCTAAAAATTCCTCAGGAAGGATTGCTCCCGTGGACTCTGCCAGTAGCTCCTCCCTTCCTGTCTTAAGGCTCTGACCCAGTCCCAGGAGCTGGAGTGAGAAAGGTCATGTTCTCATCCATACTCCTGCTGCCTCAAGCCCTTCTCCTGTCCATGACGGAGGGAGGAGTAATGTATATGATGCAGCCACACTCTGAATCCTGATGTGGCTTCATCCGGAAAACCCTTTACCAGCACCGCAGCTCCCCTGAGAAGGCTTCTGGGTTGGCTAAAGGTGATATGTGGTAGGCATTCCCCTTCTCCACCACGAGTTCTTTAGTGTCCTGTATGAAGGTAGAGACCATCAGCCTTTCTGAATCTTTGACAGGGAGCTCCATGGGGTCAAAGGTGCTGGCTGGTGGTATCCTGCATGCGGATAGAAGAGCAAGGTCCGGAGGCTCATCCTGGCTGAGACCTCAGACTTAGAAGGGAAATATGAGGCTAATGAATTTGAGTGTCCTGAAAGGCAATGTTTTACTTTGACAGCACCGTGTGTGTGTGTGTGTGTGTGTGTGTGTGTATGTGTGTGTGTTTCTACCCCATGAACACAAAAACCCAGCTTCCTCTCAGAGGACCGATGCACCAGTCAGCTGCTGCTATAGTTGCTGTCACTGCTCTTGCAAAGGGCCCATTAGGTAGGGAAGTCCATCTCCCTATGTTGGGATCGTGTGAGAATTTTCCCGGGGTGGGGGTTGGAGAACTAGGTAACATCTTCCCTTTCTTCTAAGATCCCAATGACAAACCGAAGTGGGATCCCTACTACAGTTCACCCTACGGATACAATGAGTTCATCAGACTTCCTGAGATAGCAGTGGGAGATCCTTAGCCTGCCCCACTAGAAGGTCCAGACACAGTATGGACGGTGACTTCCCCATGGCTGCATAGATGGAGCCCCCTTCCTCCCAATCTTTCCTGGTCAATGTACTCTCCCCTCTCCCAGAGACCCCCAAGGCTGTGTGCAGTTAGGGCAGAATTTCAGATAGTTGGTTTGGAGGAATGGCTGTATGCTTGGCTGAGGGGCCAGTGACCCTCCCTGCCCCTTCTTCTATGAGGGAGCAGCAACAAGCCCAGGGTGATGGTTTTTGGAAAGCAGCTACAGCTGGCAGCTCTTCCGCTCAGAGGATAGTGCTGTACAACTTGAGGTGATTCAAAAAAACAAAGAAACAGCTGGGTGGTGGTAGCTCAAGCCTGTGATCCCAGCACTTGGGAGGCAGAGGCAGGTACATCTCTGTGAGTTCCAGGCCAACCTGGTCTACAGAGAGAGAGTTCCAGGACAGCCAGAGCTTGTTACCCAGAGAAATCCTGTCTTGAAACCCCCCTAAAATAAATAAAATATAAATAAAAATTAATTAAATAAATAAAAATATAAAACAAACGCCTATAACAAAAGAGACCCTCCACAACTGAGACAGGGGGACCACTGGCCATCTAGTGACGAGATGGAGAGAGCAGGCTTAAAGTCCAGTTCTCTAAGCAGGTAGCCTTGGAGACAGGACAAGGACTGAACGAGGGGAGGGGAGCAAGGCTTGGCTGCGTCACGGAGAAATCACTTGGGGACGTTTGGAACCCTCCCAAGGGACATCCTCTCACTCAGCTACTCTGGACTGTAGAAGTCAGGCCCAACTGTCCACGAACCCTCCCCCATTTCCTGGGAAAGGCCCCCAGTGAAAGTCCTGGCTGGTCCTTCAGTCTTCTGCAAAGTCAGAACCAATTTGTTGACACCTGAGAGGACACGCAAGGTGGTGTTTTGGGGAACTAGGCATGGCAATGGGAGAGCAATTGGAAGTTGCTCCAGGAACACCAAGGCTGGAGGGCTCCCAAGGGATGGATGCTTGTGACAGCAGTAGACTCTCTCCTTGCCCTTTACTCTAGGACCTAAGACAGGGACGTGGCCAGCCTGCCTGGCTGTGTGTCCATCCAGTTTTCAGCTCCCAGGAAAATGCACGTAGAGTCCAAGATTAGCCACACAGAAAGGCGCGATTACTCCACCCCAGCACAAGCAGGGCACACACACCTACATGCGGGCCCCGGCACAGGCATGCCGCTCATTCCCATCTTTAGCCACTTCGGAGCTGGAGAGAGTTCAAGATGGCTCAGCCCCTCCTCCTCTGCCCTCAACCCTCAGGCAGCCCCACCCCTGAGAAAGTACAGCTCAGGGGTCCCCAGGGCTGCACAGGAAATGCTTTGTATGCTCTGGGTCAGTCAGGCTATTTTCTGTCCTAGGACTGGCGGGAGGTTGGGCCAGGAGCAGCCAGGACTGACATACTCAGCTGTTCTGTCTCCTCACACGGCCACCTCTACAGTTGGCAGTGGGTGTCACTTGGTCTCTCAGTGTTTCTCGCCTATCATTGTTAAGTCTCTTTGAGGCGTCAGGACAGTTGCTTCGATGGTGACCTCCATATCTTCCAAAGTCCAGTGCAATGTCTTCTCTTCAGTGAGCTTTCTCCCACCCCTCCTATCCTTTTCATATCCCCTTTCTCTGAGCACTGCCCTGCCGTGGGCGAACTGTGGCCTTGCTTGCCCAGTGAGGCTGAGGGCAGCTCCCCTAACTCTTTCTTTCTTGGTTTTTCTAGACAGGGTTTCTCTATATAGCCTTGGCTGTCCTGGAGCTCACTCTGTAGACCAGGCTGGCTTTGAACTCATAGAGATCCACCTGCCTCTGTCTCCTGAGTTTTGGGATTAAAGGTATGCACCTCTACCACCAGGCTAGCTACCCTAACTTAAAGATGTGCCTCCCCCCAGAAAGTTACTAAAGCTCATTGCTTTTCAGTTCAAGAAGATTAGTCGTGAGAACGAATACACAGGGCTCATGAGTATTTGGAATCTCGCTGTGGGCATCGCCTCTGTCTTTACAAAATCTTCAGTGCTCAGTTGTTGTGTGTGTGGTGTTTACTTTCGGGGAAATGTGATGAATTTGTGGCATTTGCTTTAAGGTTGACAGAAGACAAAACCCCAGGCTGCCTTCAGTGGGGAGAGATAAGGACTGTGTTTCCTATCTATCCTATTGTATACGCCAGGCTCAGCTCACGGATGATAGCCCTCAAGTCCCAGGCTGTTGGAAGCCATAAGTGTACAAACAAGAGAGACGTTTGGCCTAGGCACCTCAGTGATGAAGATCTAGTGTGCAAAGGAGGTGCCTGACTGACCCTGGGGAGAGGGGAGTGTGGGGGGACTTCTCTGAAGAGGTGGCTGCTCCTGGGATTGTGAACAAGGCATAGAAATTCTCCAGGGAAAGACAGGGAAGCCTATGCTAGGAAGTCTGGACCATCAGGGCGAGATCAGAGATGGAGAAACAATATGTCATGTGTGTGTGTGTGCATGTATATGTGTGTATGTGCATGTATATGTGTGTGTGTGTGTGTGTGTGTGTGTGTGTGTGTGTGTGTGGTGTGTGAACTCCTTGAAAAATCTTTCAGGGCCTTACATAGGAAAGGAGGTAATTCTTATCTGATGTCCAATATAATAATCACTTTACATCTAAAGAATGCTTAGTACTTGATTGGACACTTATTTGAAATGAATCAACCGGTAGGATACAGCTCTTAATTTCTTTTCCAGCTGAAGAAACCAAGGCTGAGAGAACGTAGCTTTCTCCAAGGTCACGCAGATGTGTGGAAGATCTAACAGCAGGCATCGGCATGGGTTCCTTATTTGGGGGACTGAGCACCTGCAGACTGCTGGGTATCCTGCCCCTTCCTTCTGGCTCTTGGGGCGGCTGGAGAGCTGGTCCAGTTTCCCAGGGTTTCTCATGATGTCGTCCCTCTGTCCTGGTAGGGGTTTCCCTGAGGATGGAAGTGAGACCTGCAGGCACAGAGCGTGTATTGTTCGACTGCACCTGGAGGGTGCCTGTGTCAGCAGGCAGAATAGGAAAGTGGCGCCAGGCTGTGCAGGGTCTGATCCATTCTCTTGGCCCAGGTCCTGACCTCTGTTGCGCTGCCTCCTGCTGGGTTGCTGTCAGAGGCCATGAGGGGAGGAAAGCCCCTCACTTTCCCTGTCTAATGATGAGAAGGATTGGTCACTTGGGTTTCCCTCAGCATGGCCTGCGGGATGTAGGTCTTACAGAGCATTCTTCATGAAAAGGGTTGCATGGCCAAGAGAGACGAGAGTGTCACCTGTCCCTGGATGGCCACAGTGCACATTGCACACTAAAGACTCTGGTGGGTCTTGAAAACATTCAAGACAGTGTTTCTGTAATGGCTCCGTTGACCACCGAACCCTTCTCCTATCTTGGCTGCCTACCGTCCCACTGGTTACAGTTCGGGAATTGTTCTAACAGGTGATCTCTAGCTAAGGTCGCTCCTCACCCCCTGCAAAATGTGAGCTGTAAGAGTAAGGACTATTGTTGACCTTGGCCATGTAATATTGGCTGCCCAGCACCCAGGCCCCTTCCTTGTTTTCACGGACTCCCCTTCAAGTCTTGGAGGGAAGAACTGTCTCCCACTCCCTCAGAGGTCGGTGGAAGCAGGTTTCTTCTTCCTCCTACTTGAGGACGTGTGACCTAGGTTAGCACTTTGAACCCAGAGAGGTGGATCCAGCCAGACTTCCAGAGGCAGCAGAAGGGTCATTTAGAGAAGCCATGCTCACAGGCTTGAATGGACGTCTGTGGTAACATTCTCTGTGGATTCCCTGTCTACAGTGTCAGCTCTAGTTGCCGAGGACTCCTGGGCACCTAGATATTCTAAGACCACTTTGATTCTTCCCATGGATATGCCACATCCCTTCGGGAGGTTTCCATGCAGGTTGGGCTGAGTTGTTACCATTGTTTATAAAGGGTTCCTGACAGATAAAGGTGCTCAAGAAATCTTGGTTGAATAGTACTGGGATGTGGTTGAGTTGGTTGAGTACTTGTCTCACAAGCACGAAACCCTGGGTTTGACCCCCAGCACTGAAACAGTTGGCTTGGTGGTACACACCTGTAATCCTAGCACTAAGGAGATGGGAGCAAGAGGATCAGAAGTGCAAGGTTGAGCCAGGTGGTGGTGATGGCGCACGCCTTTAGTTCCAGCACTTGGGAGGCAGAGGCAGGCAGATCTCTGTACGAGTTTGAGACCAGTCTGCTCTGAACAGCGAGTTCCAGGACAGCCAAAGTTACACAGAAAAACCTTGTCCTGAAAAAACAAAACATTCCAGGTAGTGGTGGTGTGCACCTTTAATGCCAGCACTCAGGAGGCAGAGACAGGTGAATCTCTGTGAGTTGGAGGCTAGCCTGGTCTACAGAATGAGTTCCAGGACAGGCTCCAAAGCTACAGAGAAACCCTGTCTCTTTGCCGTGGGGAGTCACAGAAATCTTGAATAGGGGAGGGTCAAAGGCAGTTCAGGGCATAGGGAGACCCTGGGCTTTGGACTGACATCCAGATGTTGCTGTGTATAAGCTACAGCTTGGGCGAGTCCTGTGAACTTCTGAGCCTTGATTTCTTCATCTTTAAAAATGGATACAGGACTGGGGCATGCCTTTTTTTTTCTTCAGTTTTACTTACACACACACACACACACACACACACACACACACACACACACACACACATGCGTGCGCACGCTGGGAGGTTGGGGCGAGGCAGAGAGAGAGAGAGCATAATAAAACCCAGTAATTTGTTTCAAGGATTTAAGACACTGCATGGTATAAAGGACCTAGTGTGGGGGCTGGTGAGGGGGCTCAGCAGGTAAAGGTGCTTACCACCAAGTTCCAACCTGCCCGGAATCCACAAGGTAGAAGGAGACAATTGACTCTTGTAAGTTGTGTTTTGACCTCTTCACGCATGCTAAACAAATAAATATACATAAACTCCCTGGTTTGTACAAGGCATCCCACGAAGGACATGTTGTCCTGAGGGAGCTCCCTGGGCTAGATCATCAAAGTCCCTTCGCTAGCTGAATTCCTGGAGAGCAGGGACTATCACGCCTTTTATGTCCTCTTTCTCAACCCGGTTCCTGGATCAGAGGACATGCCAGGTGACACTTTGAACGGATGCAGTTCTGCAGCTGTGGAGGAGGAAGGAATAGAGAGGTGTGACTGTTGGCCGGGAGTCCAGTGTTAGAAGGATTCAGGCCAGAGCTGTGGAGCCAGTCCTGGAGAGAGTGAGGTCTGACCCCGAGGAAATTCAATCTTCACCTTTTGGCAGCTTTTCAGTGTAGAGGTCGAGGGAGAGGGAGGCTGCAGAGAGCCAAGGGGTTCTTGTCTCGTACAGGCTAAGAGAGAAACAGCCTTTTCTTCTGGACTTTTTAACTTGAAGGACTCAGTGAGCATTTAGATGTACACCAAGACAGGGCTGGGCAGATTGGGTAGACTGACCTGTTCATTCCTGGTGTTGAAGTACACAGGCAGAGATTTTAAACTCAAAATACAGACAGAGTTACCTGCCTGTAGAGGTAGTAAGGTTCCCGTCGGTGGAGGTGGTATGAGTAGGTGTTGAGCAGCTTTGAGGAAAGAGGGAGAACGAGTTAACCCAAGAGTTGCCTGCAAAGTGTATGGGTCAGCGTCTGCTGTGTAAGAAGCACACAATCTCTGTGGTATACATCAGAAAAGATGTGTGGCTCACAGGTCTGGAGTGAATTGAGATGGACTAGACTTCACTGTTGATTTTGGAGGGGACTTTTACAGGTCTGGAGGGTTCTGGGTGGTTGACTGGTCTAGACTATTTTGGCCAGGATGATGCATGGCCAATTATCTTGCATCTTGCAGGTGGACCCGAGTTTTCAGTCTTGGCTATGGTGGGTGTAGAAGCAGGGCAGACACAGACATGAAGACCTCTGAAGGTCTTGAGTCAGAGCTAGTGCCTAGTTATCTCTGCTGTGCCTTGTTGGGCAGAGCAGACTACAAGAGGCGGGCACAGAGATGCCACCTTCTAAGTGGAAACAGCTACAGAGTCACTTGACAAAGGCAGTGTGCGGGGATGGGGAAGGAATTAGGGTCCTCGCCGTGTGGAGTGAATGGTGACTAGAACAGCATTTCTCGGCCTGAGCTCTGTGTAGACCTAAGTTCTGTTTGTTTTCCTCTGGGATCTCTGTAAGGCTGCCCCACATGGGCCTGTGCCTGTGGGACCAAGCTCATTTGTTCTTTATCCAGGTGATAGCTTCCAAAGGCCCATGTGCTATAGCTCTGCTGTGGGTCCTGGGAACGGCAGTGTGGGGATGGGTCAGCTGCCACAGGCTGCAGACCCTGCTGTGGGTTCCAGGGAGGGGGAGGGGGATGGCAGTGTGGGAAGGGTCAGTTGGATCAGGTTTCTGCTGATCTGAAATTGACTTTCCAGCGGAAGGGGCCAGACACGAAACCCACAAGCCAGGCTGTGGAATAACTTCAGATTGCTATAGCACCAAAGGCCAGGTTGCCTAGCTGGGGATTTCCTCACAAGTTCAAGGTTGGATGGATGGCACGAAGCACAGGTGAGAAGTCACTTTCCAGGACTCCCTTGGGGGCTGTGTTGGCTGCCTACAGAGAGAGATGAACCCACAGCTAGACTGGTAGGAGGCCAGGCCTCTTTGGACTGGATTCAGGAAGCAGGTGTGTAGCTGGATAAGGATCGAAGGAAAACAGAGCTTCGGACAGTAAGGGAAGATGGTGAGGACTGTGGAGTTGGAGAGCGGGGGTGGGAGGTGTGTTCACTTTGAAAGGATGGGGTTCGGGCCAGACACGCCCAGCTAAAGAACGGTCCATGGAATAGATCTCAAACAGGCCATGGCATAAGGCTTGTGGTTCATGGTATCTTAGGTTCTAGGATCACTAGTGTGTGTGTTTGTGTATGTGTGTGTGTGTGTGCGTGTGTGTATGTGTGTATGTGTATTTAATACTGTGGATCGAGCCCAGGACCTAATACATAGTAAATTCTCTACCACACAGCTACATTTCCAGACTTTTTCAGGTTTTTTTTTTTTTGTTTTGTTTTGTTTTGAAATAGGGTTTCATAAGTTTCTTAGACTGGCCTTGAACTTAGTCTATAACCCGGTCAGGTCTTGAACTTACAATCCTCCTGTCTCAGCCTCCCAGGAAGCTGAAATCACAGGCCTACACTGCCAGACCCAGCCATAGAATCGGTTCTTTTCAAATTGCTTTCTTTTCTTTTTCCTCAAATTTCTTTTACAATTTAATTTTGTTTATTATTCTTGTGTAAGATGTCAAGGGTTGGGGGAAGGTGTGCTTGTGCCACAGCACAGCTGTGGGGGTCAGAGGACAGCTTTGTGAAGTGGGGTCCTCTCCTTCTCTCTCTAGGCAGGTTCTGAGGATCAAACTCAGGCCGTCAGGTTTGTGTGGCCAGTGCTTTACCCACTGAGCCATCTTCCCAGCCCTGGGGATTGGTTCTGATGTCAGCTCAGAATGTGGGTGCTTGGAGAAGTGTGTAGAAGGCAGAATCCCACTTTTGGGGGTTCCTAATACCTGCTGCAGTTACAGAGTGGGAGGAGGGTGCAGGACTTCTGTGAGGGGTACGGTGAGACAGCCCACTAGGGACACACGTTGCATCACCGGTGTTCTCTTTGCACGTGGTGAGACACAGACTGAGCTGGTCTTCTCATCCTTTCCAAAGTTTCCCATCATTGCACCCCCTCACTGCCCGCACCTGGGCTGCATAATTCCTATGCTCACCGTAGTATATTCTATGCTCCAGCACACCCGTGAGAAGCAGGACATAGGCAGACCAGAGCCCCTTGCCTAGTTTCTGCTAGAAACCCCCAGGGACCGGATGTGTACTCTTTGTCCCCAAAGACTTGAAGTCGACAGACAGTTGCTCTGTGAAGTTGGCTGTTAGAGCTGTTCTGAGTCTGAGTGGTGACACACAGGAGTGGCTTCCGTTGGGCATCCTCTGCATTCAGGTATACAGTGAGTGCTGAGCTGGCAGTCACTCTGCCTCTGGTTTCCCCACAGTCCCCCACTTAGAGGGAGCTAAGGTAAAGGGGGCCTGCACACTGAACACACATCTTCTAGACATTGTATTAAGACCGTCCCTCAGGGCTTGGGGACATAGTTTAGTTGGTAGAGTGCTTGCCTCACATGCTGAGGTCCTTGGCTTGGGTCCAGCATTGTATATGTTGTTGAATGTGGTGGTGCATGCTTATAATTCCACCACTGAGGAGGTGGAGACAGGAGGATTGCAAATGATCAAAGTAATCTCAGAAAAGGGAATTTGAGACCAGCCTGGACTACATGAGACCATGTCTTAGAAAAATAAGTAAAGCACCTCCCAGAGGGGGACAAAACAAATTGTGCATGGGGTTGGAAGGCAGAGGGGACCAAAAGGATATGGGTGCTTTCTGGACAGGGTCAGAACTGATAGGGACGCTGGACAGTGAATGTATAGTCTCATTGCTTCATGACTGTGGATAAGTCACGTAGTCTCTCTGAACCCGTGTCTTCAGAGACATTGGGCAGCAATCTGTATTTCTCATGTTCACTAGGAGCATTGAGAGTAGTGTTGCTGGTAAGTGGGAGGCAGAGGGGTGACCCAGAAACTGGGTGGGGGAGCAGGTGCCAGTGGAGATCCCAGTTCTCAACACCCCATGTTGCTGAGGTCTGTGGTTCCATTTGGCAAGCTTGGGGTCTTCTCTTTTCAGGGAAAGGGAACTTGGGTTTCATGGTCAGGAACTCTCTGTTACATTGCCCAGATTCCCAGACCTGGCAGGCTGGTTTGAGTGACCCGCAGGGTCAACCTGGCTCTGCCCAGGAATGCAACCCTAGCTGCTAGCCTGCCAGCCTGGTCCTTTGCGCTTATCAGCCTCATATTTGCTCAGGATGGGTACCAGCCACCTCCTCCCCCTCCGAAAACAACAAAACATGTTTTGTCAGTTGCAGGGTGGAGTGGAGTGGTCTCTTTGGCTCCAGGCTCACCGCCCCCCCCCACAGTGGGTCTACCAGCGGAGCAGGCAGCCTGTTATTGTTGGAATGGAGAGCTGGCTCACCGGTCGCCTGTTTCCTCCAGCTGTCCAAGCAGGGAGAGCTGGGGAGGAAACCCTCAGTCTTGTTCAGGGGCCTCAGACAAACCCTCTGTCACAACAAGGGAACAATAACTTGGATGGACCGGTGGGTGGCTGGGAGGCTAGCCCCCTCTGCTCTCTGTTTCCACATCTAGAGACAGGTTGTAGGGGTGAGAGCAGGGACCGCTCTCCCCTTGCTTCCCCCATCCCATGTCTTGTTTTCTACCGTGTTGGGCACACTGTCTCCCATCTCGAGGGCCAAGGAAAATAGCGGCCTCAGGAAGCACGTCTGGTCTGGGTTCTGCTGTCCTGAGCAGTAGCAGAGCTGGGGGAGGGGAGTAGAGAGGGCCTGGTACCGCGGGGCTCCAATCTGCCCAGGGCTGTAGTCCAGCAGGCACTGATCTGTTTCCCCTTGAAAACCTTGAGGACTTTGTCCCTGTGGGTCTTTGTGGCTTCAGTCCTAGCATGGGGTCAAGCCTGGAACAGGTGTCTGGGGCAACCTGTTCACCCAATCAGGGATAGGTCAGACCTAAGAAGTGTGTCTCACAGCTCTGCTGCCTGGCGACTGTGTGGCTTTCAGCAGGTCACTTAACCTGTCTAAACCTTACTTTTCTCATCTACAGACTGCACTTCAGAGAACCTGTTGTGCAAGTGATATTGTACATCTTGACTTTGTCTCGGGGAGCAGACGGCGCCATAAACGCAACAGGTTTTAAACTAGGGTCAGTACATGGTTGTTGATGTTCATGTCTTGTCAATATGTGTTTTGGACCACATGGCCACAGTATTTCCAAGAAATTTTTCTATAAATTTGCTGTTGCTGCTTGTCTTTGAGACAGGGTTTCAAGTAGCCCAGGCTAACCTCAAACTTCATGCGTAGAGGAGGATGGACTTGAACTTTTTAATCTTCCAGCCTCTACCTCTTGAGGTCTAGCGTTACTATCTGTGGGTATTGGGAGGAAGGGTGAATGGGTGCCAGTGGCGTTGCAGCTAGGGAGTGCCTCTTTCTGCTTATTCCCACATTTGCATAGCAAGCTGACATGTGGCTGTCAGCTCTGTGAGTCTTTGGGAATAAGGAAGATAGTTTGGGGTCTGCTGAGACACATGTGTGCACCAGAGCCTAGATGTGCTCTTACATACTTATTGTCTAGCTCAGTCTTCAAGGAATACTGTGAGGATATTGAACTATAAGAGATTGAGTCACATGGCCAATGCCACAGAACTAGTCTATTTTTTGTTTGTTTGTTTTTTTAAGACAGGATAGCCCTGGCTGTCCTGGAACTAGTTCTGTAGACCAGGCTGGCCTTGAGCTCACAGAGATCCACCTGCCTCTACCTCCCGAGTGCTGGGATTAAAGGCACATGCCATCACCACTGGGAAAGAACTGGAAATTTTTGTTCTATTTTAAAATTAATTTTAATTTTTTCACTTATATGTAGGCATGTCTCCATGTGCGTATGCCACAAGTGTATGGATTCCCACAGAGGCCAGAAGAGGGCATCAGATTCCCTGGAGTTGGAGTTACAGTCTGTTCTAAGTTGTCAGACAAGGGTCTTGGGAACTGAACTTTGGTTCTTTGTCCCATAGATGAGTCTCATGTCAAGGCTGTAGCAGAAAATAAAGATGGAGGCCCAATCACTAGGGCAACGATGGAAAGAGAAGAGCTGGAAAGTGGGTCTGGCATGGACTAGAGCTTTGGGGCATAGTTTTCAGAGAAGGGAGAAAGACAGAGCAGTATTGTGTGTGGTGAGCATGCTCCTGGGCCTAATGGGCTAGTTATCCCAACACAATAGCAACAGCAATCAAACCTCAGCCCTCGTCACAGTGGCTCAAACACAGAGAAGTGGTTGCATGCTGCCCAGTCCCAGCTGAAGCATCTACACACAACTCTCGTGCCGAAGGCTCAGGGATCATGGTGGAGAGGGGGCAGAAAGAAGTTTTCTGTGAGATTGTGTCTCCTACAAATGTCAGAGAGGCTACCCCCATGAAGTCTCATCAACACCTCTACCTAAACAAGACCCAAACAAAAACGATACCAACAGACATGCTAGCATAGAAGGGGGAAAATTCACAAGGCCTCAACCTTAGACAAAGAACCACAGGCAAGCAAGGAATGCTGGAAGAAGGAGGGATTGGCCAACTCTGGAGCCATATATATACAAGTAACATCATGTGGACTGAGGCTGTATTTATAAGTGTGTGTGTGTGTGTGAGAAAGAGAGAGAGAGAGAGAGAGAGAGAGAGAGAGAGAGAAAGAGAGAGAGAGAGAGAGAGACAAAGATGAGAGAAAAAGAGGCCTGGGGCTGGAGAGATGGCTCAATGCTTAAGAAAAAGAGGCCACAGATTTGAGAGAGCAATGGGAGGGGCTAGAGGGAGGAAATTATATAATTGTATTAATTTTTAAAAATTATTATTAAAAAGACCAAACAGCCCTCTGAGACGCCCACGGCCTAACATAATGTAGGTTCGGCATGCCTTATTTCTCTGTGCAGGGCAATGGTGACATCCATGCTCCATACAGATATTTAGGGACTCTGGTTCTTCCATCATCTTCTAGGGCCTCTCTGTCCTCCAGGAAACAGAGAACATGAAGAAGTCAGTACACACACTTACCTGCCCTCTCCAGAGGTCACGTGTTATGCTCACCCACAGCCCGTTACGAGAACTTGCTCTACAGCCACACTAGATGAAAGGCATATAGAAGTAGGGCCCAACTGTGTGTCCAGGAGGATGGGAACAGCATGAAATCAGCAAAGACTCCCAGACTCTGCCACAGTAACAGTGACTGAAAAACAGACTCGTGCTTACTGAGCTCAGATGTGCAAACAGCATGCTCCGTGGAAGTGATTCCCTTTAACCTTCACTTAATTCTGCAATGACCTCATGAAGTAGACTGGTCCTCAGGGATGTGACACCCCTTCCATCTCTCACTAAAGTGTTATCTTCTCAGAATCCCATGGAAATGAAATCACAGGGTCTTTTGTGCCTGGCTCTTTTCCCACTTTGCATGCCTTTGAGGTGCAGGCTGGCAGCTGCTACGATGACTCCTCTTGGCACCTCTAGAAGATGTTGTGGAGACCTTTCTTTGTAAAGTTAGCATTTTTCCAATGGCTGGCATTACAGAACATCTATTTTGTCACATCTTTCCATTTGCTTCTGTTAAATCCCACTGATTGTGTTTTGTGAACCCAAGGTTGTTGTGGAATATTTAACTATGAAAGATGTGTTGCATTTGTTTAATTATGTAAAGATGTGTTGTTATTTTACCTTGCCTGCTTAAGGCACCTGATTAGTCTAATAAAACGCTGAATGACCAATAGCGAGGGAGGAGGTATAGGTGGAACTTGGGGGCAGGGATTGTAAGTAGGAGGAGGAATTTAGGCTCAGGGGAGAAAGAGAGGAAGAAAGAAAAGGAGACAACAGGGAGATGCCGGGAGCTGGCCAGACAGTCAGACACAGAGGAAGCAGGAAAGCAGGATGTACAGAATGAGAGAGAAGGTAAAAAGCCCTGAGGCAAAATGTGGATGAATAGAAACAGGTTAAATTAAGTTAAAAGAGCTTGTGGAACAAGCCTAAGCTAAGGCCGAGCATTCATAATTAATAATAAGCATTTATGTCTTTATTTGGGAGCTGGTTGGCAGCCCAAGGAAAATGCTTTGGGGTTGCTTTTAATCTGTAAACTGACTTCAGAGGAATCAATGTCATACAATGTTGCATCATGTTATCCCCAAGCACTGTGTGACTTCTCACTTATTTAGTGCCTGGACTTATGTTTTTTCTACCATAGCTTAGAGTTCAAGGTAGAGATAGCATACATTTTATTAAACTGATCCCTAGTTTTCTTTTTAAAAATAGCCTTAGTGCTATTGCAAGTTATATTTTAAAATGTTAAATTGCAATTGTTTATGCTCTGTGTAAGAATTTGTGGACACTGACCTTGTGAGTTACAATCTTGTACTAGGGCTAAATATAACTCAGTGTTAGAGTGTTTGTCCAGCATGCATGAAGCCCAGTACTGCAAACAAAATAGAACTATCCTTCCTTGCTTTTCTGGACCCAGGAAGGCAGGACTATAAACCCAGCTTTAATTGTTAGAAGGCTGAGGTAGAAGGATTGAAAGTTCAGAGCCTGTATGGGATACAGAATGGTATTCAAAGCCAGCCTGCGAAAGTTAGTGAGACTGTCTTAATTTGAAAAAAAAATATAGAAGGAGCTGGGCATGGTGTTCACATTTTTAATCCCAGTATTCGGGAGGCAGAGGTAGAGGCAGAGGGTCTCTTCGAGTTCCGTGCCATGCTGGTCTACATAGTGAGTTTCTGGACAGTCAGGGCTACACATTGAGACCCTGTCTCAAACAAACAAAAACTAAAATAAGACAAGCAAACAATACAAGAGGGCTGGGAATATAGCTCAGTGGTAGAGTGTTTGACTACGTAAGACCCTGGATTCATTCTCCATTTAAAAAGAAAGGAAGGAAGCAAGAAAATGCCTTTGTGTTGTTTTCTCACTGTGTAAATAACAGTGTCTAAGGTATAATTCAGGCACCATGCAATTCACTCCCTCACAGTGTGCACAGTTCATTGGTTCTTATAGCTCACCGACGCTATGCTCAATTTCTTTGAATGCTTTCCTTGTGTAGTTAATTTTAGATAGTTTCTGATAGTATTTTAAAACATATATTGTTATTATTATTATTATTAATAATATTATTATTGTGTTTGTATGTGTGTGTTCAAGCACCACAGTGAGTGTGGAGATCAGAGGACAATTTTGGGGAGCTGGGTCTCTCTTTCCATCTCTTATGTGGGTTCTGGGGATTGAACTCAGGTCATCAGGCTTTTGAGGCAAGCATTTTGCTGGCTGAGCCACCTTGTTGGTCCTTTACTGACAATCTCTTTCATTTTTTCCTACAGCATCACCATGTTTTCTTTATTTTCTCAAAAGGATATTTTTTATATGTCTAAAACAACTTTTCTGTTTTGTGGTGCTGGGAAGGGAGCCCAGGGCCTTGTCCATACTCAACAGGTGTTCTACCACAGAGCCATGAGCTCAACCCTGTGAAACAACTCGTTGGAATCTAACTTTCTGAGGGCTCCCTCATTTTGATCACTGTGGAATCTGCTCTTATGTGTGAAGTTGGGGTTACTTCCTTCCTGCTTTATATATGGTGTGTTTTATTTAAAATCGAGTGTTTGTCATTGTAAGTTGAAATTTTGGGGTTCTGGATTTTGTTGTATTCTTTTAAAAATTGGAGTCGTTGAGCCAATAATTGAGTTACTTGGGGTGTTAGACATTTAAAAAAATTTTTTTAATGTGATTTTACTTTTTCTCTTTGTACTAATTAGTTTTTACAGAATTATTTGTTTATTTATTTTTTATTTATGTCAATGTGTGTGTGCCTGTTTGCATGCATATCACATGGGTGCAGTGCCTTCAGAGACCAGAGAGGGCATTAGAGTCTCTAAATTGGGGTGAAGGCAGTGTGATCTGCCCAGTATGGGTGCTGGGAACCGAACCTGGCCCTTTGGGAGAGCAGCAAGTGCTCCTAACTTTGCGCCATCTCTCCAGCCCCTCCTGCTTAGTTTATATTGTCAGCTTGACACAATCTACAGTCATCTGAGGAGAGGGAATCTCAACTGAGTAATTGTCTTGATCAGATTGGCCTGTGGCCTTGTCTGTGCGAGACTCTTGGTGGATGATTAATGTGGGAGTGTCCTTTCCACTCTGGGTGGCACCGTCCTTAGCCAGGTAGGCCTGGGCTAAGAAAGCTAGCTGGTTGAGCCAGAGTGAGCTAGTAAGCATCCTTCCTCTATGGTTCCTACCTTGAGTCCCAGCCCTGACTTCCCTCAATGATGGAGTGTGACCTAATTGAGCCCTCTCCTCCCCAAGTTGCTTTTAGTCATGGCGTTTATCACAGCAAAAGAGATCCAACTAGAATATCTTTCAACCATGATATATTATCCAAACTTTGTCTTAAGTGGAGGGTCGACAAACATGGCGTATTCATCCCATGTACAGGCAAGGCAAGTGCTTTCTGAAATGCTCCCACTCTGGTCCCAGCCCAGCTACCTTCTTGTCTGGCTTTATCGCCACTGTATTGTGTGGTTACATCACTAAGGCCCGTACCATACTTTGACATTTCCATGGCTTCCCTTAACACTTTTCACACAGACTGTGACTTTGGGGGCCCAGCCCCCACAGTCCATCCCTCCCTGTATCCCCTTCCCTTCCTGTTACCGGACCACTTTTTACTTTGGGCAGCGTCTTCTAAACCTTCCTCTTCTTCTTCCTTCTCTCTCCCCCTCCTCCTCTTCGACAGGGTCAAAAATGAGCTGAGATCCTGTTAGAAGGCCCCCTGGGACTGTGAGCTATTAGCCTCACATCAAAGGGTGCTCCGGACACAGGCTGACTTCAAACTCACTATATAGCTGAGGATGACCTTGAACTTCTGTTCTTCTTGCCTCCATCTCCTGAGTGCTGGGGTTATAGGCAGGCCACAAAGGTCGTTATACCACACTGGGGATTGTACCTCAGGCCTCTTGCCTGCTCAGCAACCACTCTATCAACTGAACTCTATCCCTGACTAGTGGCTGATTTTGGTTTTGTTTCATGAGTCTAGAGCATCCTTTGATGTAAGGCTAACAGCTCAGTGCCATGTGATGCTCTCGTGGGGAATTCATCTAAGCTCCAGGTATTATTAGGATTCCTATTCTGGAAGATGAGGATGTGAACTATGTCTGACCCCTTGGAGGTTCAGGATTTGTTCAGTTTATATCGTCCTAGTGAGTTTTTTTTTTTTTACCAGCTATTCATGGAGTTTTGTCCCCTACATGTAATAATCATTATTTAGCCACATGATCCCAGGTAGCCTTACAAGAGTATCTTAGTTGCTTTTCTATTGGTGATAAGACACTATGGCCAAGGCAACTCATGGTCCCAGAGGGTTAGAGTCTATGGTCATCATGATGGAGAGCGTGGCAGCAGACAGGCATGGCACTGGAGCAGCAGCTGAGAGCTTATATCCTAGGCCACAACCATGGGAGGGGGGGGAGAGAGAGAGAGAGAGAGAGAGAGAGAGAGAGAGAGAGAACTGGGAATGTCATAGGCTTTTGACATAGCCCATCCCCAGTGACACCTCCACACCTCCTAATCCTTCCCAAAAAGTTACAGCAACTAGGGACCAAAACATATGAGCCTAGGGGGGCCATCCCCATTTAGCCACCACTGTCTCTGGAGCTGTGCACATGTGTGCATGCATTTGTATGTGTGCGCAACTCCATCTTCTGTGCTACTCTGTGCCATGAAATCTAGACCTTTCTTTCTTTCTTTCTTCCTTTCTTTCTCTCTTTTTCTTTTAATTTTTTTCTGTCATAAGAATTTTTTAGTTTTTTTAGTGTCATGTGTACAGGTGTTTTGCCTGCATGTGTATCTGTGCACCCTGTGTGTGCCTGGTGCCCACAAAGGTCAAAATGGGGCACTGGATCCCCTGGAACTGGGGTTACAGTCAGTTGTGATCTGCAGTATGGGTGCTGAATTTAGCCTGGGACCTCTGGAAGAGCAGTCAGTGCTCTTAACCATTGAGCCATCTCTCCAGCCCCATCTAGGTATTGTCAGCCCTTGACTCTGAGCTCTTTCAATTCCACAGCAGATCCATTAGTCTCCATTTGGGCCCTTCCATGCTCTGCAGACTGGGACTATTTCCATGTGGCAAGATGGTGGGACCAGGTCAAGGACCAGGCCTCTCATTGCCCACTGTCCAGTGTCTGAAAGGAGCCACTTCATAGATCTTATCTGGAGAGACATTTTCACGGTCGTTCATTGTTTGTGAGTTAAAGCACAAGTCTCCATCAGTTTTATATTCAATTTAGTTCTCTCTATAAAAAGAACGATTCTTTTTTTCCATAACAGTATAATTTTCCTCTTTTTGGGAGTGGCAGGGGTGGTTCTGGGGTTTGAACACAGGGCCTTGGAGTTACTAGGTCGGTGCTCTACCACTGAACTGTATCCCCAGCCCCATTTTCACTCCTTTGTAGTTATTCTCCTAACCATTTGAACCATGCTTGTTCATGGCTATGGCTTTTCCCGCAGCAGCGTGACACCCTGCCCCACCCCCGAAACAACCAGTGGCCTAGAAGAGAAACCAGCTGTTCTTTGGGGCTGAGGATTGACTGGAGCAGCTGTTAACACTGTGTCTGTGAGCATGGCTCTGTCTCCCTGCAGGGCTGCAGTCAGTGTGGCAGCTCTGTTTTTGCAGTAGTCTTTGCAGGATTGCAGAGGCACAAAAGGACAAACGGAGGCACCTGGGGTAGCTCCTCCTTTTCTTTTGAGACAGTGTCTTGATATAGAGCCTCATGACATGACCATGTCAGCCTCCTCAGTGCTGGGATTACAGGTGAGTGGTGCATGCTCACCTATAGCAGCCTTTCTCAACCTGTGGGTCTCGGCCCCCACAGAGACTGCAAATCAGATATTTATGTGACGACTCCTAACAGTAGCAAAATGACAGTTACAAAGTATCAATGGAATAATTTTATGGCTGAGGGTCACCACAACATGAAGAACTATAATAAAGGGTCTCAGCATTAGGAAGGATGAGAACCACCGCCCTGAGAGGCTTCTTACAGCTTAGTCTAGGAATGATTCTTGGTCACTCTCTCCCCATGTCTTTGGCCTCGGTGTTCCTGCATCAGAATTCAAGAGTGTAACAGGCCAGGTGTGGTGGCACACTACTTTATCCTAACACTCTGATCAGGGGCAGAGTGAATTTGAGGAAAACCTGGTCTCAAAACAAACGAACAAACAAAAAAAACCAAAAACCATGACAGTACAGTTAGGCAGATGCGCAGAGAGTGGTGTACATGGTTGGAACCCTAGTCCTCTGGAGGTGGAGGCAGAGAAGGATCAGGAAATCTAGACCATTATAGAGTTCCCAGTAAGTCTTGGGTACACGAGACCTTGTCAAAAAACAACAACTAAAACAGAAAAGCAAAAATACCCTTTGCATATTCCAGTTTGCTCTCGCTTCTGTCTTGTGGCTTATGTGTTCAGATACGCCAGTGCTTTTTACTTATCTTATTTTGTCTTATTTACTCTTGGCTTCTACCTCCCAAGGGCTGGGATTGCAGGCATGTGCCACCATGCCTGGTTTACTGGTGCTGGGGATGGAACCCAGGGTTTCACAAAAGCTCGATAAGTCCTGAGCAACTTTCCTCAGCCAGAGTTCCCTCTTTAGTTGTGTTCTTTGTTTTTCGCTCAGCTACGCACGTGAAAAGTTGTTTGTAGATGGATGCCCAACAATTCCGGTAGAAGGGGGATTTTGGACCTGGTGTGGTGGCATTTGCCTTTTATCCCTGCCCAAGGGAGGCAGCGGCTGACTATCTCTGTGAGTTCAAGGTCAGCTTGGTCTACACTGGTTTACATAAAAGAAGGAGGATTTGGGGATTCTGTCACCAGCTTCTGTGCTGTTCCATAACTACCTTTTTTTTTTTTTCTGGATTTCTATTTCCCAACCTCAGTACTACCTTATATATCAGTCTTCATTTCTAAAAACCAATAAATCTGATGACCCTGCTTTTGTCTTCTATGAAACGTTCTTTTGGGGGCAGAGAGATGGCTATGGCTGCCCCATCCTGCTGTGTTCCTGGAGTCTGTAGTCCCTGCACAGGCACCATGTTATTCCCCACCTCTTTCTCCCCACTCTGTGCCTTTGCACTTCCCAGATAGTCTATGTGGTAGTGCTGCTTGGCTGAATGGGCGGCCGTCATGGCCATACCTAGTTGCTAGGTTCCAGGAAAAAGGTATCATCTTTAGTTTTTATTGTAGGGAGTCTGCTCTGCCTCCGACTTTATTTTAGGACCGTTTCTCCAACAGGAAGGGGCTCAGATGTCTTAGTGACATCTGCCAACCCAGACGTAATTCTCTTGTATGGGATGGCTCCTTGTCTGTCACCCTTTCCTGCCTCTGTCCATTCTATTTTCCTTGCGGTGTCCCTGGTCTGTGCCTCCTGTCATGCTTTGAAGTTCTGGTTGGAGATGGAATCGCTCTCTCGACCTTTCCTTTTCCTTCTCTATATTCTGCAAATCCAGGCCTACAGGCTTCATTCTTCTACAGGGGTTTCCCCTGGGCTCTGTCAGAAGCTCTGATCCAGTTCACCTAAATTCTACTCGCTTTAATGGACCCAGGTTTTTGGTCCAGAAAATGTTGCTTTTGTAGGGATTGATTTTAGGCATTTGAGATTCGTGGTGGGGTGTTCAGGGAATTCCTGGAGTGGAGAACAAGGCCTGGGCACCTAGCACACCAGGATTGGTGTCCCGTTTGCAGACTTCTTTCAAAGACTTTCAGCTGCTGAGAAACTGGGGTTGCTTGCAGTTTTTGAGGCTTGTGGCACAGTAAATAGTAATGAATCTGTAGAGTTGCAAAAAGGCTTTGTTTACAAAGATGACTGGTGTGTGTGGTGGGGAACGAACCTAGTTGCACGTGCCAGGCAAGAGCTCAATCCCTAAGCTCTATCTCTTACCCCACAGAGCGCTTTTTAAAAAGATTTGATTTCATTTTAAAATTATGTGTGTATACATGCACATGCGCAATATGAGCGCAGTGTGCTTGTGTGTGTATGTGCACATGCATATGAGTGCAGTGTGTTAGTGTATGTATGTGTTTGTACATGTACACATGCATATTAGTGCACTGTGTGTATGTGTACATGTTCACACACATATAAGTGTAGTGTGTTAATGTGTGCACAAATGCACATGCATATGATTATAGTGTGCTTGTGTGTGTATGTGCACATGCATATGCGTGTAGTATGTGTGTGTACATGTGCACATACATAAGAGTGAGGTGCCCAAAGAGACCAGAAGAGGGTTCAGATCCTTTGGAACTAAAGTTAAAACTACAAAAAGTTGTGAGCTGTCTGATGTGCATGCTAGTAACAAAACTTGGGTTCTCTCTTAACCACTGAGCCATCCTTCCAGCTCCCGAATGCTTCTAAAAAACATACATGCTAAACCATGCGTGATAGCATATACCCATCACCCCAGCACTTTCGAGGTAGAGGCAGTAGGATCAGAAGTTCAAGGTCATCCTTGGCTACCTTGCAAGCTTCAAGTTAGCATGAGCTCACTAGATGATATCTCAGCAAACACCCCATAATACTGAAATCTAACTGTATGCATAGCACCGTTGGCAAATGATGGCCGGTGTTCTACTGAGGCTGCGGCTGCGTTGGTGATAGAGTTCTCAGTCTTGAGAATTTGCCCTCTCTACTCTAGGCAGGTCCTGTTATCTCTCTGTCCTTCTGGGGGCCTCTGAGCTTTTCGGTATTATTGGTTTAGTGCTCTGCCCTTGGCAGAGATCAGCCACCATGGACTGAAGCTGCCCTTTGCACGGCTTTTGTCCCTACGATCCAGTGTGGTTCCTGACCAGCCCCACTGGGGAAGCTTTATGAGGCCTGCACTGGGCTTGGCTTCCTGACTGTGGCCCTCACTCCCCCGCCCCCCCGGGATTCATCCTCTGGCCTCTGGAGAGTTCTTGTTTCTGATTTTAGAGATTTCTTGGGTCATGGCCAAGCTGGGCTGATGGGGTTTCTGGAGCTCAGCACATAGGCCAGTTATTCAGTCCTCACAACCTCGGCTTTCTACCAGCGTTTGCTCACCTGCTTCCCATTCTGTGAGGTGAGGCAGAGCAGAGGACAAAGTGTTTACTCTTTTTATTTTGCTTTGCTTTGGTTTTCTGGTTTTTCGAGACAGGGTTTCTCTGTGTTGCCCTGGCTGTCCTGGAACTCACTCTGTAGACTAGGCTGACCTTAAACTCAGAGATCCACCTGCTTCTGCCTCCCGACTTCTGGGAATAAAGATGTGCACCACTACTGACCAGTGTTTTATTATTTTATTTCTATGTCCCTAATTCTGGGGCTCAAACCCAGGGCCGTGCACATGTTAGGTAGGTTCTCTGCCAGTAAAGCTACATTACCCAGCTCCTATAGTCTTTTTGAAATAGGTATTTCCCCCTCAATAAAGACCTACCTCTCTTTGTGAGTTCGAGGCCAGCCTGATCTACAAGAGCTAGTTCCAGGACAGACTCCAAAGCTACAGAGGAACCCTGTCTTGGAAAAAAAGAAACAACAAAAAACCTACCTCAATGTGATGCTACATACCTATAGTTCCAGCACTTACAAGGCTGAGACAAGAGGATTGTGAGTTCAAGATCATATTGGGATCCTGTCTCAAAAGACGAAGCCAGGGCTGGAGATGGAGAGCAGCTTGTGAAGCCTGCATAGCAGCTGCGAAGCCTTGGGTTCCATGTTCAACACCACCTAAACTAGGCATGGTGGTCCATACTTAATCCTAGCACTCAGGAGGCATAGGCAGGATCAGAAATTCAAGGTTGTTCTGGATAAATTGGAGACCAGTCTGAAGTACGTGAAACCCGAAACCCTGTCTTTTTTTTTGTTTTTTGTTTTTTCCCTTGGCTGTCCTGGAACTTACTCTGTGGGCCAGGGTGGCCTTGAACTCAGAGATCCACTTGCCTCTGCCTCCTGAGTGCTGGGATTGAAGGTGTGCACCACTACCACCTGGCTAAGACAAGGTCTTTCTAAGTAGCCCGAGCTGGTCTTGAAGTTACTATCCTCCTCCCTCAGCCTCTTGAGCAGTTGGTTTGACAGTCCTGCACTGCCAGGCCCCAATAAATCACATTAAATTTAATGAAGTTATATTTCACAACATTTTCCTTTTTTCCAGAAAATTTGTACTAATATTAAATGAAATCTTTGCTTAATCCAAGATCACAACAAATCAATGTGTCTTACATTTTATTTTAGGCATATGATCCATTTTGATGGTGTTTGTTGGGGGAGGGCATGTGACATTTGATTTCCATCTTTGGAGGATCTACATGAGGGTCTCACGTAGCTCAGGCTGGTTTCAAATTCAATATGTAGCTGAGGATGATCTTGAACTTCTGATCCTCCTGCTTCTGCCTCTTGAGTGCTGGGGTGACAGGCATGTACCAGTAGGGTTGGTTTTTATATGGATCGAGCCCTGGGTTTCATGCATGTTAGGAAGGCACCCTACCAGCAGACTCCTGGGCCTTGGTCGTTTTTACACTATTACTCCTAAGTTGTATGTGCTCCTGTCGCCTGCCCTTTTCTGTGCCAGTCTCGCTTCCTAGATGAATTCCTTCCTTCCAAGTGCTGGGATTAAAGGGGTGTGCCACCACAGCCTGGTTGAGACCCTGTCATAGACACACACACACACACACACACACACACACCTTCCTCTGAGAAGATCAACCCTTAAAGACCTCTACCATACAGGCTAGGAGCTCAGCACCATCTCCACCAGGGGTGCCACGTAAGTGAATGAGGCTGCTTGGGTTCTCCAGGTGCAGGATAAACCTGACTGAGCAAAGGTCGGCTTAGCTCTTAGCGCATGCTCTTGCTGGCAGGGTCCAGATTCAAGAGGACAGCTCTTGCTGCAGGTGTCATCACTCATTGCCCAGATTTCAGATTGCGCCAGCCCATACAGAGCGCAGGTTACTTGTGAAAGCCTCAGGGATTTCAGCTGGGAACTAGGGAGGTCCTGGCTACCGAACCTCCCCCACGGGGCACACGCAGAAGCCAGGGAACAGGTTTATTTAGGGCTTTTAATTGAACCTGAACAAAACAAGGATATATGGTGTGATGAGATAAGACTGCCCAGGCTCTGCTGCCAATCGGCATTTTATTTGTTCTGGAGATTTAAATGACTCAGATGAAGCCTGGGGTTTATTAGATGCATTACTGCCTTACACAGTGAAGAGAATGAGTGGCAAATACAGTGGTAGATCCGTGAGGCAGAGCTCTAGTTTGTGTATAAAAACATAGGTTACAGAGGCAGCAGAGGGTAGAGGTGCTTGCTGCCACCTCTGATGTCTTTAGGTCTAGCCTTGCAAGCCACATGGTGGAAGGAGAGAATGACTCTCATTAAGTCACCCTTTGACACCCTGGTGTCCGGCAGGACTGCCTCCCCCTACTCATAAATGTGCGTGTGTGTGCACACACAAATAAGTAAATGTAGCAAAAATCTTACACACATGCACACACACACACTACAGTACTGTTGACATCACACATCAGTGCAGAAAGTTACCCAGTAACTTCTAGGACTCTGAGTTATTTAGGGGCAAAAGTAGCATTTCACCTAATATTACACACAGATAGAAGTCAGGTGAATTGCTAAGTCATAAAATTATTGGCAAAAAACTAGTAAATCTGGCTACACAGGAATTAAATCTTGAGACAAAATAGTACAATGAGAAAAATGTTATACTGAATATACCAGAAGAAAGCACAACAGACTGGCTGGGTGTGGGGGCACATGCCTACATCCCAGCACTCGGGAGGCTGAGGTAAGAGAATTGGTTTGAGTTCGGTACCTCTGCTTTCCGTGGCCGTCACACTCAGATGCATGTGTACAGAAGCTCAGCTACACAGCCTGGACTGCAGTGTGGACTCTTCTCAAAAAAACAAAAATCAAAACCCAAACCAAGCAACCATAAGGTAGATGTTTGTAAACCATTTTTTTTAAGTACTGGATGCTTTTAAGTCCAAGATCAAGACACCAGAAAATTCTGAGACTAGCGAGAGCCCGGCCCTCTCAGCTAGTGCTTCTTCATGGAAGCAGTGAAGGATCCCAGCTTCAGACCTCTTCAAATTTATTTATTTTATATATGTGGGTGTTTTGTCTGCATGTATGTCTGTGCATCATGTGCATATACATACACATAGTTTTTTGAAAGCACACGACAGAACATATCAAAAACAACCTTGGTGGCTGGAGAGATGGCTCAGCGGTTGAGAGAGCACACTGCTCTTGCAGAAGATTCAAGTCCAGTGTGCTCAACTATGTTCATAGCAGCATTGTTTGCCATAGCCAGAACCTGGAAACAACCTAAATGCCCCTCTACTGAAACATGGATAAAGAAAATGTGGTTCATTTACACAATGGAGTACTACACAGCAGAAAAAAATAATGACATCTTGAAATTTGAGGGCAAATGAATGGATCTAGAAAACATCATATTGAATGAGATAACCCAGACCTGGAAGGACAAATATAATATGTACTCACTCATAAGTAGCTTTTAGACATAAAGCAAAGAAAAACCAGCCTACAATTCACAACCCTGGAGAACCTAGACAATAATGAGGACCCTAATAGAGACATACATGGATCTAATTTACATGGGAAGTAGAAAAAGACAAGATCTCCTAAGTAAATTGGGAACATGGGGATCATGGGAGAAGATAGAAGGGGTGAGAGGGAGGGGAGCAGAGAAAAATATATAGCTCAATAAAAACTATATATATATATCTCCAAGTCCAGGTCATGGCAGATTGCTCACCACTGTTTATAACTCCAGCTCCAAGGGATCTGGCCCCCTGGTCTCCACCACACTTGTACTCATTCAGGCACATGGACACACAGAGATACATATGCATTCACAAAATTAAAAATAAAAAACTAGCCGGATGGTGGCGGTGCACGCCTTTAATCCCAGCACCTGGGAGGCAGAGGCAGGAGGATCTCTGTGAGTTTGAGGCCAGCCTGGTCTACAGAGTGAGTTCCAGGCTAGCCAATGGCTACATAGTGAAAGTTTCAATATACGTATTTAAAATTAACACACACACATGCACACACCATCACCACCAACCTTGATATAGGTATAGCATGCCTGTCGTATTAGCACTGGAAAGGGGGCAGTGGTAAGAAGATCAGGTGTTCGAGGTCACCCTCAACAAAATAGCAAGCTGCCTCTTGTCTAGGCTACATGACAGATTAAAAATAAAGCAAAACACCCACTCAAACTCAAAACAAAACACCACAATTCTGAACAAGAAATCTATCAACCTAGCTGCTTCTTCAGGGCACAAGCCCCAAATGCCCTCCCCAGCTCCTCTCAGACCCCCAACTCCTCCACCTCTCTCAGAAGGCTTCTGCACCCGCCATGCTGGGTTAGCTCTTCTGTCTTTAGCCTTGTTCGTCAACCAATATTCTGTGACCAAAAGAGCAGGGATGGTGACGTCTCCCCATTGGGTACATTATTATCTCATAGCCTCACAGCTGTGGTATTTCTCCCAGCTTTATCCCCTTTAGAGAATGAATATCCAGTTTTCCTTTGTGTGGGGGAGGAGTAGCCACTCCCCATCTATAGAGAATGGGATCCCTGGCTCCCTTGGCTTACTCTCCTTTTGGACAGCACCATGTCCACCCACTTGGAGGTCACTGTTGTCACTTCCCGTAATTATCGTGTGTCCGTATTTCTGGATCATCCACAACGACTTACTTTCATTACCAGAAAGAAAGCCCCTAAATTCCTTTCAGTTTACAGTTTCATAGCTTCTGACTCTTCCCTTCCCTGTACTTCTTGGAACATCTTTCTTTCAAAGAAACGGGAATCGGGAAAGCATGTCTGCAGCATCGATATCAGTGTCATTTAGCACAGAAGAGGGTGAGTTGGGAGCATCAGGAGGTCCAATTCTGGGGTCCTGGTTAAGGAGCTACTGATAGTGCCCATGACCTAAGCTGTGCTTCCAAAGGCATTTCACGATACGAGGGGAAATGGAAAAGGCAGAACACAGACCTAGGACTACACTGTTATTCTGATTTTATCGGAACATAAGCATGAAAGAATATGAAAAGGAATGACTTTAAAAATATATATATTGTTTATTTATTATGTATACAGTGATCTGTCTACATGTATGCCTGCATGCTTGAAGATGAAAGATGGTTGTGAGTCACCATATGGTTGCTGGGGATTGAACTCAGGACCTGTGGAAGAGCAGCCAGTGCTCTTAACTGCTGAGCCATCTCTCCAGCCCCTAAATATATATTTTATTTGTTTATTTATTTATTCCTCTGTGTGTGTGTGTGTGTGTGTGTGATACCCGTGGAGCCCAGAAGGAGGGGTCAGATCTCCTGGAATTGAAGTTGTGAGCTGCCTGATGTGGATGCTAGGAACTGAACCTGACTGGTCTTGAACTCACTATGCTGCCTGATGTTGGTGCTGGGAGCTGAACCTGGCCGGTCTGGAACTTGGTTTGTAGATAAGGCTGGCCTAGAACTCTCAGACATCTGCCTGCCTCTGCCAGGAGAGTGCAGATTAATCGTGTTGCACTGCCGTGTCCAGCCATATCTTTTATTTTTTTTAAGTTAACATACAAATTTGTGTGTTTCACTGTGGAATTCTTACACATTTCTTATACTTAGTTTTAATCCATTGGTGGATCACGAAAACCAAACCAAACTAACAACAAAAAATTAAAGACAAACAAGAAGAAAGAATCATGGATCAGCAACCTAGTGTCCAGTCAGCCAGCACAATTAAATCAGGAAGCGGTTTTGATATCACCCAGCTTGACACCGCTCCCTGCTTTGTTTACGTGTACTCCATATAACCCTGCCCTTCTCTGGCTACCCAGGAAGGCAGTGGCAAATCCAAGTGCCTGGAATTCATCTTTTTATAAAATAACCTTGAGTCTGTTCTGATTCACGAAAAATAACACGTCACTCATGAGCTTCAGACCAGGGGCTGTGACACATTCCTTGTATCTAATTGTCCTATTTCTTACCCGACCCAGCCATTTCACAGGGGAGAAACTGAGGCCCAGAAAATGGACAGAACCATAGTGAGCGTGAGAGATGGGTGGTAGATGCCAAGTCTCCTCCTACCCCTGGTTGGTGCTCTTTCTGGGACTCTGAACTACTTAGGTCTTGGACTCTGGGGAGGGATGGGTGGGAAGAAGGAAGAAAAAAAAACAAAAAAACAAAAAAACCCCAAACGATGTGAAGTTACTGTCCAGCCGTGCCCTCCAGGAGACCACTGAGTTATACATGTGCCAGTATATTCTACCCAGCCTTCTGGACCCTTTGGAAATGAGGGGATCAACAGGGTATCGGTGTGAGTCAAATTGTGTCCTCCTTCAAAGGTATTCTGAAGTCTTAACCCCCAGGCTCTCAAAATGTACTCTTATTTGGGAATAGGGTCTTTCCTAGAAATAATCAAATTGATCAAATCCAATATGAACACGTGCACACACACAAGGGTAGGGGGAGGAAGAGGGATATAAGGAGAGGGAGAATGGCCTGTGAAAATAGGGGTGATGCTTCTAGAATCCGAAAAAACGCAGAGAGATGTTCAGAAAACTACCAGGATCCAGGAGAAAGGTGTGAAGGGATCTCACACACAGCCCTCAGAAACTTCTTCGCTTGGACCTCCAGGTCAGGCTGTGAGAGGATACATTTGTATTGTCTGGGCCACCCTTTTCCAGTATTTTGTTATTGTGGTTACAGTGGCTTTGACAATGCAAGGCAGGTGGGATGGAGCCTTCCACGCTCTTCACTGCAAAGTCTTCTTGTGCACCGCCCCTCCCCACGCCACAGGATCCCATGCCACTGCACCATCCTCACCCTGGGCTCCTTTGCCCTTGGGTTTGTGTAGCTGCCAGTTTAGGCCCCAATGCCTGTTTCTCTGAGGCCCAACCGCACCCCAGGCTCCACACCAACTTCAGAGAAAGTGAGCTCAAAGCCGGGATGCTCACCTTCCTTAAACCTCTGCCATGGCCTTTCCCAGCTAGGTCAGGCGGAGGATACAGAAACAGGCTTCCAGGGACTCAGTCAAGGGTGGCTCTGAGAGCCTATAGCCTTCGACCTCTGGACTGAGAAGGGTCTCAGACTCCTGGCTCAGGCCTGCTTCTTTGTGCCCAGCTTAGCTCCATCTCTTACTTCACTGTCCGATCTGGGCCTCTGGGGAGATGGGGGGCGGGGTACAAGTGTCTCCATGGCAACATTTAGAGACTCAGTGGTTTATACCCTGAGAGGTAGTGGCCATTGCTGGTGAAGTCAGGGAAGCCTTCCTGGAGGAGGATGGATGTTATGCTCCTGGCCTCGCTGGAAAGGGTGAGATGGAATGAATTTTGTTGCTTGACTCTGCCAAGCCAGACAGCCACCTCCGTTCACTTATTTTATTTCATGTGCTTTGTGAGGAAGCTGAGGCTGGCCCCAAACTCACTACATAGCCAAAGATGGCCTTGAACTTCTGATCCTCCTGCCTTCACCTCCCAAGAGCTGAGTGAGATGATAGGCATCCAACACCATGCTGAATTTATGTGACGTTAGTGATCCGACCCAGGGCTCTGTTCATGCCAGGCAGGAACTCTATCGACTGAGCCCCATCCTCAGCCTGGTTATGTTGTTTTAAAGGTGAGAAAAATGGGAACTTAGATGTAATGGATTCCAGGCTACATGACTGGCACGGGTGGGAGTGATAAACTTAGAAGCCGGGTGTGAAAGCTTTTACTTTTCCTGTACCTTGCTGTGACTTTTTCAGGTCTCTAGACACTGAGAGGCTTCAGGGTGTGGCAGAGAAGGGGACCTTCTGCGCTGCCATTGGCTAGTCTCCCTAGTGAGGTACATGGACAGGAGCTGAGACATAGGCCCTTGGTTTGCTCCTTCTCATAGGCAGACTAGAAAGGGTTTGAAAAACACACAACTTACCCTTAGCCCTCCTTTTAGAAGTTCTCAGGTGCCCACAGTGAAGAGGGAAGGACATTTGGGGTTAATTTGACTTAGAAGACGAAGGTCTTGATGACAGGCATGCTTGGGCACATTGCAGGGGACAGTAGACTGAGGTACCAGACAGGCATGGGATAGGACGGAAAAAGACACTGTTTTGGCCACCAGTTAATGGGCTGATGAACAGAACCCCGGATAGGATGTGGGAGTGGGTGAAAAGAGGCCAGGACCCAGGGTGTTTCAAAAGGCAGGGTGGTGAGGGCTCTGTGTCGAGAGGAAGGATTTGAGTCTGACTGGAGCTGGGCTGAAGAGATGATAGAAGACTAGAAAAAAAGGAAGTCTGGGAAGCGTAACTGCCTCCCTTCCCCTGCCCAGGCACCCAGGACAGCATCGGTACACACCTGACGGATGATCGAGTCCTGTTTATTTTAGAAGCATAAACAGTGGGACGAGAAGCGACAGAAACAAGACACCAACCAGTTCCCCCAGAAAGGGCCAGATCCAGTGCAGGCCGTGTCTGTCCAAGGTGATGAAGCTGAGCCAGCAGCCTGCATCAGCTTTTTTCCCCAGGAGGACAGGGAGTGATGAAAACCCAGGGTGCGGTTTGATATAAGAGGCCCAATGAGTCCAGTTGGCTCTGGGTCCCTCTGGATTAAGTGAAAAGGGTCAGAGGTCCCATAGCACCCCCACCTGTATGACCACGTTGGGGCAGAATCAGTTTCTGGAAAGAAGCCACAGTGTCCCTTGGTTCATCACAAGGACTCCCAAGTATTCCAGAACCACCTGTAATCAGGTCCTCTGCCCGGCAAGTGTCCACCTCTCTGGCCTAGTTGTCTCCAAAGTGCCTTTGAGGAGGGGCTGCCTGAGAGGCACCCAAGGTAGACACACTTCTCAGGACCTCTCTCCCGAGTGACACGAGCCCCGGTTCCCTACACATACTGCTTCTTAGATGCAGAACTGCTGGGGCGACTAGGGGGCTTCCGGCCACCCTGAGGGGCTGGATTTTCGAAGGGGGGAGGCCTGGAAGAGGTCAGCTGCTCCTCCGTGGTCAAGTTGGCCCAGTTTTGCTCAGTGGACGAGAGCCCATTGTAGGTGGGACACGGTGGGGACGAGGGTTCCTTGCCCATGGGGAGGTAGAAGAACACCTGTTCAGGGTAAGGGTCTGAAGCTCTGCCCTGGGCTGGGGATGTGTCGTGGTCTTTCCGTGCCTTTATCTCCCGGCCGACACACCGACACAGCAGGTGCACCAGCTCCAGCAGGTTGAGCACCAGGGAGATGACTCCCACCACGAGCATGAAGATGATGAAGATAGTCTTCTCTGTGGGTCGAGAGACATAGCAGTCCACGAGGTGGGGGCAGGGCGCGCGCTGGCACACATACACGGGCTCCATGGTCCAGCCGTAGAGGCGCCACTGGCCGTAGAGGAAGCCTGCCTCCAGCACGCTTTTGCACAGCACGCTGACCACATAGGTACCCATGAGCGCCCCACGGATCCGAAGACGACCGTCCTCTGCCACCGAGATCTTGGCCATCTGGTGTTCTATGGCAGCCAGGGCCCGCTCTACATGTGGGTCCTTGGAGGGCAGTGCCCGGAGCTCTCCCTCTTTCTGCCGCAATCGCTCTTCCCGCCGAGACAAGTAAATGACATGGCCCAGGTAGATCAAGGTGGGCGTGCTGACGAAGAGGAACTGCAGCACCCAGTAGCGGATGTGGGAGATGGGGAAAGCCTGGTCATAGCAGACGTTGGTGCAGCCGGGCTGGGCTGTGTTACACTCAAAATCAGACTGCTCGTCGCCCCACACTGACTCGCCGGCCAGGCCCAGAATGAGGATGCGGAAGATGAAGAGCACGGTCAGCCAGATCTTGCCCACCACAGTCGAGTGCTCCTGGACCTGATCTAACAGCTTCTCCAGGAAGCCCCAGTCACCCATGTTTCCAGAGCCTGCCTCTGTGGGAAGACAGGGTCAGACAGCCATCAGCTGGGCAGCACAGCGCCTTTCTCAGCTCCTCCTAGATATAAGCCCGCAGGAGGCCTGTCAGTGCTAGGGGGTCCCTGTCTAATTGTACATTTGTGCCTTCTTTCACAGGCCAGTGGGCAAGGATGACCACATCCCAAAGAGGTCTGGATTAACTAGAGGTTCCTATGGAAACAGACCAGTGGAGGAACTTATCCAAGGTCATACGGCTGTGCCATGCCCTTCCTCCCTTTCATTCAAGGCTGGTTACACCAAGCAGTAGCGGTGGTGCGAGATGTCATCTTCAGGTTTCCCACCTGTTCCCACCTTCCTCCCGTGCCTCATTTAAAATGAGAGGGCCTCGTTTTTAATTTTTGCATGGGGCTGGGGGTGAGGGAGGATGGGGTGAGGGGCTTAGAAGCCCAGGGCATTTGATCCACCTGCCAACAAAAAGATCATCTGCAACTTTAGTGAACACACCTGGTCCTCTGCCTCCTTCCCATTTCCCTCCAAGGCTGGTGCGGTCGTTCTAGACCCTTAAAAGAAATGACCATAGCAGAGGGGAGGTCCCAAGGTTTCCCAGAACATTTTAGGCTGTGTGTGAAAATGGGTTAGTGTGTGTGTGTGTGCGTGTGTGTGTGTGTGTGTGTGTGTTGTGTGCGTGTGTGTGCTTTTCCTAGAAGTAAAGCAGTTACTACCACACCTACATTCAAATCTTGCTTCTTTCTCTCATTAGCTGGGAATCTCTCCTTTAAGGTTTCACTGAACCAAAGAGGGAAGGGTGCTGAGTACAGACCCTGGCTAAAAGCGGGCTAGGTGAGCGCCGCTGGTGACTCCAATCGTGTCCGGTGCCCTGGGGCAAGCAAGCCTCAGCCCCCAGGGGTGGAGTGATCCGTATTCCCGGCTCCCCAAACTCACCGCCTGCTTGCGGGGTTGGCCCAGGTGGAACGGACGACAGTGGCCGAAGCTGCGCCTGCGGGAATCCTGCAGGACCGCGCCTCCCACCGGACGCCTTAAATAGAGCGCAGCTGCGGGTTTAGGGCAGGAAACGCCAGCGGGAGGGCTCTGGGGGAACAGGGGGCGGGGACTGGGTGGGACAGATTCCCAGGACCCGCCCAGATTGTGCTTCTTGGGTTGCGGGAGATGGAAACCTTCTTGTTTCTTCGCGCTGACCCTCCAGACTGCTCTCTCCCAGGGTTCAGTCCCCGTCCTTTGTAGGCAGCGGGTTCTTAGCGAGAGCCGGTAGATCTGACACCTGGTCCCGAGGCTGTGAGGAGTGGGTGGGGTAAGAAGACAGGCTCACCAATGCGCCAGGCTTCTTAGACACTGAACCCACACTGGAGAGGGGTGAGACTTCCCCCCTTCCTAGAATCCGGTGGATCTAGGGGTCTCGACTTTGCCAATCCTGGGCAGGGTTATACCATCAGAAGTCACCTAGGAACTCCCTAGGGTCCTTTAAGACTGGAGGTGGATAAAAGCTCCTGTCATTTAGCTGGATCCCAGCTGATGCCTCTGAAAGGGAGAGGGAGAGGCCTTCCAAGGGAATTTGGAGGCAAGCAGAGCCCTGCCACTCAGGCTGCACTGTGAGTGACGGGCATGGAATTAAGGATGGGACCCACCTTGCAGCTGGGAAAGCTGCACGAAACTAGCCTGGCTTCCTGCTCTGCCTCTTACTAGGGGCAGCAATGGAGCAGGTAAGCCACTGGGTAACAACAGTAAACGTGTAAATGTGGGGTCCTCTGTGGTAGAACTGGGGCATCACAGGGTAAGCCAGACCAGCCTGGAATACATAGTGGAAACCTGTCTAAACAAACCAACAAACCAGCCAACCAAAAACAAAGGCAATACCCCGGTGTAAGTGGCACAGGCCGGTAATCCTAGCTACTTGAGAGACTGAGGCAGCGGGATTAAAATTTCAGTGCTATGGTTCTGTAGCTCAATTGGTAGAGTGCATGCCCAGTACTTACAAAGCCCTAGCGTGTAGATCAGCTACGGCCAACGGTGCCTGTAACCTCTCAGGAGGTGGAGGCTGGAGGGCCAGGAGTTCAAATTCTCCAAAGTGAATTTGAAGCCAGTTTAGGATACAAGAGACCGGCAGAGAGGAGGGGGGAGAGTTTTCAAGGCCAGCCTGAGCAGTCTAGAAAGACCATTGTCTCTAATCGTTGAAAGAAAGAAATCTGATGGCATAGTTCAGTAGTAGAGCACTTGCCTGGCTTGTGCGAGGGCCTAAGGTTTCAGTCTCTATTATTGCAAGTATGACCAAGCTACCAAACAAACAAAAAGATCACAAAACCTGGCAGAAAGGATCTGTGCTGTTCCACGAAAGCCAAGGGAGGTCAGAGTGGAGGACTGGCAGGGTCTAGGTTGGCTAAGGGAAAGGAAGGTGGCAGGTGGGTTTGCAGCCCAGAGCTGGTGGAAGTCCGAGTTCCCAAACAGGATTCTACCCTTGCACTCCCAGGGCCTCCTGGATGGGGTAGCCAGTGGGTGGGCTCAGACTGCAGACAGGCACCGTTGCTGCCTGAGGCTCAGACTGAGCTGGCTTTCCCTTCTAGGCCTCTCAGGACCTTTCCCTTCCTCTCCCTCAGGGCTAGACTAGGCCAGGCTGAACCCAGCCTCCTGGGATTCCCAAGGGGACAACAGCGCCCACTTAGTTCTGACCCTTGAGGGCCTGGGAACTGGGCCTGGCCTGCTCTTACCACGCCCCTAGCTTCCACTCCAGTAGCTGCTCTGCTGAGTTGCCTTTGGGGTTGGGCCCAGCTCTTTTGAAGGTTTTGCTCCCATCCTGTTCCCTGGGAAGTGGAGGGCAGGGAGCCAGTTGAGGACCATGGGGGTGATGCCAAGGTTGCCTTACCCACTTCCAATCCGTTCCTTATGAACTCCAAGATCAGGTTTCATGGAGGAAGAAGTAGGGACCAACCAAGTCAGCCATTCTGAGGGAAATGTCCTTAGATCCTCACTCTTCGCCCCCCTTTCCATTGTCCTGGCCCTGTTCAGGCTGCCACCAACTCAGTGACCTGGGAATGGTCTTCTAGCCTCCAAGCCCTTGCTTCACTCAGTTTTCACATGTTCATAGAACTTTGCTATATAAAGTTGCCCTGTTTCAAACCCTGCTAGGCCCTTCCTGCCTTTAGGGCAAGGTCTGCACTTTTCACTTTCCAGGCCTTGGCCACTGCCTGTGCCCTTAGCACTCTGTGACTCTGTCGTCAGCCCCATCCACTTATTCTAACTATGTGGTCTCTGTGCTCTTGCCTTTGTCCATGGTACTGTGTCTCCCTGGAGCACCCTCACATGCAAATCCCTCCAGTCTGTCGGGTCTTTGCTCAGATGCCATTCTCTCCAGAAGTCTTGCTGGCCTCTGTTGGGGTAGGTGTGCCTCTGCCCTGCAATTCATTGTTTAAAGTTTTTTAGTTGTAGTTAATATATGGAATAATATCTATATATGATATATAAATATTTATAACATGTGATTTAACACACACACACACACACATATGACTTGGTGGTATAGACCAGTAGTCCCAGCATTCATGAGGAGAATTGTCATTTATAGGCTAGCCTAGACTACACAAGATCTCATCTCAATCAAAACACAGCTCTTATTTCAAAGAGAATAAGAGATAGTTTGTTTATCCTGGAGCCAAATATGACTGACCATGGCCTGGGAACACATATTTAAGTTATCCCAAATATTGTGTTCCAACATGGCAACAGTTTCATGAAGTTTTTATAGAGCAGAACAAAGTGTTTTAAGAATACATTGGTAGAAGCACCAGGCAGCGGAACGTTGGCAAAGCAGGGAATTCTGTATTACAGGCCCCAGATGCAATCAGAATGCTCTTAGCCTTTGGGCTGCTGGAAGCTAGGAGTCTGTATATTCCAATGATATTACCTAATTGTCACAGAGTATTAGGCCAAATGCGGAAATGGGCAATACATGACTTTGGGGGAGGAGCTAAAGATAACCTAAGATAATTTGACTTGTTGAGACCTCTAATATTTTAGCTTCCCACAATCACAATTCTAGACAGTTAGCCTGGTAGGACATCTTTATCAAAGATGTAGTGTGTGTGTGTGTGTGTGTGTAAGAGGGCCTCATTATACACACACACACACACACACACACACACACACACACACACATACTCGTATGCACACACACATACGCATGCACACGCACGAACACACACATCTATTACCATAAAACCTGCCATTTCAACCGAGTTAACTTCAACATACATCAAGTATATTCACGTTGCTATGCAACAGATCTCTGGAACTTTTTGTTTTGCCTTGTGAAGTGGTACCCATTGAATGCCTTCCTTTTTCTTTCTTCCCCCTTCCCCGTTACACTGGGAGTTTCTTAAGGGCAGGTCGCCAGCACAAAGCAGGGTGGCAGGCCTGTAGATGTATTTACCAATTCAGCATATGCATACTGAGCGCCTCGTGGTGCTGTAACATTGTCCAGACACTGAGCAACCGGAGGACACAAGAGAGTCCTAGCCTCCTGAATTTCACTTTCTAGCTGTGGGAAGACAGAAAAGACAATAAGATAAAGATGAGTTAGTAATTCACGCTGAGGGGCAGATACACCAGGGAGACAAAGCACAGAGCATCCAGTTTTAAGTTCCGGTAGAAGAGAAATTTTTACCAGACAGCTGCCATTGAGGCAGAGCCTTGACTGAAGGAGGTCCCAGGTAGAGAGAGCCTGGTGTAAAGTCCCTGAGGCAGGGGTGTGCCTGCTGTTTCCTCCCTGAGGTGCTGTGAGGCAGTCTGTGGCTGCAGCAGGTAATAAAAAGAGTTGGGGAAGAGGAGAGGTAAGTTGTGGGTGGGGCAGATATGCAGGCCCTGTCAGAGATGACTTCTCTGAGTCACCTGAGTTTGGGGCAGAGGAATGCTGTGGTCTCACTTTGGTTTTGTGGCCTGTCCCCCACCCCAGGCTGTGTTGGGAATAAACTGTGGGGTTGTGACACATACAGACTGTGTAGATGGTCAGTTGGCAGCAATTTCAGGTCTGCTTCTGCTATCCCATTGGTGACATCATCCTAGAGTGATTCCCAGCAGTGATGGAGTCCTGGTTCCATTGAGCTTCCTCCCTCCGCATCTGTGGATGCGACTCCCCGATGCTCCTATATTCTCACTTCTTCTTTAGTTGGCCTCCCGGGATCAGGAGCAGGAGACAAGGGGTGTCTTAACTAGCCGGGCCGCTGTAAGCAGACCAGAGCCTCAGTGGCTTAAACCAACCACTCCTTCCATGAAGGTCCACAAGCTAGAAGGGGGAAATCGGGTACCATGCAGCATGACTAGGTTCTTGGTAAAGAACAGCCGACCTACATATTCATGTGACAGAAAGATCCCCTCCCTCCTCTTCTCCGTCACTCTCAACAGTCTCCTGTGGCCATGCTGGCCTCAAATTCCAGATGTAGCTGAGGATGACCTTGAACTTCTGATCCTCTACCTATTCCTACTGAATACTAGGATTACGGGGGAGTGTTGTTGTACTCAGTTTTGTGGGGGGCTGGAGGTGGAGCCCAGGACTTTGTGCATGTTAGGTAAACTCTCAATCAAGTGAGCTATATCTCTAACTCATCCGACACCTTTTTGTTTTGTTTGTTTTTTGAGAGAATCTCACAACATGGACCAGACTGTCCTCAAACTGATGGTCCTCCTGCCTCAGCCCCACAAGTGCTGGGTGTGTAGGTGGGTGCCACCATGCTGGGCTTTCTCTCTCTCTCTCTCTCTCTCTCTCTCTCTCTCTCTCTCTCTTTTGTTTTTTTGTAGACAGGGTTTCTCTGTGAAACAGTCCCGGATGTCCTGGAACTCACTCAGTAGACCAGACTTAACCTCGAACTTACAGAGATCCACCTGCCTCTGCCTCACAAATGCTGGGATTAAAGGTGTGTGCCACCACAGCCCGGCTCCTGTCTCTTTTTATAAGGATGCTAATCCCACTTGACAGGGCTCTACCCTCATGACCCAAACATCTCCCAAAGGCCCACTATCTAAAACCATCACACCCGGCGGGGGCGGGGGGTAGGAATTCAGTGAAATTGGGGGGTGAGGAGGATAATACAAATTCAGTCCACACACAACACAGGGGTTTGTTCTAGAATGAATGAAGACAAGAAGCCTTCTTGCTCATCTGGGGCTGTGGGGTGTGTTGACAGTGTATAGTGGATCGGGATTTGGAGCTGGCTTGGACTATTAAGTGCTGGAATGAAGGAGGAGGCCTGGTAGGGAAAGGTGCACTCCAAGAGGATATGAGTGCCACCTGGTGGCAAGAGTGATTATTACTGGGGATTTAGTTGTGAACAAGCTCCAAATAGATTAGTGTGCAGAATGACTCAGAACATCTCTGTCAAAGGCTCGATGTCCAGGACTGGGCAAAAATTCAGTAGGCATCTCATCTATTTCATGCCTGGAAACACCATGATTGATTAGCCAGTACCAAAAGTCATGCCACTGTAAAAAATAATCCCTTTACCTATGGTGCCTATTATAGGTCAGGCCATTGTGAACAATGCTTTGTCTATGCTGCCCATTGTGATAACTCTGATCACATTGCCTTTGGCGATGCAGTGGTGCCACCTGGATCCCAGTGAAACTCATTGTATTTAATTTATCCAGTTGAGCATCAGTGTCTCCAACCCTAAGGTCTGGCACAAGGGAAAGGGCGACAACAAAGTCCTTCAAATGGTGATTTTGCGTCTCACAGGATTAGTGACGGGCATGTCTTCTGGGCCTTTCCATAGTGGAGGACTAGGTTTAGCACAGCCTACCCACTCTAGCATTGCAGTTTCCCTGAGCCTTAACATCCCTTCATCAACACCAAGCCAGAGGATTCCAGGTATCTCCAACTCCTTTTTAGTAAGCCATCTTTTGACAAAAGTTTTATCCAACCATTCAAACAAACTTTTGACACTTTTTAAAAACTGTGCAAGCCTAGACTCGCCACACAGAGGGTCCATATCAATAAACTCAGCCTGATCCAGTTTTAGGTTCCTTCTACCAGAATCCCACACTCTTAAAATCCATCACACACATCCTCCAGACTTCTGCTTGAATGAATTAGTAAACTCACTCAGCTCTTTTTTTAAAATATTTATTTATTTATTATGTATACAATATTCTGTCTGTGTGTATGTCTGCAGGACGGAAGAGGGCACCAGAGCTCATTACAGATGGTTGTGAGGCACCATGTGGTTGCCAGGAATTGAACTCAGGACCTTTGGAAGAGCAGACAATGCTCTTAACCACTGAGCCATCTCTCCAGCCCCTCACTCAGCTCTTTAGTAGTGTAGTGCACTTCCTCAAAGACTACGCTTTCAATCTCCCCACTAGGAGGTAGCATAAGCTTTAGTCTGGTTATAGGTCTAGAGGCAACTCTTGGTGGGCTCTGAGGGACATCAGTATTGTCTTGCCTGGCATCTCCTTCAGAGAAAGTCACTGCTGGTTTAGCAGACAATGAAGGATTAATTTCCTCAGTCAAGGGCAGAAAAGGCAATGTTCCCGGGGGTGGCAGTGGGAGTACATCTGCCGAGGGCAGAGAGAATCCTTCCTCAGGTGAGAAAAACCCTTGAGACCTAAGGGTTCAAAGTTCTCAGCTTCAATAGGGTTCTCCCACACATCTCCACTCCAACTTACAGGGTCCCATTCTGTACGGACCAGTGTCCCTACTTTAGCAGCTTCAGAGGCTGGGACTTGACTTTTCTTTGTGATTCAGTCAGTAACTCAGAATGGAGGGTTTGGCTTGATTTTCTAAAACTTGAGCTCAGGGGCTGCTGGAGAGAAGATCTTCTTCCAGAGCGCACATTTATTCACATCTGGAGCTGGTCAATTTTGTCCCTGACTTTATTTTTCTTTGTATTTTCAGATGCTAGAAGTTGGTTAATTGTATCATGGAACCCATTATTTTTTTAATCAGTGATGGTTTCATGTTTTAATATCAATCTTTTCTTTTATATATATATATATATATTTGATATTTATTGAGTGCTACATTTTTCTCTGCTCCCCTCCCTGTCTCTTCCCTCTCCCCTTCAGCTCTCCCCCAAGGTCCCCATGCTCCCAATTTACTCAGGAGATCTTGTCTTTTTCTACTTTCTACTTCCCATGTAGATTAGATCTATGTAAGTCTCTCTTAGTGTCCTCATTGTTGTCTAAGTTCTCTGGGATTGTGGTTTGTAGGCTGGTTTTCTTTGCTTTATGTTTAAAAACCACCTATGAGTGAGTACATGTGATAATTGTCTTTCTGTGTCTGGGTTACTTCACGCAAAATAATGTTTTCTAACTCCATCCATTTCCTGCAAAATTCAAGATGTCGTTATTTTTTTCTGCTGTGTAGTACTCCATTGTGTAAATGTACCACATTTTCCTTATCCATTCTTCGGTTGAGGGGCATTTAGGTATTTTCCAGGTTCTGGCTATGACAAACAAAGCTGCTATGAACATAGTTGAGCACATGTCCTTGTGGCACAGTTGAGCATCCTTTGGATATATACCCAAAAGTGGTATTACTGGGTCTTGAGGAAGGTTGTTTCCTAATTTTCTGAGGACTGACATCCATAGGGGTTGTACCAGCTTGCATTTCCACCAGCAATGCAGAAGTGTTCCCTTTTCCCCACAACCTCTCCAGCATAAGTTGTCATCAGTGTTTTTGATCTTGGCCATTCTTACAGGTAAGATGGAATCTCAGAGTTGTTTTGATTTGCATTTCTCTGATGACTAAGGATGTTGAACATTCCCTTACGTGTCTTTCAGCCATTTTAGATTCCTCTGTTGAGAGTTCTCTGTTTAGGTCTGTACTCCTTTTTTTTTTTATTGGATTATGTGATCTTTTGGTGTCCAGTTTCTTGAGTTCTTTGCATATTTTGGAGATCAGACTTCTATCTGATGTGGGGTTGGTGAAGATCTTTTCCCATTCTGTAGGCTGTTGTTTTGTCTTAGTGACTGTGTCCTTTGCTTTGCAGAAGCTTTTTAGTTTCAGGAGGTCCCATTTATTAATTGTTTCTCTCAGTGTCTGTACTGCTGGGTTATATTTAGGAAGTGGTTCCCTGTGCCAGTGCTTTCAAGTGTACTTCCCACTTTCTCTTCTCTAAGGTTCAGTGTGGCTGGCTTTATATTGAGGTCTTTGATCCATTTGGACTTGAGTTTGGGGCATGGTGATAGATATGGGTCTGTTTTCATTCTTCTACATGTTGATATCCAGTTATGCCAGAACCACTTGTTAAATATGCTTTCTTTTTTCCATTTGATATTTTTTGCTTCTTTATCAAAAATCAGGTGTTCAAAGATGTGTGGATTGATATCCGGGTCTTCTATTTGGTTCCATTGGTCCCCCTGTGTGTTCTTATGCCAGTACCAGGCTGTTTTCAGTACTGTAGCTCTGTAGTATAGTTTGAAGTCAGGGATTGTGATGCCTCCAGAAGTTCTTTAATTGTATAGGATTGTTTTGGATATCATGGGTATTTTGCTTTTCCATATGAAGTTGAGTACCGTTCTTTTGAGGTCTTTGAAGAATTTTGCTGGGATTTTGATGGGCATTGTGTTGAGTCTGTGGAGCCCATTATTTCCCTTTGTCAGTTAATCCAGAGACAGTAGGAGCAGCCAACACCATCACCATTTTTCTTGTACTTTCGCAAACTGCCAGAAATTTTATATAACACTAAAACTCACAGTTGGTGAGTCAGGATAACCGAATGCATTTGCCTCCTTAAGTTGGTAAAATAGTTCACACTGTGACTTTCTGTACTCTCTGAGATCCCAGGAAGGCTTCAGGAACTGTAGGTGTTAACAAGTTGGAATAACTTTATTTATTTATTTATAAAGTTGTTTTAATTTGTTAACAATTTGTTATTCCAGAAACTTAAAGAAAAATTCATCCTTCTAATTCTATTGCTCTAGAACCATTTCTGGTACCAACATCTGGATTAGTCAGGGTGCTCTAGGGGAACAGAATTTATAGAACGAATCTATGTATGTAGAAAAGGGATTCATTAGAACGGCTCACAGGCTGTGGTCCCGCTATCCCAACAATGTCCATCTGCCAATGGAAGGTCTAGTGATCCAGTCCACAAGGCTGGATATCTCAGCAGGTCTTTACTGCACACTGAAATCCTGAAGAAGTTGGCCTTATGCCAATAAAGGGATGGATTTGCCAGCAAGAGCCAGAGGAGACAGGCAAAGGATGTCCCTCCCTCTGTGGACTTGGCTTCCATCCTGGAGTAATGTGACCAGGGCCAAGATCTCAGTCCATGCCGAGCCCTCCCTCAGTTCCCCCCTGGAAGAATTGATGTTTTCTAGTTGCTGTGACTTCTGTGCCACCCTTTGCCAGAGATCTGGCACCACCCAGGAAGATGCTGGAGGGGTTAGGAAGGAGGCTCAGTTGGGAGAGTGCTTGTCTAGTATCTTAGCCACTGTTCTATTGCGTGACAAAGCGCTATGACCTAGGCAATTTATAAAAGAAAGCATTTAGCTGGGGGCTTGCTTACAGTTTCAGTGGGTTAGTCCATTATCACCATGGTGGGAAACATGGTGGCGGCAGACAGGCATGGCATGAGCTGGAGCAGTAACTGAGAACTCACATCTGATGCGAAAGTTGCAGGTGGAAAAAGAGAGAGACTGGACCTGGTATGGACTTTTGAAACCTCAGAGCCCACCCCCAGTGACACACTTCCTCCAACGAGATCACACCTTCTAATCCTGCCCAAACAGTCCACCAACTGGGAACCAAACATTCACATATACGAGTCTATGGGGGCCATTCTCATTCAGACCCTCACACCCAACGAGCACAGAGATCTCGGTTTGATCTTCAGCATTTCAAAAGCTAGGCATGATGGTGCACACCTGTACCCTAGCAATCAGGGAGTGATGGTGCACACCTGTGACCCAACATGCAGGGAATGGAGGCAGGAGGGTCAGAAGTTCAAAGTCATCCTCAGCAACATGGCAAGTTCAAGACTAGCCTGGGTGACATGAAATTTTTAAAATTTCTTTTTATTAATTTTTTCATGCAATATAATTTTGATCATATTCTTTTTCCTCCCCCAACACCTCCTGGATCCTCCCCATCTTTCTACCCACCCAAAGTCACGTTCTTTCCCTCTCCAAAAAAGAAAAAAAACCACAAACAAACAATAAGAAAGTCAAAATAAACAAACTTAAAACATTAGGACAAAAATTCCAAAGGGAAACAAGAAGCACATAAAAAGCATGGAGTTCCTTTTGTATTGGCCAACTCCTCCTGGGCCCGGGGCTGTCCTGGAGCATGGTGGATATGCCCAGTGACAATCCATTGAAAAACATAACTGATTTTCCTTCACGCAGCAGGGATGTCTTTATTAAACTCTCCCTTTGAGACTTAGGGATCTGTGCAGAATTAGAGGGAACATGGCGGAGGACTCCAAAGGAAACAGTGTCATCCAGACACAAGAGGACTGATGCTCATATGAGCTCACAGAGACCAAGACAGCACACACAAGGATGGACTGCACAGGTTCAAACCAGACACAGTCCCAGCACTGAGGAGGGGAAGGGGACACCACCACTTCCTAGCCAAGAAGTTATTGAAACCATGCATTTTTTTTTTTGGTTTTGGTTTTTTTTGTTTGTTTGTTAGTGGGGTGTGGCTGGAGAGGGGGCTCAGTGGTTAAGAGTACCTCCTGCTCTTGCAGAGGACCCGAGTTTGGTTCCCAGCACCCATATCAGGAGGCTCACAGCCACCTGTAACTCAAGCTCCAGGGGATCTGACCTGCTCTTTTGGATTCCATGAGCACCTGCACTCATCTGAACAAACACCCTCCACACAGACGTATATAAACATGATCAAAAATTTAAAAAATAAATTAAAAGAAGGGGGAAAGAAAGGGAAAATCCTGAAATCTGTAGTAACTGCCCAGCCCTGGCAGAGAGCTACCTGGATAGCGCCCAATCACCAGAGACTCTCCTATGCATTTCCTGGCCCCAACAGTACCGCGCTAAGGTTTCACCTACTGTCTCCTTTGATCTCTCGAGCGGTCCTCCCAGAATGAACTGTTCCAAGTGCAGAGCTGAGTCCTTCTGCCCCCCAGAGCGACTCTCTACCCTGCCCCACCCTGCTCTGAGCCCTGGGAGGCTCACCTGCACCCACAGACTCAGCAGGGCCCCCTGTGCTCCGCCTTCCGGTTGGGTTGGGTCAGTGCAAGCCACTGGCAGGTGAACTGGAGGCAGAGGGAGAGTGTAGTGGTGGGGGTGGGGGATTATTGCCTCGTGTGTGTGTGTGTGTGTGTGTGTGTGTGTGTGTTGAAATGCATCCTCTAGTTACAGCTCATTCTCACGTTGGTACTAACCCTATCCTTCACCCCAGGTGACAGTACCATTCCTTAGGCACAGTAGTAGTTATTTTTCATGTGGCTTTTCAAAACACCCGCAAAGCAACCTGAGGAGGAAAAGACGTATATTGTCTCAGTTTGAGACTGCAATCTGTCATGGCAAGGAAGACACGGGCAGCAGGGACGTGAGGACTTCAGCTAGGAAGCTCAGAGCAGGTTCTTCTTTTTATTCAGTCCAGGACCTCGGTCTCTGAGGGGCTGCCTGCTATTAGCCCAATCCAGACAGTCCCTCACAGACTCGGCCAGAAGCTGGTCTCCTGGCTGATTCTATGCCCTGCCTAGCTTACAAAGCATGACACATTCATGCTTTTTCTGTTGGGACTTTGGCTGACACAGGTCCTATTGTATTGATGATAAGGTGGAAGTTCTTAAAGTTGAATCAAAGTGTACAGTGAAAGTATATTGCGAAATGACGAGGCAGTGATTTAATTCAGGGGAAGGGGATGGTTCAGGAAATGATCAGCCTAGCCCAGAGCCGTTAAACTGGGCTGACTCACCCACCCCTTAACGGCCACAGAGAGCAAAGGTGAACCACAGCCTGTTGTGTTTGCGAGGTGCCCTGACCTCTCTTTGCCCTCATTGGCTGTCAGCCCACTGACGCCTGACTTTCTAGCTCTTGGCATTGGTTTTAATGGTCACTAAATGTTCCCAAGGACTCGTCTATGTTTGCACAATGCTCTGCTTCATATTCTGGTGTGGCTTGGGGTATTGGTTTCCCTTCAACTGCAGGTCACGATTGCACTTGGATCGAGGCTGTGAGCAGAGCTTTAATGCTGAGTCTGTGCTTCTACCTCCCCAGGACTGGCACCTTTGGCTTAGGTCCACTTAGGGTGTCCCAGCATCTTTCTTAGGGCTGGTGTGAAAAAGTTCGGGGGTGCGGAGGAATGACAGAGCTGAATGAATTGCTTGCTGGGTGAGGCTGGGATGTGAGCAGTCTCTAGGGTGGCTATATACTTACTTTACCATGAGTGTACATGAGTGAGCATATGAATAGCAGGTCTTGTGTGAACACAGGGTGGGGATGTGGGCTGAGTGACCAAGGAGCGAGTGTGATTTGTCTGTAATGAGCAACTGTGATTGTGTGCGTGCTCAGATCTGTCTAATTTAGGAAGGCTGGAGGCGCCCTCTGGTGGCCACAACTATAATCTCAACGTGGCTATCCCCCTGGTACCACCAGCAACTCTACGGTTTCTCAACTTCAGCTTCAGCCTGGGTCACACTCAGATCCTAGCCTCATCCCCAAGCCCAAGGGCCCTCAGACTGCCTCCTCTGACTTCAGGGAACTATGGGTGGATGTTGGGGAGAATAGAGGAGAGAAGCAAATTGTATAAAACGAAACTTTATTGCTTTAAAGGAAACTGACTAGGATGTACCCATTCCATGCATGCCCCCAAGGTCCTGGCCACAGGGTGCAGTGGACTGAGCACCCTGGAGGAGGAAAAAGAGTATTGCTGTCTGAAGATGGAGGTTGGAGAAGGTGATCCAGAGGACCCCTGGGTGTCCCAAACAGCAGCTGACATGACAAGACTTACTACCACTTTCTACATTCGTTCTTTGGCCTCTAGAACATTCCACATAAGAACCCGAGCAGCTTCTCATGGGGGTGGGGGTGTAAACACTCTCTCTGGCTGGCTGTCCCCTGTCCCAGGCCAGCACCCCTCCTCTGAGAACCCCAGGTTTTTTTGCTGTTGCCACCTCTTTTGGAGAGCCTCCTCCATTTCTCTCTTCCACTGTGCTTTTCTGAGAAGCTTCCTGGCCTGACAGTCCCCTGGGATAGGTAGAAGCCCTGCTTACCAGCTCAGCTAAATAGACTTTTGCACGCATGAAGTTAATTTGCTAATCTAAATGTCTCTCTGAAGCTGGGTTTGCCATGTTATCTATGCCAGGTAGCCAGCACAGAACCCAGAATATCTGTATCAAACAAAACTGGCTTGCTTAGTGAATTCAAAGTGGGCACACCCAGTACCCCTAAGGACCCCTCCACCCGCAGCACCTCCCTGCTTCACTCCTCCAGCACGCGGTTCAAATGGGGGTCAGATTAGGAGCTGAAGCCTGCGGCTTGGCATCGCCTGGATCTGGTTCCAGATCTCCGCTCTCCAGCAGCTTGTGGTGACAGCGACAAGTGGAGGCTCGGCTGGAGGACTTTGGGGAGCTGCCGCTCTTTTTAGACTTGACCTTGCTCAGGCCTCGCATAACCCTGTGGAAGATGAGGTAGCAGATCTCACAGATGGTGAGAATAATGCAGACAGCGGAAGCGCCTACCATGAAGTAGGTAAAGACCTTCTTCTCCGTGGGCCGAGCGATGTAGCAGTCCACGGTGTTGGGGCAGGGTTCCACGCCGGCACACTGTACCAGACGCGGCATGGTGAAGCCGTGCCAGAGCTTGTGCAGGGCATATAGGAAGACCAATTCAATGATGAACTTGAAGACGAGGCTGAGTAGGTAGGTCCACCACAGGCCACCGTGCTTCTTGCCAGGATGGCTGTACAGCTTGGCACACTGCTCCCCGTGCTTCTGGCGATGCTTGCGTTCCCGCTCCTCGCGGTAGGCTACGTGCAAGATGACCAACATAGAGGGACACGTGACAAAGATGAGCTGCAGGGCCCAGAGGCGGATGTTGGAGATGGGGAAGAAGTGGTCATAGCACACATTGGTGCAGCCAGGCTGCCTGGTGTTGCAGTCAAAGTCTTTTTGCTCGTCCCCCCACACGCGCTCAGCCGCCACCACATACACCAGCACCCGGAAGACGAACACGACCGACAGCCAGATGCGCCCGAAGGCCGTGGAGTACTGGTTCACACCGCTCAGCAAGTCCTGGAGCTTCTTCCAGTCCATGGCGCCAGCTCACGGCTGGGGAGAGGGGCACTGTACCCACCTGGGGGAACAGTGGAGAAAACCGTTATGCTAATGGTTCATTTGATGACTATTAATTATAAGTAAATGATTAAAAATATTATTTTTTGTTTATGTGTATGTGTGTTATTGTTTATATATGTGCACATGCCACCGAGTCTAGAAGAAGGTGTGGGATTCTCTGCAGCTGGCGTTGATAGGCCATCGTAAGCCACCAGGCTATGTGGGTGCTGGGAACTGAACTCTGGTCCTTTGATAGATCTCTTAACTACTCAGTCATCAATCCAGGCCTGACTTTTTTCTTTCCTTTCTGTCCTTCTCTCTCTCTCTCTCTCTCTCTCTCTCTCTCTCTCTCTCTCTCTCTCTTCCTTTCTTTCTTAACAAAACAAAATAGGCCAGGTATAGTGGCACATGCCTTTAACCCCAGCACTCATGAGGAAGAGGCAGGCAGGTAGATCTCCATGAGTTTGAGGCCAATCTGGTTTACATAGTGAGTTTCAGGACAGTTAGGACTATATCACAAGACTTTGGATTGAAAGAAAGAAAGAAAGAAAGAAAGAAAGAAAGAAAGAAAGAAAGAAAGACAAATTTCACTATGTAGCTCAGGCTCAGCCATCTTTCCACCCCTCCATTTTTATTTTTATTTTTTTAAATACAAAACAAGTTTCACAATGTAGCCTAGACTGGCCTGGAACTAGTGACTCTGCCTCCTGCATGCTGGGAGTAAAGGTGTGCACCTCCATGTCCACACTCACTGAACTTTTCCTTTGGGTGGACCCGATCAGTCATCACCAGGATCCTAAGAGGCAATGGCCCTTCCCAAGATGCAGATAAGACACGGAGGCTCATGGGGAATATGCAACCCACCCCGTCAGCATTAGAATGTATTGCAGACAATGACCCTTTACCATGGTGCTCGCACGCTCTCTCATGCTCTCTCTTGTGCTCCCCCCCCCATTTAACCCTTTGGAAGGGCACCCTGAAGTGGCTCCCACTCCCCTTCCAGCTAATGGATGGAGAAGCTGATAATCAAATGACAGTGACTACAAATCACATCTGAGTGTACAATAAGTGCTGGTGACTCATGACTGCAGGGCGCAGGCAGGCCAGGAATTTGCATGAAGAAGACTGGACTTAGGCCCATGTTCTTCCTTCCCTTCCTGGATGCCCACCTCAGACCCCTGTTTTTTTCCTTCCCTTTTCAGACAGCATCTCGAAATGGCTTTGAATTCTCTGTGTAGCCAAGGATAACTTTAAAATTCTAGTCCTCCATCCTCTGCTTCCTGAGTGCTGGTTTTGCAGGAGTGTAACACCATGCTTATTTTATGTGGTACTGAGGATGGAACCCCCGGGGCCTTGGGCATGCTAGGCCAGTACTGACTTGAGCCCCAAGCCACAATTTTGAAAACTGTTCCCTCATTGATGTCCCGACAGCATGGCGTTGCGCACCTATTCTACAAAGAGGCCACTGAAGCTGGAAGAGGAGAAAGGACCTGGTGGCAATTTTTCTTTTTATTTACATTTTACTTTTAGGTGTATGAATTTTGCTGGCATGTATTTCTATGCACCATATGGGTGCAGTTGGAGGCAGGAAGAGGGCATCAGATCCCCTGGAACTGTAGTTAGAGACAGTTGTGAGCTGCCACGTGGGTGCTAAGAATCAAACCCAGGTGCTTTGGAAGAGTAGCCAGTGCTCTTACATATTTAGTTATCGCCCCATTGCCAAGACCTGCCAACATTGCACAGTCAGTGGTAGTAAAGGCAGTAGGTTTGCATCAGAGGAAATGCACAAGGGTTTGGGTCTGTTTCCTAGGACAGCACTCATCTCAGAAGCCATGTAGAGACAGCAGGGCCTGGGAGATCCTAGCCACCCCTGGGTTTGCTGTTGGCTACAGCTTTGTAGGGATTGATCAGGCTGGCTCATCTTCCTCCCACTTCTGGGTGACTCAGCGGGTGTAGACAGGTGGGTCAGATGAGTATACCTGGGGTTGGCATGCTGATGGGGTGTGAGAGTGTTTACCTTTCCCCAAGCCCACGTGGACCTGAGTGTGCACGGGAGTGCTTCAGAGGCTGTTCGGGAGGACTGCTGGACCACCACCCTGGCCCAAGCTGTCATTATCCTTATCCATATTCCTGCCACAGTCCCCTCATGGGCCTCGGAGCTATTCCTTGCCCCCTGAAGCCCATTAAATCACAGATGATTACACTTCCCTTTCTTAAACCTCCTCGCTCGCTCTCACTGTGCTTAACTCGCAACCCCAAGAGTCTACAGCCCTGTCACACCACACACACACACACACACACACACACACACGCATATTCACATGTGCAGACACACGCATGTGCACACTCACCTTGCCTCTCTCTGCCCAGACCTTGCCTTGATTGCTCCTGCCTGGAATGGTCTTCCTCTAGAACCTTAAGTGGCCTGACCCTAACTCACTACTTAGGTATCTCTGCTCCAACAACATCCCCTTAGGGTCTCCTCTCAAACTACTTCAGGTCTGAACCTGCTCCAGCCAGTCTGTTACAGTTCCCTTTGTTTTCCTAAGCCCTCAGTCTCAATTTGAAATTTAAGTCTTGGTCTTCTTTTTGTTTGTTTGTTTTTGTTCTCACTTATCATCTGTCTCTCCAATTAGCAAGCCTACTTGACTAGCTGGCTGCTTCTAAGTTTGATACACAAAACTCAGCATACAGTAGGCGCTTAATTCATGCTGAATGTGTAAACAGGGGGAAGCTGAGTTTTCAGAGAGGCGGTGGAAGGGCTGGCCGGGATCGCAGAGGAGCTAGAAGCAGTACACTTTCTCAGTATTGCTGCCTTCCACAGGGCCTGTCTTTTGAGAACCTCAGTTCTGGACAAGGTGGGGGTGACTGGGAAGCCCTAGTACTCGGACCCTCAAGGGTTTGCTCCGGATACTTTCTATGCTCTGGCCTCTACGGAGGGCCATGGATTAGCATCTGGGTTCTGAGCTCCCGCTGTCGCTTACTAGCTAGGGGACATCCGAGAGATCTGTAAAGTCGCTAACCCTGTTCCTTATCTCCTATCTTGGGTTGCTGCAAGAATCTGTGACTGTTCCCTCTCCAGCCTGCTCTTCCAAGGCGTGCTCTGGGAGAGGGAGGGGGAAGAGAGGGGGGTTCCTTCTACTGGTACCCTCTAATACTGCAGCAACCCCCCCTCTGGGGCTCCCTATTCTTCGTGCAGGCTGTCCAGTTCCTCCCAAGACACACCCGAGACAGACTCACTTGCAAAGTATTTCCCGCCTAGCCCGTGCTGGGGACTGGTGGAGCCGGTTCTGGATCCACCGTCGCCCCCTAACTCCAGCTGCCAAAAAAATCGTTTTTATCCAGGTGCAAGACAGAACCGCCCCGTCTCTTGCTTTCTACCCCTCACTGTGGCTGACTCCAAAGGTAGAGCTCCCCACTTGGGCCCTGGGTCCCTAGTTTCCTTCTATTCCAGGTAGCTTGTGAACCTGGGATGGGGGCGTCCTACCGGCAGCCTTCCAGCGGCTAGTAGCGCCACCGGGTCCAAAATGCTTGTGGTGTGGTGTGGTGTGGTGTGGTGTGGTGTGGTGTGGTGTGGTGTGGTGTGGTGTGTGTGTGTGTGTGTGTGTGTGTGTGTGTGTGTGTGTGTTTGGGGAAAGCAGGGCAGTCTCTCTCCTGCCCTTCTGCAGCACTCCCCTCAGCCTGGACGCGTGGGCAAGCTTCAGCCCAGCCCACCAGGAGATCTCTATAGAGAGGGGTGCTCAGTGCCCAGAATTGTTGCCGCCCCTTCCCGGTACTTACGGTCAGCGGCGCTGCCTCCGTTGGGTGGCTCCTAGTTCCCAAGACCCACAGCAGAGGAGGAACGAGGTGGGAACCAAGCCTAGCTTTGTGGCCTCAGTGAGGCTCCTGGATAGAGGTGGCGTGGAGGAGGGACGACCTGGGGGAGGAGCCTGGAGTCGCCTCAGGGGTCCCAGTTCTAATCCAGAAGCAGCTGAGGACCCGGGAGCCCCAGGCTGCTTCGCAGGGCCTCGGCTGGCTCGCGTGGTGTGGGGGTATTGATGGCCTCTGACAGGGCTGTTGCAAAGGCTACAATGACATGAGGGCGTGAAACACTTTGCAAACTGTTAAGTGCCTTGGCAGGAGGGATGGCAATAAAGGACTGGCCCAGCCCACAGTGGTGGTTACCACAGATATCCTGGCCTGCACCCTGCCCTTCTGGATCACCGCCTGCTACAAGGTCTCAACCCTGCTTTGGAACACTGCAGGACAGACGGGGATTCCTGCCCTGCTTGCGTCCTTGATGACAATCTCCAGGCAGGCAGATGTATCTTTGTGTCAGTCCTGCGGGGCTCACAACTCTGGGCTGGCAGCCTGAAGGAACACAACCCGGAAAAGAAATCTCAGGGGCAAGGGTGGTTGAGCTTGGAGCAATTTCAGAGGATCCAGTCTGCCCAAGGGTGTGTGGAGCCGCGTGGAGGCAGAGCTTGGGAAGGGCGGAGGCCTGTGCTTGAGGGGCTCCTAAACTGGGCTCTGGAGACCAGGAACACTTAGCCTTACTTGTGTGTCAGGACCGAGATCCTGAAAGCCCCTGGAACCCCAGGAATAGAAACCCAGTTTTTCCCCGGGGATCCCCAAATCTTAGTCACAACCCTGCCTGAGGCTTCATTGTCTAGACAGAGATGACTGTTGTCCCATCCTGGTGACTATTCAGCCCACTTGCTGTATCCATTGCTGCCAGCTTCTAATCTACAAAAGGCACCCATTGTTAGGAGGATCTGCTACTGTGTTCTCCTATTACCCAGAGGGATTCCTATGCTCCTGAGCTGTGCTTTTTGGGACAAGGCTGCTTCCTCTATGTGCTTTATGCCATTTTGGCAGCATACAAATGAAATATCTCCAATTGCTTCTGTACCTCAAGGAGAAAAATGGAGTGATTTGCTCAGGTCATGGAAGAAGTTACACAGCCGGCTCCAGAGACCTCAGTGAAGACAGCTTTGGATGAGGCTATCTAGTACTTGCTGTGGGCATGGCCCTTATCAGTACCATGACTGGGAAGTGCTGGGGTTTTCTGGATGGCTCTGCTAATGTCACTGTGTGACATGGGGGGACCCTGACCCTGCCACCGACTACTTATCACCTATTACTCTCCTACACTTCAGAGCAACACTCCTGCCTACATTTCTGAACATTTCTGTCATTGCTGTGTCACTAGAAAAGGCTTGTCAAGGTCACTTGGGTCTCCATCAGGTTAAATCCCACAGACATAAATCCTTGACCTTCTGAAGCAGTTGTCCTAGTGAGCTCAAGCCTTCCTCCTCAGAGCACCTTCCGCCCCCAGCTTCCTTGACACCATCCCAGCTTCCTGGTCCCTGAAATGCCTTTCATCAGGTCTCTCTTGTGGGTGCTCTGGGCCAGGCCCAGCATCTCCCATCCCAGGTGCGCTCACCCAGTCCTAACCCATTCACTGACAAGCTCACACGTTTATGGCTGGCACTAACAAACACAAGATTGCATAACTGGGCTTCCCACAAGTCCACCCAGCTAATAGGTTCTGGTTCTCCTTCTAGAACAACCTGTGCACGTCTAATAGAGAAGCCATGGCGGGGTGCAATGTGTGCCACTGTGCTTTGGTTTGTTCCTCTCAGTAGACAGGGCGCTTTCTTTTGCTGTTTTAAAGAGGCAGATCGCGTTTACACTATCATGTTCGAAGTCGCACACAGATGGAAATTAAGGCTGCTTCCAGGCCTTTCTTTCAGGGATAGGCAAGTGTGGCACAGTTGGCAGAGCACTTACTGGCCTCTCCCTCTGTCTCCTCCCTCCCTCCTCTTTCTTTCCCCTCCCCACCTATTCCTTCCCACTCTTGCTCCTTCCACTGCAACATATCTCCTTGAACAATATTATTTGACCTGTCTTTTTCTTCTCTGTATGTGCACGCACGCGCACGCATGCATGTGTGTGTGAAAGTGAATGTCTGCTCCCGAATCTAGGTCAGAGGACAATCTTGTGTGTGTGTCCTCAGCTCCTACCTTGTTTGAGGCAGGGTCTCTGGTTCACTGCTTTGTAACCAGGATGGCTGGCCCTTGAGCTTATAGGGAGTCCCCTGCCTCCACACCCATCTCACTATAGGAGTTGTTAAGTTGGGAGCATAGGCCCCAGCCTCTCACATCTATCCCAGCCCCCAGGCCTGGTCTGGACTCCAAATCCCAGGAGGCCAGGTTTGACCCCTTCCCCAGGGTATTTAAGTGATCTCCCGAAGAGGAACATGTGGTCCCTTTTCCTTCTTCCCGGTTGGGTGGGCGCGTTCTCTTGGCTTCCCAGTTCCTCCTCGGGGCCACCTGAGAGCGCAGAACTTCCATTAAACCTGGATATTCCTTAATTTGGCTTGTTTTGATTAGGCTTGATTGGGAATTTTGTGTCAGCAGGGAGCTCGCGTTAGGAAATATTTCTAACAGGAGTGCTGGGATTCCAGATGTGAGCTATTGTGTCTGACTGTGGGTGGGTCTAGAGGATCTGAACTAGGGTCCTCATGCTTACTCTGCAAGTGTCTTCCATAATGAGCTTGTCCTCAGCCCTAACTCATTTAAAATGATGTCTATAGGGTATGTTCCCAGAAGTGGCGCTTGTGGGTTAAGGTGATGTGCCGTTTAATGTTTTGGTAGATATTGCCGAGACCCTTCCATGGAAGCCTTGGTTGGCATTACCATGACATATCAGGTTTTCCCCAGTCCTTGCCACGAGAGAGCATTATCAAATTTTATGATTGTTGCTACATTGTATGTGTATTTTATGCTTCTTTTAAGAGATCCTAGTCTTTGAAAGTATTTGAAGAGTCGGATTTTCTTCTTGTAAACTTTCCTTTGCCTTAGTCCATTTCCCACAGGTAACTGCCCTTTTGTTATTTACTTCTTGGGGATGCTTTGCGTATTAAGGAGATGATGCTGTCTGTAACACAGATGGGTTCTTCTGCTAGAGAACTGTCTTTTGATTTTGCATATGCATTCTTGAATTAAAAATAGTTATGCGATATATTTTGATCATGTTATGCCCCCTCCCCCAACTTCTCACAGATCCAATTCACCTCCCTACCACTCAACTTTATGTTCTTTCTTTTTTTCTCTCTTTCAAAAACAAAAAACCCACAAACCCCCAAACAACAAGCCCCTACAAAAGCACAAAAATGAAAATCAAAATAAAAAGACCAATAAGACAAAAAATGCCAAAACAAAATGAAACAAAAAGTCCATGTGCATGCATGCACATGCACACGCGTGTGCGCCCTCCTCCCTACCACCACTGAGTTTGTTTTGCGTTAGCAAACTACTCCTGGGCATGGGACTTATCCTTTGCAGAAGTTTTGCCAGTGAGTACCAATTGTATATGTAGTTTTTTGCCATGCAGAATTAAGCATTTTTTATATTGTCAGATGTGTAGTTTTTAAGGTCTCTGGGTTTGGTCATGATTAGAAAATGCTTTTGCCACTCCGAGAATGGGCATAACAGTATTTTCCCCAAGTTAGTGACCTAATGAGATAAATCAAATCAGATCTCTGTTGAAGCTCCCAGTGACTGTCATTAGCTTGAGACTAACACCTACTTTCTCCAAGGCCACAAATAAAGCTGCTGCTTTGTCCCCTGTCTCACACTGTGCCTTCGATCACACCTCCTTGGTCACACTCGTGGGACCCTGTGATGGAGAGATTCCTCAGACAAGCCGCATTCACACCCATCTTCTGGTTTTCTCACGTGCTGCTCATGGCTCTTCTTCTTTGTTGGAGAGTCACTTTTCTCAGAGTGTCCTTGCCTACCCCTTCCTAAGCAGTCCCTGTTCTAAAGTCCTCTGAGGTTATCCACAGACGCAAGGGAGTCCCTGGGCCATATCCCTGCCATGTCTCCAGACACTTGATTACTGCCTGTGAATGACATGCTTGGGGCCCAGGGATATATGTGAACATTGTGTGTCTGTGTATGTGTGCATGCGTGCACGCATGTGCATGTGTGCATGCATGTACACACAACCCTGGGTAGCTGTGTCTTGGGTATAGTGTGGGCTGTTTATGAAGGTAGGTTTTTGTTTATTTTGTTTTGTTTGAGACAGGATCTCACTCTGTAGTTCAGGCTGGACTCTAACTCGTGGTAGTACTCCTGCCTCAACCTCCGGCTCAGGGAGTGCTACCACACCTAGCTGTGTATGTGGGGTTTGCTGCATGTAAAGGTGTGGGATTGTGGAGATAGCGGTGTGGTCTGGAGCTTGTGTGCCCCCATGGTTGCATGAGGTGGTGGTGCAGGATCTTGTCTGTGGTGCAGGTTAGTCTCTTCTGGTGACCAGGTATTTTTGACACATAAGTTCTATTATTCTGACCCCACTAAGGCTGCCTCTCCCTGTTGACACCTGACAGATTCCTCCCCCCCCCCCCGGCCCCGCCGCCGCCATTGGCCTTTGCCTCATCTAAAGTGAGCTGGGAGAGCTCACCATTCCCATGGAGAAAACACTTTTGAGGACTTTGAGGTCTTGCTACCCTGCCCTAAATTTTATGCTTTTTGAGTTGGGTACTGTGTGGGAAGTCATCTAGGCCATCCCCCTGCCTCAGGGCAAGGCTGGGTTGCGCCAGGGCTTGGCAGCCATCTTCTGCCACCCCCACACCCCTCAGGCCTTCCACCTGGCATCTGGGGGTGGCAGGCCCAAAGCCACTGCTCTGATTCTAGCCCAGGCCCTGCCCTACTCCCAGGCCACTCCTTCTGTCTAGAGCTGTGTCTAAGCCTCAAGCAAGGGCCTCTTGGGAAGTGCCAGGCCTTCATTCCCAGGCTAGAGCTGCTCTGGTGTTGGTGTGTGCTCAGAGATTTTCTCCTCCCTTGAACAGAGAGGTGGGGCTGGGAGAAGGCACTGGGGAGCGGGTTCTTTGGAGGATGAGACGTTCCAGCTGGCTTGGTGCTGCAGCCAGGCAAGAGGCAACACCCCTGGACCCAGCTGCAGTTCTATATTGCTTCTGCGACATTTGCTTAGACCTTCTGCGACATTTGCTTAGACCTTCTGTGACACTTGCTTAGACCTTCTGTGACACTTGCTTAGACCTTCTGCACACATCCCTTTACCTTCCAGTAGAGCGGATGCTTGTTTTCCTTGATTTGCTGTCAGGCTTCAGTCTCTGTGTGTAAACATTTCTGCTCACTTCTCCAGAATCTGGCTCCGCCCCCTCGCATCTACTTTATTTTATTTTAGAGAAAAGGTCTCACTGTGTAGCCCTGACTGGTCTGAAACTTACCATGTAGACCAGGCTAGCCTCACACTCATAGAGAGCTGCCTGCCTCTGCCTCCTGTGTGTTGGGTTAGAGGCCTTTGATTCTTTTTGCTTGTTTGTTTTGTGACAGAATCTCCCCATATAGTCCAGATTGGCCTTGAACCCGTAACCCTCCTTTCTCTGCTCCCCATACATTAAGATTATAGGTGTCTGCCACCATACCCCATAACCTTTGATAATTTACTGAATATTCCTCATTGCAACAGACATAGTATTTCCACAATATCAAGAAAACAAACAAAAAAAACCCACACGCATTTTTTGGTGTGTGTGGGTGTGTGTGTGTGTGTGTGTGTGTGCATGTGTAGTATGTGCTCATAGGCGCAGACACCTGTGGAGACCAGAAGGGAGCATTGGGTCCTCTGGAACTGGAGTTACAGATGGTTCTGAGATACCTGATGTGGGTTCTGGAACCCAAACTCCGGTTCTTTGCAAGAGCAACAAGTGTTCTTTAACCACTAAGCCATCTCTCTAGGGCTTCACCAGTTTAAAAATTTTTAAAAATCAGATTTGTTTATTTGTATGTGCGTATATATATGGGTGAATGTGCTGCTGTGTGCGTGAGAAGGCCAGAGCACAACTCAGGAGAGTCACTTCTCTCCTTCCATCATGGAGGTCCTAGGGTTCGAACTCAGGAGGTCAGGCTTGGTTGCACACACTCTTACCTATCAGCTATCTCATTGGCCCTCCAGCTTAAAAACAAAATAAGAGGGGTCGTTGAGAAGCCTCAGTGGGTAAAGGTGCTTAGCCACACAAGCTTGGCAATCTGAGTTTAATTCCAGAAACCCATATAAAGGTGGAAGAAGAGAACTTACTTCACGAAATTGTCCTCAAACTTCTATTTGTGCTCTGTGGTGTACACACACACACACACACACACACACACACACACACACACACACACACGCTCATGTGCACGTGCATGCACACACAGACAAATAAGAAAAAAAGAACATACCTTCGTTGATTATAATTCTTTGAGCATTTGCTTGACTTTGTATCACCCTTTTATGGAAAAATTCTTGCAGATGTCATGGTTCGTGTCCTTGCGTATGGGAAACCAAGGCTGGAGAGCATCTGGGTTAAGTGGTGAGTTCCAGAAAGCCTAAGTTGTTGTAGGGAGTAGGCCACTTGTTCGTCCTGGCCACCTGGCTAGCTTAGCCCTGAAATAACCACACAGAAACTATATTAATTAAATCACTGCTTGGCCCATTAGTTCTAGTTTTTTATTGGCTAATTCTTACATTTTTTTAAGATTTATATATTGTATATGCAGTATTCTGCCTATATGCATGCCTGCAGGCCACAAGAGGGCACCAGATCTCATTACAGATGGTTGTGAGCCACCATGTGGTTGCTGGGAATTGAACTCAGAACCTTTAGATGAGCAGGCGGTGCTCTTAACCACTGAGCCATCTCTCCAGCCCCCTAATTCTTACATCTTAATTTAACCCATTTCTATTAATCTGTGTGTCGCTATGTGGCAGTAGCTTACCGGTAAAATTCGGCATGTCTTACGCTGGCGTTGACTCTATGGTGGCTCTCCCTGACTCTGCCTTTCTTCCTCCCAGCATTCAGTTCTGTCTTCCCTGCCTACCTAAGTTCTGCCCTATCAAGTAGGCCAAGGTAGTTTCTTTATTCATTAACCAATGAATGCAACACACAAACATAAGGACCTCCTACACCACTGGGTTATAGTGGGACTCTGTCTCAAAAAATAAAATAAAAAGGTATAATACAATATTATGCAGTAAGGCTAAAAGAATAAAGAAAATTGCCTTATTCCCTCTTAAAATTATCTTAATCAGGATATTGTTCCCACATTATATCCAAACAGTTTTTGTCCAGGTCCCTACACTAAACCCCATGGCTAGAACTCCCTCCCTGAAGCACGGAGGGAAGTTGGCTCCTTTCTCCTTGAGACACTGGGCTCACTTGCCTCTGGGATATCATACTCCTCTGACTTTTTCCTTCTTGTCTGCACTCTTTCTCCACCTCCTTTGTGGTCCCCCCAGCTGTCCCTGAGGCACTGAGGTGCCTTAGGGTCAGTCCCCAGACTCCTAATCTTCTCTGCCCTCCCACTTGCTCGGTGAAACCATCCAGCATCGGGGTTGAAATACGAACATTCAGGTTGAGGAGACGGCTCAGCTGCTATGCTGCTTGCTCTGCAAGTAGAAGGACCAGAGTTTGATTTCTAGAACTCATGGAAGAAAAGCTGGGGGTGGGGCCAGGAAGATGGGTCAGTAGTAAAGCGTTTGACGCATAAGCTTGACAGCTCGAGTTCAGCCTCAAGAAGCTATGTCAAAACATGGTGGTGTAACTCTAAAACTTGCATGGCAAGATGGGAGGTGAAGACGGCATAAACACCCAGAAGCTTAAGGCCAGTTCACCTGGAGTACACAGCGCAACAGGAACAAGAGACCTTGCCACAGCAAGGTGGATGGGATCTGATTCCTGAAAGCTGTCCCTGACTTCCACATCACACAGGTGCCTGCACTCACATTCTTTCTCTGTCTCTCTGTCACTCTTTCTGTCTCTCTCTCTCACACATGCACATGCACGCACGCACGCATGCGCACACACGCACACGCCTGTATAGAGCATAAGGATGATAATGATGCGGCTGACGATATGACGACCATAACAGGGCCCAGATGTGGTGGTGCAGATTTGTACTCTCAGCCCTGTGGAGACAGAAACTGGGGCATCCCTGGGGCTTGGGGCTAGCTAGTCAACCTAGTTAAATTAGTGAGTTCCACGACAGTGATAGACCCTGTCTCAAAACACAAGGTGGTCAGTGTCCTGAGGAATGACACCCAAGGTTGACCTCTGGCCTCCACAAGGGTGTGTGCACCCACTCACCTGCACACACACTCACACCAAATCTGAAGGTCATCAGGAGGTATGGTGTCTATTTCCTGGCTCTTTGGATGTGGAAGCAGGAGGATTTAGATTTTAAGCCCAG
>PVIU01000388.1:276632-334403 GCA_004026605.1 Ondatra zibethicus
AAAAAAAATCAAGACATCAAACTAAATTCTAAATTTAGCCGGGACATAGAACATGCTTGTATTAAAAAAGCTGTGTAGTGTTGGAGGCTGGGGAGATGGCTTGACTGGTAAGGGCATGTGCTGCTCAAGCATGTAAAGGCCAGGCTTGGTACAGTGGCTTTGAACGGCCACTGGGATGTCCTGCTGTAGCCTTGAAAAGATTCCTTTGTATAACGATGCAAGCACACAATAGGCACTTCATCCCAATCGTAGACGCATCCCCAGTCACCTTTAATCCCCAGCCACCCCCATGAGGCATGGGATTTGGCTCAAGGCTGTTTTCAACACAGCCAAATCTTCCTTTGCTGTTGCTAGGTCTGGGCTCCCTGCAGGACACCTGTGTGGGAACACTCAGAGACAACTGCAGAGGTGGACCAGGCCTCTGGGTGGGAAAATGGAGGATTAGAACCCTCCTGTATTGCTGATGGAAATCTAAAAGGGTGCGGTGTTTGTGGAAGACAGTTTGGCAGCTCCTCCAAAGGTAAACAGGCTTCTCACAGGATCCAGAAGATTCACTCCTAGGTGTATGCCCCAGAGGATGGAACCCAGGGATGCAAACCAATCCTTGTATGGGAATCTCCACAGCAATGCTGCTCATGGTAGCCAAACAGTGAACACGACCCAAATGTCTGCCAATGGGTGAATGGGTAAAGAAACAAAATTGGGTATAAACAGACAATGGATTTTTTTAAAGACTGAATTTCATTGTGTAACCCAGGCTGATTTGGGTCAGAGGGTAGCTGTCTTACCCCAGTCTCTTGAGTGCTGGGATTACAGATTTGACCGACTACTGCTGGTCTACAATGTGATTTCATGCATCAGTACAAAGGGAACAGGGTTTGCTACAGGCTACAGTGTGGAGGAATTTTGAAGGCCTTGCCTAAGACTTAGGCCCTAAGTCAAACGGACCTGTCAAAGGACACATACTGTATGGCCCTACTTTTAGGAAATTCAAGTGTAGTCAAACCTGTAGACACAGGAACTAGATTAGAGGTGACCAGTGGGTGGGTTGAGGGGTGAATGAGGCTTAGTGCTTAATGGGTACAGTTTCTGCTAGGCAAGATGAAAATTTTCTGGAATTAAATAGTGGTGATGGCTACAGAGCATCGGGAGTGTAATAAATGGAGCTGCATGATATGTCTGAAATAGCCAAGAGGGTAGTTTTAATATGATTCTATCATATTGAAAAATTCAAAATATAGTTTTGAGAGTCAAGTGTCCTGACGACTCTCAAGGAAATCAAGCTCGAAGGAGAGGACATTACCCAGGGACCAGGGACAGAGCCTTTCCGTGCTCAGGGGGAGCCTGTGGAGATGCACAACAAGTGGTAGACCTGGATGAGTGAGGGTCACAGAAAGAAGGCTGGGTACTGACGTGTGTGTGTGTGTGTGTGTGTGTGTGTGTGTGTCTGTGTGTGTGTGTCTGTGTACCACTCTCTGGGGGGCCAGCCTCCAGTAGCACAGGGCTTTGGTAGGCAGAATCCACGGAGTCTGCGAAGCTAGATTTTTCTATCTGAGGGGGGTTAGGGAAAAAGGCGCTCACTAAACTCTCTTGATGGTTTTCTTCTTTATTCTCTCTTTCTTTATTCTCTCTGCCCTCTCATGCTGTTTTACAGCTTTTATACCACCAACAGACTCTTCCAGGCAGTACAAGAATCAAACCGGTTGCATTCCATTTCTCAAGCGAATGATTATAGGGAAAAACATGTTTTTCATCTTCCTCACATGAGTAAACAATTTATTTATTACAGGTGAAAAACACATTATCCCAAGAAGCCACGCGCATTCATTCCCAAGCAACTTGTTATAGATTAACTGTGTGGGCAAGCAAGGTGTTCTTGTCAGGTGTACTGGCAGGCTGCATTTTGCAGTTACAGAGAAAGGGCCAATCACTTTATTACTGATCTTGAAAGGGAATCTTAAAAGGAATCTTAAAGGAATCACAAACCTAAACTTTCATATATGAAAAAGAATCTGTCAGCTCTACTTTAAATCTTTAGGGTACATATCCATTCATTAATAGGTTTTTTTTTTAATATCAGGAGACTGAGGGCAGAAATGGGTATAAGGAATTAATCATCACCTTTGGTCACCAACCAAACTTAGCAAGGAGAGTACATCAACCAGTAATAATTGGGCTGCTTTGTTCTGGTTCCCTGACCTTAATGAGTTCCTCACTCGGCTACATGCCTCTCTAAAACTTTAGATTGTCTCCTTGGGTTTTTCCACCTCAAAGTTACTTAACAAAAACATCCTAGTTTAACTTTGTTATTTTCAAAGCTTTGTTTTAACTGTGACACACTCTGAGTCCTGTGAGCACATCTCCCGACATTAAGGTTAAAAGAATTTAAACTAGCTGGGCTACTGGGACTCAGCTGTTCATCATTAACTTGAACTGCAATCCATGCAGCTCCTTAGGTGGAACTCACAGGCCCCGACTGTGAAGCATATCCTTGTATTTATTTTTATTCATCAAAGCTCTGTATAAACTATCATTATTATTATTATTATTATTATTTATCAAATTAGACAGTACAGCTTAGGGAGAGATCATCTTCTTGACAATCTATAGGTTAAAGTGCCCAGTAGAATGGATGTTTCCAAGAGATAAACACACTGTATCACAGGTGTGGAGATCTCCCCACATCCACTCACACCGTGCTGGATACCAGAGAAAGAGAGCCGCAGCAAACATGTAAAAGCACAGCAGAAGCAAAAGACATTCCAGGGTCTGCAGTCCCGTAGCCTTTCATGAATGAGCTTGGCCCATCAGAGGATTCCCTTTTGCTGGGCTGGCACCGGGAACTTCAACTGCAACTCGCTGTTTCCCTGGCATGGCCCGCGGCATCTGTGTGCCTGTGTGAATGTGCGTGTGGTCTCGTGTGTGCGGTCTCGTGTGTGCATGGCGAGGCCACCTGAGGATGTCTGCTCTACTCTTTTCTGTCTTTGTCCCTGAGATAGGGTTTCTTCTCAACCTGGAGCTAGGCTGGTGGCCGACAAGCCTCAGGGATTCATCGCAACCCTGGCCAAGTGTGTGCCTGGCCATGTCTGTTTTTTAATAATAAAAAAAGATTCCATTTCATTTTAATTCTGTGTGTAACTGTGGGTGGGCTTGAGCACTTGAATGCAGTCTGTAGAGGCCAGAGGTGGGGGATTCCTCTGCAGCTGGAGTAACAGGTGGTTATGGGAGGCCCAACATGGGTGCTGGGAACTGAACTCAGGTCTTTGGGAAGAGCAGCCTGCGGTCTTATCCACTGAGCCATCTCTCCAGGCCCATGCCTATCTCTTTTAAAGTATCGTTTTTATTAATATTTTTTGTCTTAATTTCATGTATACTTGTACACATAAACATACATACATGTATGTAATGTGTTCTTATCATTCTCATCTTATATCTTCTCCTGTCTTCCCCCCTACCCCTGCTAGCCCTCCTTCTCCCTACAAATATTCTTTCCATATTCATGACTTTTTGTGTTATTTTGTGTCCCACAGAGTTTGATTAGGGTCAACTGTGCACCCACGGGTTGGGGACTGTTCTTTAGACCCGAAGGGCTCAGCAGTGGGTGCACAATTAGATACCATGTCTTCCCATCTCTTAAATAGATCAATGGCTCATACAGATCAATAGATACGCGGTAGTGATCTGTGGGCCCCTCCCCAATCCCGGCTGACTGTTGTGTGGGCCTGATTTGTGTAGGTCAAGGGCTGGCAGGTGTAGTAAGGAGGAGAGGGCTGCGTTCCCAGTGCCTGGTTAGCTTATACCTGAAATAATTACACAGAAAACTGTATTAATTAAATGACTGCCGGCCCATTAGCTCTAGCCATCGTTCTAGCCCCTAAATCAAGACTCTTGATCACAAATGACAGCTACAACTTAGATACATTTTGCATGAAGGAGAATTGATTGGTTTGTGGGGGCACTGGGAGGGCAGGATACCTCGAGGTTACAGTGGTATCTGAATCAATCTGGAGAGTGTCTAGGATCTCTCTTCTGCTTGCTGCTGGCCTCTGCTTCTCTACGACTCCTGGCTCTCACCTTTTCTTGTTACCCGGGAGATTTTGCATGAGGCTTTTCAACACACAGTAGCTTTTCAGCCATCTCCCTAAGTCTTGCTATTACATGCTTTTCTTAGACACCATTGAAAACATGATTGAAATCTTATTGGCTTCATCTGAACACAAGGAGCCAGGATACTTGGCTAGCTGTGACCTTTAGAACCACAGTTTAAAGGGACAGGAACAGGGTTGGGTGGAGAGAACAAAGAGAGAACCCATGGCATGAACAAGAATTTCCAGAAGAAAGGTCCCGTATCCTTAAGTGCTCTGTCATGCAAGACAGGGCCTGCAGAGCTTCCACTGGGCTGAACGACAAAGAGTCGGCCAGACTGGCATTGGCAGGGAGGTTGAGAGGCGTGATGGAGTGGAGACAGATCACAGATAGTAGGTGAGGGAGTGGGAGGTGCGGAAGGATGAATGGTTGTGAAAGCCAGAAAAGGTAGGAAGGTAGCTGCAGGGGACATGGGGTCAAGGGAGGGCCTGGGGTTTTTGTTTTTGTGAGGTGGGAAAGATATGAGAACTCTTGAATGGGCAGAGAGATTGGGGTCAAACAGTCCAGAGAAATGGACCTATGCACTGATGGGGAGCTTGGACAATTAGAAGGTGCATGCCCAACCCATTGCCTATGCTTAGGAAAGGGATGAAGGAGGGCAGGGATGGTCTGGAGGCTTGGAGATGGTGGCAAAAGGGGGTTTTACTTCTGAGGAACAGAATGTAAACACAGGGAGAGGGATAGAAAATGTGAGAGTGGAGAAACCGAGAAGGCTGACACCATGGCCAACAACCAGAGATCAAGGTGGGCTGAAGGGCAAGAGCCTACAAAGTCCTCCTTCTGCCTGTGGGGGTTGCTTCAGCAGAGCCCATGCAGGTGTAGAGACACCGTCAGAACAAAGATTTTTCAAAGCCAGCTAAGTGCTACAAAGACAGAAGAAGGCCATCTGTGAGAGTGGTGTATGCTTCTGGGGAGGGTGTGAGAGAGAATTCTGGAATGGGGCTGTGTGAGGGGTGCCGAGGAGACAGACATGTGATGGTCTAGAAGAAGGGAGTGGCCAGACAAAGCAGGTGCAAAGATCCTGAGGTGGTGAGGATAGGGGGTGGTCGGAGGGGAGGGCTGGAGGAGAGAAAAGGCCCAGAGAGCAGTCCAGGCCCCACCTACAGGGCCCTGTGGACTATGGCAGAGTTCGGTGCTGTTTAATTGTTTTGGACACAATGGGAAGCTGCTGGAAGATAGCTTTAATGAAAGTTTTGGTTGTCGTCATTGTTTTGAGATAGGGTGGTCTCGAACTTCTGATCCTTTTATCTCCCTGAATGACATCACAGTTATTCGGAACCATGCCCAGTTTTGTATGGTGGTGGGGATTGAATCTAGGCAAGCACTCTACCAACAGAGCTACATCCTTAGGTGTAATTTTAATCAAAAGAGTGGGTTAATTAGACTTGACTCAGGTCAGAAGATCTTTTGGGTCACTGTCTAGAAGAATAAGAGAGGAGGCAGGGAGACCAGTTGCTGCAAGGGTCCAGATGTCAAAACTCGGTGTCTTGGCCTGGGACTGAAAGGCTTGGAGATATAAAGAAGCGTTTGGGTTTTGAATATATTTTGGAATTATTTCCAATATGACTTGCCAATGACGTGGGTGTGATTTTGAAGAAAGAGGCTTCTATGTAATTTTCCCCTTCTATGAATGTGTGTGTGTGGTTCTATGTGTGGTGGTGCTTGTGTATATGGTGTATGTGTGTGCACTTATACCTGCATGTGTGGAGGCCAAAGGAATACTTCTTGTGTCATGTTCCATGTAATTCATTTGAGACAGGGTGGAACAGGAGGAGCGGGCCTGCTTGTTTTTCCCAGCTGCCCGGCTAGCTTACATCCAAAATAACCACACAGAAACTGTATTCATTTAAACACTGCCTGGCCCATTAGCTCTAACTTCTTATTGGCTAATTCTTACATCTTAATTTAACCCATTTCTATTAATCTGTGTATTGCCACGCGACTGTGGCTTACCGGCAAGATTCTAACCAGTGTCCGTCTCAGGCAGGAGATCCATGGCGTCTGCCACTCTGCCTTTCTTCCTAACATTCACTTCTGTCTATTCTGCCTACCTAAGTTCTGTCCTATCAACTAGGCCAAGGCAGTTTCTTTATTCATTATCGAATGAAAGCAACACACAAACAGAAGGACCTCCTACACCAACAGGGTCTCTCATTGAATCCAGGGCTAGGCTGGTGGCCTGAAAGTACCAACAATCTTCCTCCCTCCTCATTCTCCAATCTTGAGGTTATGGGCATCGGAAGCCATGCCCAGGTTTTTACATGGGTGCTGGGGTTTGAATTCAGTTCTAATACCTGCAGAAATGCACTCATACCAACTGAGTCATCTTCCCAGGCTTGAGCTTTTGACCGAGTAGGTGGCTGAGTGGGGAGGTCATCTTCCACCAAGGGCAGGATGAGGAGAATGTGAGTCTGTTTTCAGGAAGTTGGACATGCACATGTGTCCTTTGTGGAAGTTAGCAGTGAACACTCAAGCCAGCAGGATATAGATGATTTTATTGATGGTTCTGAGGGAGATAAACGAGGGGGAAAGGGTGTGCAGAGGAGGAAAGAATGCAGAGAACTAGGCCCTGGGGCATCTTACATTTAGAGACTTAGAGACTAGAGAAGAAGTACTTCCAGAGGTGACTAAAGACTCCTGTGTGAGGTGGAAGCTAGGGGCGGGTGATGCACGGAGGCCAACAGAAGATAAGAGTTTAGGGAGGGGGCTCTCAATGGCCAGATGCTGTGAGGGGTGAGATGGGATGGGAAGACTGACCCCTGGACTTGGCATATTGGGGACCACTGGGATGGGGAAGAGGAGGCAAACACATAAAGCTCTTAGAAGACTTTGCTTTGCATCAATGGTAGGTAACTGGAGGAGGCGGTGTTGAGAGAAAGTTATAACATTTTCAGAAAGGGGATTTGTGAAAGAGAGAGAGAGATAGCCTGGAGTAGAGATGGGGTGATGGGATATGACATCCAGCTGAAAAAAGGTGTGCCAGGCACAGGGATGCTTCCTCCACATTGCAGAGGCGAAAGCAGAGGGACTGGACACGCATACTAAGAAGATGGTAGATGTGTTAGGATGATCTGGAATTTGCTTCCTGTTTTTGCTCCTCAGGGACATGGGATGTCTGTCAGTCAAGCTCTAGGATTGTGAGAATGAGGGCTGAGAAAAGAAAAGGAATGTTCTAGTCGCCTTGGAGGGTTGGGTTACAGTTTCAGGAAAATGTAGGATTGTGTAGAAATGCTGGGTACCTGACGTGAGCTTCACCATCAGGTGTTTACGCTGAGATCAGTTGGTCCAGTTGTGCGATTCTTCTGAGGGCCCAGCAACAGCTGTCTCTTGGATAAGATCTCACCAGGCAAAGTGTGAGAGAGACATATGCAAAAGCAAGGGGTGGGGAGTTCCTAAGCAGCAGTGAGTACAAGAGCCAGGCGAGTCTAAGCTGGAATTGAGAGAAGGGAGACCGTGAGGAGGGGCTATGGACAGTGCATGGGTGGGTTAAGGGGTGGGGAAGAGGGATTGCTCTAGTGAGAGCCAGGCTGAGTGAGCTAGTAAGACGGGATAAGGCTGCTCTTGGTCCAGACAAGGTGTGGGAGGTAAGGAGGTAAGGTTTGTTGGGAGGAAAAGGCTTGTTGGAAGCAAGGAGGTCAAAGAGTTGAGGGGTCAGATGTCTTAGCTGTGAAGACACCAAGAACCGTAACAGCTGCTACAGGAGAGAGAAAGACAAGGAGTTAGGAGTGGGGTCACAGTCGCCCAGGAAGGATGGGGAATAACCAGCTTTCTTATTTGTATCTCAAACTTATTGTCTGAAAAGGAAGTCATCTCTGCTCCATCAAACCTGCACATCTACCGGGGCTCCGGACTCACTAATGACATTGCCATTCAGAGACAGAAACCTGAGTGTCACTTTGGTTCTTCTCCGTGCTTGGTCCCCACACCCAACCAAATCGGCAGATCTCTCTGATTCTATCTTGTAAAGCCCAGTTATTTCCTTCCATGCCCACTGAGCACACCCTGCCCAGTTTTGTTCGTTGTGGTTTCTCAGACCATTGCATCACACTCCAAATTGGTAGCCCTGCCTCAGTCGCTCCACACTGCAACCACAGGCGTCACCCCCGAGATAAATCTTTCCAGGACTTGTTCTTGCTCTTAGGATGAAGTCCAAGATCACTAGCAGGGATTTACAAAGAGTGCATTACATTATCTTTCTTGGTCCGTCTCAGCCGCATGCCAAACACTAGCCCCTCAGCTGACTCAGCCATCGAATTTGCCCTCTGTTGATTCACAAATGCTATCTCTCTCTATCCAAAGTCCAATTCTCCAGCACTTGGCAAAACGCTCACTTTCTCCAAGTGCCATTGTGAGTCCCAGGGAATTCTTTCCTGGATGCCTGCATGCCAGGCCCTCCTCTTCTGCCTCCCAGCCCCTGATGCTTCCCCAGGTAACGAGGCATTTGGTCATCATTTTTTCCCCTCTAGGATTTAAGTTGTGTGAACCAGGGAGGAGGTTTGATTTTTCCCAGAACCCAGCGTGGAGATTTGACATAAACCTAAGCCATCATCAATATCTATAGACTTGAATCCAAAGGGAGGTCCTAAGGGTGGAGCAGCTGTGGGTGATGACAAGGTCTGGCACCTTCTGAGTGGGGAGCTGAGTGTCTCAGAGGACAAGCAAGTCATGGGATGAAGAGGGTAGGGTGGAACAGAAGTGGTCCATGAGGCCCCAGGTCATTTGACAAGGGCTAGGAAGAGAAGATCCCTGGACACGGGCTCAGTCTTGAATGAATGAGAAGTACGTAGCAGCATTAGGAACAGAAAAGAGTGGGCAAGAAGACAGAAGGGAATCATGGGGATTTCTCAAGTAGGTGGAGTTTTGAGTGGAGGCAAGAATGGTAGGGGGTGCTTGAAATGTGGGGGACACAGGATGAGCCATCCTAGTGGCCAGGGAGTACCTCCAGGATGATCTCTGTCACCTCTGGAGTCTTTGGCTGGTCAGACAATAGTTGGTCTCCACCTGGCTAGTGTTTCAGGACAGGAGATCTCTGGAATGTGAGGGTATTATGGGAATTGTCAGGTCACAGGGTGAGCTCACAACATGCTGAACCTGACAGCAACCCCTGGAGTGGGCTTCTAGACTCTCAAGGGTATTGTGCTCTGGTCTGGACTTGGTCTCAACAGTGTAGGGCCATCTGATTCTATTGAGAATAGAGGGCACCATTGAGGGTGCCTGGGTTGGGTGGTTACAGCTCTGGGCTGATGAGGGTTGAGAGCCACCCCTGTCTCCTAGAGTCAGACGCCCGGGAGGTGGTGGTGTCCCAACACCAATCCCTATCTTCCAAGTTAGCAGCTCCTGGAGAAGTGATGTTGACTGAACCAAAGCTTTGTGCTAGTTCCAGAGTTGGGTCAAACCAATGGCTTGTAGGAGAGTTCAAAGGACCAGTACTGTGTATCCAAGTGGGGCCACTCTGTGGTGGTGTTTATGGCCTCCTCTTACAAATTTGGCAAGCTCTCGGTCCCTGGGTACTTAAACAGCTTGGCTCAGCCCCTCCTGCCGTGTTTCCATGCTCTGTGCATCTTAGGTACCAAATCCTTGTCTGAAGCTCTGCTTCCAGGCAGTTTGACATAAGACAGGTGACTCTTTGATCTTGTCCCCAATCAGGATAAAGCATAGAGGCCATTCAGTGGGCTTGGAGATTTTTCCTACCTTTAACCTGGATTTAGTCAACCACAAGAAGCCAACAAAGGTAAAACCACATTGCTGATTTCCCAGGTTAGGTGTGACAGGGGGTTCAGATAAACAAGACACAGTTTTTCTCCAGGAGGCTCATAGCCCATTTACTCATTTAACAAACATTCATTGAAGACTGCAAGGACCCGGTGACTCAGCATCCTGTCCTTCGAGGGCTCACAGACTGCCAGGTATTGTTCATGGGTATCAGCTAGTTGATCCCAGAGAGAATGACAGGAGGGAGGCCTGAACTTTTCTGGCCTACATAGTGGTAGTGAAGGCTGTCCTTGGGTTGAGGATATTCGCAGAGGAGGCGGGTGGGGCATTCCAAGCAGAGGATCCATGTGGCAAAAGTTGGAGGCACAAGCATAGCATCACGAATACCTAGGTGTTATCAGTCATAAACTGAGGGAGGATGCCATGGAGGAATAGGGAGGTCAGCAGAGCCAACTTGGGGGCAATGGGGTTAGGGGGTGGGTGTGCTGAAAGAAATGTTAAACCTGAAGGAATGGCGTGGTTGCAGTCATGACTGAGTAATCAGTCATTCTATCCAGGTGTGGAGGGTAGACCTGAGAGGCCCTGTGGGAGGATTGATGGAAGGCTGTGGGGTGACAGAGGAGGTAACTCAAGAGGGCCAGAGAGGTTGGAATCAGGGCTCTGTGGTGCTGTGCCAGGATGTGGGCTGCAAGGAGCTGATGGAGGGGGAGAGACTGAGTGAGGATCATAGGCTCCCTCCTGGTTTGGACAGCTTGACAATGGCAGTGCCCTACATAAACGGGACAGGGTCTCTGTGAGGCGGGCAGCTGGAAGGAAGGAAGGCAAAGGCAATCAGGAGTTGCTAGCTGTACTATGAAGGATTTTCCCTGGGAGTTTCCTCAAGGGCAGCTTGTAGACTCAGAGGCAGGCCCATAATAAGGAGATGTTTAAGGGACTGTCAAGGTATGTGTGGTTATAGGGCAGGGGAGGATGAGGTGACTCAGGGAAGTCTATTGGCTGAGGATCGATGGGCTGCGACACGTCCTCTAGACCCTTGGGAGACTCCATCTTGCCTTTGCTTTCAGCACCGTTCTCCCACCATCAAAGGCTCCCTATGTGGGACCTGCATTGGGCAGGGTTAGGGAGTTCAGGAAATGGAAGGCAAAGACTCCTGAACCACACACAATGTATGGAGGGACTTAGACTCTCTGAGAACCAGATCAGGGTCTCTATTGCTCCCTGTCTTCCTGCCTCAAAGCTGTGAGGCCCCTGGTATAGGCCCTATCTTTACTGTTCTTCTCCATGTCCTGGCATGTGTGTGTGTATGTGTGTGTGTGTGTGTGTGTGTGTGTGTGTGTATGTGTGTGAGTGAGGTTGGGGATCGGATGATCACCTAGTGGCTTGGCTTCCTCCAAGATGCCCACCTGAAATATCACCCCCACACTTCTCCAGCCATCACACACAACCTGTCTTCAAAGTACTGGGAACATTGTGTTTATTAAGGAGTTGAAGTACTCTATTGACAAATATAAAATCCCCACCAGCCATCAAGTCCCTGGAGGTTCAGGATTTAGGAACTCAAAGGTGTTTCCCATCTTCCACTAGCCCTAAGATGAACTTCCAGAACCCCCAAGGCCATATTTCCTACCTGACCGGTTGCAGAAGATGACACCCCCTTTGCCTATTTTCTTGGGTGACTTCAGTGAACAGGCAGTGACCAGTTAAGCCTACCTGCAAGTCATGGATAGACACCTGCATCCACTGTGGTCATCCCAACCTTTGTGAGGACAGCATTGTCATCTTGGGGGTGACCTCCTTGGGATATCACATATGGCGGGCACGTATCTGGTAGATGGTGCTTCCGAGAGGCTTTCCGTCGCCGGGGGCGGAAGACCTCCATGCATCTCTTGCCCACCAGGTAGGCAACCTCACTGAGGTTGAGTAGGATACAGATGGCGGCCGTGATTACCATGAAGTAGGTGAAGATCTTCTTCTCCGTGGGTCGGGAGATGTAACAGTCCACGGTGTGGGGGCAGGGATTCACAGAGCAAGCCACCACTCGCGGCATGTCATAGTCCTTGTAGATGCGGTGGAAGATGTAGAGGAAAGCTGAGTCCACGGCAGCCTTGAAGATGAGACTCAGCAGGTATGTCCACCACAGGCCACCCCTCTTCTTGTTCAGGTTGCTGTACAGGGCTGGGGCATTGGGCCCATGTTTGCGGCGGTGCTTCCGTTCCCGGTCTTCCCGGTAGGCCACATGCATGACTACAAGCAGGGAAGGACAGGTGACCAGGATGAGCTGCAGGGCCCAGAGACGCACGTGGGACACCGGGAAGAATTCGTCATAGCAGACGTTGGGGCAGCCTGGTTGCTTGGTGTTACAAATAAAGTCTTTTTGTTCGTCATCCCACACCTCCTCGGCGGCCACCACATACACCAGCACTCGGAAGATAAAAACCACCGACAGCCAGATGCGGCCCAGGGCAGTGGAGTACTTGTTCACGCCGCTCAGGACTCCCTGTAGAAACCCCCAGTTCATGTTGGCTGTGCCCTTGGTGCCTAACGTGGATGTGTGTGCACTAGTGTGCTAACCTCTCAGGCCCTGGGAGACACAAGGCCTGGGAGAACACGCGAATGGGAGTCCTTATAGGTGATGCCAAAGCCAGAACCTGTTTCACCGCAACCACTGGGCCATCGTGTCCTCACTTGCAGTGACTCAGAGAAGGGATGGCCCAGTCCCCATGTCACAGCAAAAGAAGTGTCTTAAGGCTAAGAGGTGACAGGTACCTGCCCAAGATCTCCCAGCAGCAAGTAGCACAGATGGTCTTGAGCCCTGGTCTTCAGACTCCAAAAGTCAGGGTCTCTTTCCTTCTACAAACGAACAAGCACATGGGACATGATAAGCATCACACACGCACACGCCAGCCAGCCCCTTTCCTCCTGTGTTTCAGCCATAATGGCCTGGAGACTTCTAGCATCTGACTGTCTGCTCTCCCATTAGCTCTGATGGGAACTAGATGAAGGCAAGAAAGGCAGGGCAGGAAGACCTTTATTGGTGGTTGGATTTGTTGAAGTTTTCCTGGACCCAGAACGGGCAGGGTCCTGTGTTGGGAATGCCCAGTCTGGCTCTGCGATCTATATCTCAGAACAGTCTCCCTCCTCACTCCTTTGTAGCTCTGGGATCTCTCAGCAGCATCCCTTTCCAGACTACACAGGGCTCTTCAGCAATCGCTGTGGCTTGGCATCTTTCCCACCCTGCCATGTCAGAGCAAAGCAGATGGTCACACTTATTTATTCATCTTTTTTTTTTATTGTCTTGAAATCTGGGCCACAGTGGGTTCCTCTGGAATTCCAACCATTTTATTGGTGTGTGTGTCTGTGTGTGTGTGTGTGTGTGTGTGTGTGTGTGTCTGTGTGTGTAAGAGATGGGGAGGAGACAGGGGCTGGGTCCTGGTATGGTCTTTGCCCTGTCATTGATCTTTGTTCCCAGGTACACTCCTCTTCTCTGACTGCCTAATTAGTGGCTGTCTGATAATAGCATCTCTCATTATTTTCATACAGGCATGTTCTGTGTACCCTAACTTTGCCATCCCCTGGGATGAAGTTCCTATGTTGTTCCATCTCAAACCCTCCTTGCACCATCCCTGACTCAGCTCCTGGATTCTGCAGCCGTGTATCCCTGGGACATGTGCTGAACCCCCTCCGTCTTCCACTGCAGGGTACATCACATGTACTCCAGTGGCCCAGTCAAACGTCTTCCTTGTTAGATCGCTCGCGGCTGGAAGCCGAGCTGTACACCTGCCTCCTGGGACCCAGCTCTCTGGCAGGTCCCATGCACTCTCAATGGATGCTTGTTAAACCCAACTGCAGCCTCATTCTTCCCAACCGCTTCTAGATTCTTCTCTGGTCCTCTGGCCTCCCTTTATTATAGCACATTTCTTCTCCTCTGTGGAGGTTTCCAAGGAACCCTGCCCTCCCCTGCCTCCCTCTGTGGAGCTAAGTCCCCAGGCTTAGGTTCCCTGGGACCTTTCACCCAGCTGTCTGCAATTCTATATGATCCTCACCCTTGTTGGGTCCCCGTGGGTCCTCACTCTCCGGTGCCGGTTGTCTGTCTGCCCGAGGGCCTCCTGGAGGCAGCTTTTGTTCCTTTATTTCCAAGCAGGGTGGGGCTTTCTGAGCCAATGAGCCAAGAGAGAGTGCAGGGGTGGGTAGGCAGGCTGGGTAAACACCTGTGGCTCACACCTTGCTCCTCCAGCCTGTCTGGGTTGGTAGGTATGTGGGTGGGACTATAGGGATGGAGGAGGCAGGAGTCTGTTGTCAAAATGTCCAGGGACAGGATGGTCCGAGTGTCACGGATCCTGTGCCTGTCCCTTTCAGCTTGTCATATCTGTCCCCTGGCTCCCAACTCTCTCTTTTGCCCAGTCCTCAGACAACTGAACTGGTTCTGAGGTCCTTAGCAGTTGGTTTCTATGGAAAGGGACACCTATGATTCAGCCCAGGACTGTGAGCTACCCTGCTGGGGCTGTATCTGGGGATGGGATCTTAGGCTGCTCTATCTTGGAAACTAGACAAGCCACCTGGCTTCTCTAGACCAGGGCACCTACTGCCATGCTGGAGACAAGGAATGCAGGTTGGTGACATGAAGCGCTGCTGTTGGCTTGGGGCCAAGCATATAGCCTTATTGCATGCCCTCCGTGTCCTAGGCCTGTTGGAAATGCCTCTGGGGAAGCTGGAGTGACACCCAGCAGGCGCTACAGAGGGGTCCTGGGCTTGTGTCTGGCAGGGACAGTGAAGGCTAGTGTGCACCCAGGGAGGGGCCCCCCTGCCTCATTTAGCACAAGCATTTATTGAACACTTCCTAATAGCGATGATTCATGTGGATGTGGCCTTTCTTGGCTGGCTAACCCTGGTACTGCCGGGAGTTGGCTGATGCTCACGGTGACCCCCGCAGGCTGTGCATTCGGCAGCTCATTTTGGTGAGGAGCTGAAGTTGTCTGCGTTCTGAAGTAGCCACGCCGACTCCAGGGTCTGGGCGCTTTCCATCACAACGTGTGGTTCTTCATGAGCCAAACTCCATCATCTCTGTAGACACCCACAGGCCACGCTAGCTGGGGCAAAGGCTAGCTTTGGAACAGTCCCCAGGAAAAGCTAGAGACCCACTTTCTGGAGGAGAGGATGACCCCTCGACTCCAGGAAGGTCATGAAGGCCAAGACCAAAGGGCACCTTGAATCTGTGAACACATTTGTCTTTATTAATTTCTCACCCTGGGCCACACACATGGAAGGCATTTGTTCATCTATGCCCTCATGAAACTCCTCCCCTGTGAAGCCCTGTTAAGTGGCACTCAGTGTGTTTATTTAACAGAAAAGGAAACTGAGGTACAAAATAGAGGGGTAATTCAGTGAAGGCCGCTCAGCCAGGACAAGTAGCCTAGAGCTTAGGGACAGTTGAATCCCAAGCTGTGGGAGTCCATCCTTTGGCCTGCCTCCAACTCAGCTCTTCTCCCCACCACATACACCCATGAGAGACATTGGAACCTTCCAATTCATGCCCACCCTGCCAGTCCGGCCTAGGGACCCTTTATAGGATGGTTTTCTTCACATGGGCTCGGGGACGGTCTGGTAAGAGCGGTGGGTGAGTGTCTGAGCCCAGAAAGATGAGGTCGCCTGATAGGAGGTCCTTCTGTTTGCCTGGAGAGCTGACCCAGCTTGGGCCGTGCTCCGGGTGTGCAGCGAGTGCTCGCTTCGATGCCATGCACTCAGAACACCGCTTTATCACCAGGTAGGCCAACTCCACAAGGTTAAGCAGGATGCAGATGACGGCCGTGACCAGCATGAAGATGATGAAGATGTTCTTCTCTGAGGGCTTAGAGATGAAGCAGTCCACTGTGTTGGGACACGGTGCTGCATGGCACTTGACCACAGAAGGGAGGGTGTATTTGGGGTAGAAGGCGTGGAACAGGTAGAGGAAAATAACATCTATGCTGGCCTTGAACAGCAGGCTGCAGACATACGTCCACCAGAGTCCACCCCGCTTCTTGCCAGGGTACAGGTAAAGGTGTCCCGTGCCTACTTCTTCTTGGTACTTCTTCTCTCGAGCTTTGCGGTAGGCCACATGCATGACCACAAGCAGGGAGGGGCATGTGACCAGGATGAGCTGCAAAGCCCAGAGTCGCACATGAGACACAGGGAAGAACTCATCGAAGCAGACATTAGTACAGCCTGGTTGCCTGGTGTTGCAGTCAAAATCCTTCTGGTCTTCACCCCACACACGCTCAACTGTCACCAGGTACACCAGCACTCGGAAGACGAAGACCAGGGACAGCCAGATGCGACCAAAGGCTGTGGAGTACTTGTTGACCCCACTTAGGAGCCCCTCAAAGATGCTCCAGTTCATGATGGACAAGGGCGGGCTGCTCCTGCAGAGGAACGAGAATGTGAATTCCCCACGTTATGGAATGCCCAGCCTGAGCACCTCACAGAAATGGGTCATTACAGCACTAGGTACCATAATCACCCCCGTTTTACAGCTGAGAGAAACTGAGGTTCAGAGGCGTTTATGAAGTTATGTGAAGTTAGATGCAGAGCTGGCATGGCGGCATAGGTTATTAAATCAGAGCAGGCCTGCTCATAAAAGTGGGTGTGTGCTGAGGCCAGGAACCAGTCATCCCGAGTCCCTGATTCTTGGGATAGTCCCCCTTAGACTGCCCCCCCCCAGGGGACCCTACTCTCTGTCCTTTGCTGGTTTAGAGGATGGAACTGCAAATATCCACGCAATTAGGTGCCACTTACCTGAAGGCAGGGCAATTTAGATTTAAGGGAACCACAGTGCTTTTTATACAAGAGGTTCTTCAGAATAAGCAGATGGGCCAATGCCAACTACTGTTTCATGGCACCCTGGTCCAAAGGCAGACAACAGGCGTTGTGAGAGAAAATGATTCTGTGTTCAAGGCAACTTGGCAAATAGCTGGGTTCAGCAAAATTAAGTAGGTCCCTTTACTCACCCATGCTAATAAATTCACTTTGTGACTCCCTCAGAGAAGGATGAAATAGGGCAGCATTACCCAAACTCCTCTGACCACAGAACCCCCTTTCATCCGGATACAGCTTTGATCATCTTGTTGGACAGCTTTGTCAAAACACCAGCATGGAAAATGGTGTTCGAGTGGGTTCTGCTGGTGAACTTGGCATGAATGACCCATGGAAGCAAATTCATCTTTTGAACCAAAGGTTCCTACTTCTCCACTAGGGAGCACTCTCTTTCTGATTCTTGGGGGATGATGGGGGACCACCGAGGCCAAAGCACCATGGGCTCACTCTAAGAAGTTTTGATTAAAGGAGGGAGTCACACACTTTCATGTGCTGGCCTGGGTAGAAAGTCACAATCCACATGAGCTGAAAGGTCAGCTGCAAAGCAGGGTGTGGCCACAGACAACTCAGATCGTGTTTATGCAGTAAGGGGCACTGCTCAAAGCATTTTGCAAAAACCAGTATTAGTCCCTCCATAGCAAGGGCTATGGTATTTTTCTTACCTAGAGGAGGTCAGAGAGGTTGAGCAGTTCCTTGGCCTTACCTAGCTAGTAAGTAACAGAGTCGGGACTCAGTGCTAGGCAGGCTGGTGCCTGAGTTCCCTCTGCAAACTGTCCGGTTTTGAGTTGGGGTCCTTTCCTTAAGTATTAGGGAACTGCTTGCTCTTCCAATTCATCTCCTTTCTCTGCCGGGTTGGTCTGGGGTGAGAGCGTCTGGGGTTGTCTCTACACCTCACGCCATCTGTCTACATCACTCACCACTTGGCCACATGGTGGCCTTGCTTTGAGTCACTGCTCCTCGGCACAGTCCCGTCTCCGGTGGGTGGAGCTGGCAGAGACTTAGGGAACACCCAGGGAAGCCTAGCCCTAACCCCAGGGCTCTGCAGGCTCAGGCATCGCTGCTCTGTCTGCAGCCCAGCTCCGCCCTGCTCAGCCTCTTTCCCACTCAGCTCCAGGCCCCCGATTCTGTCACCTCTGCCCACTGGGGACAGGAGGAAGAGCCCAGAACAGAGGGAGCAGGGCTTCCCTTCACCCTAGGAACCAGGATGGCCCATTCATTCAGGCAACCTCCCTCCAGCCTCCTCCAGAGAACTTGTCCCTGTTGGTGTGCTTTTCCCTGCGAGGCGTGCCGAGTCCTGGGCACATCTGAGTATAGAGGCCTTTACCTGAGCCGTGACTCCTCAGGGCTCCCTAGTACCGCTCCTGGAAGCCAGCAGTTGGGGTTCAGCAAGCATCAGAATTCATGTCAGAATCAGGGAAGGGTTTCTGGGAAAGCTCATACTTAGGGCAGAGGCTGTTGAGCAGCCCAGGCGCGTCCTGTTGGCCAGGAGGGATGAGGGGGAGGGGAGGAGCTGTGGACTGCATAGTCATTGGCTAGGTCCTGGGCCTCTCAAAGACTGCCTCCCTGAGGCTGAGAAACCTAGGAATTTCGTCCTTTTGGAGCCAGAATCCTGGCATCCTCTAGGAGAATCCCTACTCTTTCATCTATTCATCCTAGTCCTGCCCCCTTTAAATTCTTTTTCCAGAATTCCCCAGGACCAACTCTGTTCTCTCTCTCTCTCTCTCTCTCTCTCTCTCTCTCTCTCTCTCTCTCTCTCTCTCCCTCCCTCCCTCCCTCCCACCCTTCCCCTCTCTCTCCTCTCTCTCTCTCTCCCCTTGTCCCCCTCCCCCTTTCTCTTCTCCCTCCTTCCTTCTTGCCTCTTCTCTCTTGCAGCAGAAGTCCACACCCCTGCATTCATGTCCTGTATCCTCATGTCTGTGCCTCACAGCTGGTTTTGACTCTCACTCCCCTTTTGCAGCTCCTGGTTGTTTTGGTATGATAGAGCCTTCAGATACAGCCCAGGTTGGCCTCCAGCTCTGGATCCTCCTGGTTCAGCCTCTTGAGTGCTGAGAATCTCCGCATGGGGACTAGTCAATGCTGACCGCACACCCAGCCCCATTGTAGCTCCTGCCTGGATGAAGCATGTCTGCCATATAACATTTTCCCTTCCAACTGCCGTCTCGAGCCCCGGAGAACTAGGCAGCATCTCAGCACTAAGCTCTGAGACATTTTAAGTACCAAAATGACCAAACACAAACAAATAAAACCAAAAAACAAGCAAATGAACACCACAAAAATGAAGCATTTGTGTAACTCAGTCAATAGTGTGCTTGCCTAGCAAGCAAAGACTTGGGTGAGATCCTCACCAAGACATAAAACGGGTGTGGTGGTGGGTGGTGCGTGCCTGGAATTCCAGCACTTGGGAGTTGAGGACAGAAGGGTGAAGAGTTCAAGGTTATTTTTCTCTCCGTCACAAGTCAGAGGCCAGCCTGGACTAGACGAGACTGTCACAAAACAAATAGCATGAAAATGAGACAGACACGTGCAGGGTTTATAGGATGAGATCGATCTGCAAGCGGGCAGGCTTGGCTCCTTTGATTTCAGCCGCCCAGGCAGCGCTGGGTTGCTCAGCATTACCACCAGTCCTTGTGTGCCCTAGTCTAGTTTTTTTGTGTGACACAGGCATTCTAAAGAGCAGGTGAATTCCGTGACTAAACCTTGTGTGAGGCTCCCCCTGATGGAGGCTGGTCGGAACCAGTTTCTGCAATGGTTTATGTCACATGGGTTGCATTTGGGACATGGTAAGCAACTGTGGTACTTTTGGTGGGTTCTGTTTTGGTGACCTGGCTGGCGGCAAGGCCACTGATGGAGAGCAAGGGTGGGGTGGGATGAGGAGTGGAGGAGGGGCTCAGGAGTTTCCCGAGGAACAAGTGGGGAGGGAGGCGGAAGGTTTCCTGCAGGGGTCTTAATGTTGAGGAGCTCAGCAGGAGACACAGCACCAGAGGACTGGGGAGCAGGTAGAGGAAGGGGCACCCGTGGAGAGGGAATCAGATGGAGAACCAGGGCCAGCGAGAAGGCGACGAAGGGGAATCCAAGAAGTGAGCCACAGAGCACTCTGGAACTTGCACCAGAGTGATTTCACTCGTGGGGTGGGAACAGAAACTGGAGGGTGTGGATGGAGAAAGCGCAATTAGTCCCTTTTCTTGATTGCAAGGGAAGGAGCAAAGCAGGGCTGTGGGTGGAGGGACAGGACTGAAGGGAGTGTGGGGTTTGCTCCTTCAGGAGAGTTGGCCAGAGAGCTGAGGGGAGGGATCCAGAGGGAGGGCTGTGATTCGCACCTGGTCTTGCTTCACCTCCCTCCTGATCTCCTTCCCCACGGGCTCTTTCTGACTCCAGTTATCTGGCTTCACCACCTTCCACACGTACTCCTGGCCCAGGTGGCCCTGGTCTTCCCGCTGGGTCACCCTTTCTGGCCTTCTTCCTGGAGCTGGTGTCAACAGCAGGGGGTGGATGGGAGGTGGATTGCCTTGCGGAGATATTCAGGACCTGGGGCTCCTCTGATAAGGCGACAGGAATGCCTGGGTGCCCTGGCCCAATTGCTGACCCCGATAACCCCTGCTCCCTGAGGACAGCAGCTGTTGCTCTGTGTGTCTGTTCCTTCCACGCAGGAAGGGAGCAAGGGTTGAAAATCCACCAGGACTGATAACAGCAGCTCTGTCGTTGGGCATTTTTCTCCTAGTCAGAGCATGTCAACTGTCCTATAGGTATCATCTATGTAGCAACTTCTCCCTCTCTCTCTGGGCCACTTCCCAACACAGCAGTCCTAGGAAAACACGGATCATATCAAAAAATAAAATAAAAAAAAAGATGTTGAAGGCCTTCGATGGCTTCTTGATGCTCTTGAAATAAAGGCCCATCTTGCTAATGTGGCCCTGTAGCACCTGGCACAATCTAGTTTCTGTCACCTTCTTCACCCTCTGCCCCTTCCTTTCAGTCTTCCTTCTCCAGCACCCTGCCCTTTGCTCACTTTCTCCTCCACCAGACCACCAGACTCTCTTTCCTACCTCAGGGCCCTAGGACCTGTTTATGCTTTCCAGTTTATTTATTGTTTCCTCTTCCCCTTCTTCCTCCTCCTCCTTTCCTGCTTCTTCTTTTTTATCTTATTTGAGACAAGATCTCACTTTGTAGCTTTGTTAGCCTGGAACTCACTTTGTAAACTCAAATTCACCTGCCTCTGCCTCCTAAGTGCTGGGGCTGAAGGTGTGTGCCACCATTGTCCAGCTAAAGGTGTGTGCCACCATTGTCCAACTCTGCCTCCTAAGTGCTGGGGCTGAAGGTGTGTGCCACCATGTCCAGCTCTTTGTTTTCCCCAACTCAGTGCCCACTCAGCCTTGAGACTTATTTAAGGGTAACTGCCTCAGAAAAGCCAGGGAAACCTTTTCTGAGAACCAACGGGGTCTGGTTCTGTTACGCATTCCCTGGGGACAGGGGGCAGGCACATTTGCTCTTACAGTGTCCTGGGCATCCATGGGTGGTTAGTGTCTTCTCTCTTTCCTTAGGCTGGCCTCTGAAGGAACTGGAATCACACTATTCTGTCTCCAGCATCGGGGCAGCACCCGAAACATAGGTGCTAGTGAACGCTGGATGATCAAGAATGAATGGTTCCCTTTCTTAGGAGGCAAGAAGCTGCAGCATCCAACAGGCCTTGAGCACAGGGTGCTGAAGCCTTAGATAAGCAGAGCTGGTATTCTGGAAGCCAGCTGCTTCCAGCTGCCTGAGTTCTCATGGGGGCTGTCTTGCTTACTGGCTGGGCAACACCTTGCACATCCCTTTTTGTGTTTTAAATAATTTGGGCTCACAATCCCACCCCTAGCCATGCAGCTACTGTTAGCCGCTGGGAGAGGGAGAGACTTCCCTAAGAGTGTGGCCTCTGGGAGTCAACCATGCCCCAGTTGAAGACCGCACACCCATGAATATTTTGGGCAACATAAAATGGTCTTGAAGGATAAAAAAAAAAGGGAGATTCAAAGTTGTATGGGTAGGGAATGGGGAGTGGATCTGGGAAGGAGAATCTTGGGGAGGGAGGGTGAAAGTGATCAAAATGTATAAAACTCAACTAACAAAAAATAAAATAATAATTCTAAAACAAAATCTTTATTATTATTTGCGTATGTGTATACATGTACCATGGAATGTGTGTGTGCTCATACTTGTATACCATGGTGTGTGTGTGTGCGCGCGCATGCACATGCAATGTACCATGGTGTGTGTGCGTGTGTGCATGCATGTGTACCATGGTGTGTATGTGTGTGTGTGTATGTGTACGTGTGTGCATGCATGTGTACAATGGTGTGTGTGAGTAGGTCAGAGGACAACTTTGTAGAGTTGGTTCTCTCCTCCACCTAAGTAGGCTCCTGGGACTGAACCCTCAGGCTTTGGGGCAAGGGTGTTGCCTGCTGACCTGTCTCATCAGCTCATCCTTGCAAACGTCTCAGCCTTTCTGAGCCTCTGTCCCCTTGTCTGTAATAAAGGGGACACTAGTTCCTACCCAGTAGGGTTAGTGTGAGGATGGAATGGGTGGGAAGAGGCAAAGTGGGGGTCCGGATCATACATGCCTATCAGTGGGGACTGACATCATTTTCAGAGGGTACAGTCTTGGAGTGAGGCTGGCGAAGGCTGCTTCCCTCTTCTTTCCTTAGCCATGGGGTGATGTTTGGGATGGACCTATATCAGCTCTGTGGGGTTCTAGGACAAGAGGCTTGAGTAGTCCAAGTCCAGTCCTCCAGCATTGGGGTTGGGGGAGCATGGGATGCCATAGGTCATTCACAGCCCCATTCCTGCCCTAGAGCTAAGTCAGGGAGCCTCAGAAGACCAGAGCCCATTCCCAGTGGAGCCTTGACAAGGAAGAACCGCTCCTCTGATAGATATCCTGGCTCTGGCATCCTGACGCTGGTGGCTTCCAGAGGTCACATTTTAGAACTGGAGGCAATTTGGCTTCTCCTGGACTCTGAAGGAGTGAAGAAACTTCCCTGAGATCTCAGGGGAAGTGGGTGGGAGGCAGCAGGGTTGCTGTCTCACCGGAGGGCAGGGGTCAGGGGGTATAGAGGTCAGGAAGGAAGTGGGCAGGAGGGATGAGGCGGGGATCTGTAAGAAGAGCCGTGTGACAGACAGGACCTGCACAGAGTGTGCTCCAGGCTTCGCCTATTTCCTCTCAGAGGCACAGCTTCTTCTCTGTGGGGTGCAGCGGAGGCAGGGAAGGTGGTGTTGGGAGACAGTGGCCAGGGCTTCCACAGGGCACCCCTTGTCATTCCTTAACTTTCTGCTCTGGGGCCAGGGTTCTTGTTTGCTTGGGATGTTCTTGTTTCTCCCTTGGGCTGCAGGTGGGGGTCAGATGGCTTCCTCCTAGGACTATCTGGATCTACCCCACAAAACCCGAGTTCTGCCTCTGCTTTGAGCATAGCCTATGGGGGTGGAACTTGGGCTGTGTCCCTGGGCCTCTTCTAGAAGTTTCTGGACTCCTCAGCTTTGGGTATTGGCCGCTGCATGCTTGGTGTCTCTTCTCATTCACAGCCATGATGTCATCCCATGGCTTGCTAGAAACAATCAGATCTTAAGCTTTAAAATGTTTAAAAAATTTTGAAACAGTGGCTCAGGTCAAACTCACGATGTAGATGAGGCTAGCTTTGGACTTCTGACTCTCCTGTTTCTACCTCCCGAGTACTAGGTTTTTGAAGAGTGATCCCCCCCTCAGCTCAGATCCGAGTTGTAAACCTTGTTCCACGAGTGGTTGGTGCAAACCATTCCTGGCCCAGATCTCTCTGTATATGCTACTCTAGTGGAAGGCAGATCCTGTCTTAGACATGTCGACTTAGGTCAGGCATCCAGTTGCCACCGTCAGCTTCACTGCTCGGAGATCTCTGGACTTTTTGAACCTCACCACCAGCAGATTCTGTAGGCTGCAGGTAGCTTGACTGGAAGAGCCTTAGCCTCTGAGTGAGGGGAATTAGGTGACCAGTTCTCCAGCTTCCCCGCTTTTCCTTCAAAGGAATCTCGGGGTTGTGCTCTACTGCCCCCTGGAGGTCCCTGGCAGGAGAAGGCTTAGTTGCTTATGAAAAAGCTCTTGGGCCACACAGCACATTCTTCATTAGCTCCCTTCTCTGCCTCCTTCTCCATCTCCATCTGGAGTTTCCCTGGGATCACACCATTCCCAGTGGTTACCATTATGGAACCTGTCACAGTCTGGCTTTGGGTCTACAGTAAGACACCTCTTGTCTGGGCAATGCAATCACAGCATTTCTTCAGGACCCCTCCTGCCTGCCTCTTACCAGCGACCACTCCTTACAGATCTCGCTTTCTAGTTGGCCGTGGTTGGTTTGTCCGTGGGCTGGAGGGGACTCTAAACCTAGTGCATCCATTGGCTTTGCCCGGTTCAGTGCGATCACTGAACTCCTGGGGCTGTGCCAGGACACCCTCTGTGAGGCTTTCGAACCGGGGATGGAAAGTATCTGTCTTCAGCTAGTGGAAGTAAGGTTCTAGACCCGAGGATGGCCTGCTGGGTCAAAGTCGAGGTGTGCCGGACCAGGTGATGACCCTCCTACTTAAAGGGTGCTGATCAGTGAGCATTCTGAAGGTGTGCTTGTTCCCCGCTGATCTTTGGGGCCCTCAATATTATTTCCTCTCCTGTGTGCACAGAAGCCCCCATACCATCCTTTCATGCTAGCCTGTTTCTTTGGGTGAAGCCAGAAATTCTCTGTGTGACTTTGGCTTTGCCACTGCACGGTCTGGCTGATGCTGTGTCTCCACATGACCTTAGGTTTACCATTACGTGGTATGACTGATGCACACATGGCAGGCATTAACATTTTGTTGATAGACTTAGCCATGTTCCTCACTTCTCTCATTTGCCTGTTGGTGGTGATAATAACACTTTGTAGGGGTGTTGTATGGATAAACCGAGATGGTGAAAGGCAACAGGCTATCCCAGGATGCTGCTGTAACATAATGCCACAGACTGGGTAGTTGCTAAAGAATAGAAATTCATTTCTCCACAGTTTGGGGGCTGGGAATCTGAAGATAAGGCCTTATTTTGGGCAAGGGTCTGGTGTCTGCTTCTGAAGCAGCTCCTTAGATGCTGCCTTCTCTGGAGGGGAGACCACTGTGTGCTCATATGGGATGGGGTAGGTGGAGGGACAAAAAAGGGGGGGAGAGCTTTCTTTGATGATGGTGTATATCATGAGGGTGGAAGCCTCATGGTTCCAGCACCTTTCCACAGGCCCCCCCAAACCCCTGGCTCCCTTGTGACATTGCAGATTAAGTTCCGGACCCTTGAATTTGGTAGGACTCCTTCAAATCCTAGTAAAGCCTTTGCCACTCCGAGTGCCAGACCCAAGCGCTGTGGGAAATCAGCCTCTCGGTTGAGGAACTCAGTAGTCTAGGATGTGGTGTGTGGGGGCTGCTGGCAGTCAAGGCTTTGTGACAGTGCTGACATGCGTCTGCATGGAAACAGGGTATAGCTTGGGAGAGTTTTGTTTTATCCTTCTTTTGAGAGAATCAATGCAAAGGCCAGAAGGAGGAAGGACTGTTCAATGCCTGTTGGATGGCATGCATCTGGCCCACCCCCTCACACACATCGGAGTGCAGGCCTCTGCCCCCAAGGCAAACATTTCCTCTGGGCCTCACGGTGCGTAAGAAGCAGTTCAATTTAAAGCTGGAGATTCCAGGTGAAAACAGGTTTCCAGGGGAGGGGGTGCTCCCGAAACACTGGAGGGTCTGGCAAGGTGGGGACACTATCACATTTATGCCATCAGCGGCTTGAGGTAATGAGCAGATGTCCCCTTCTGGGGCATTCCTCTTTCGTTTTCTAGTCCCTTGCAAGGCTGTCATGTCTGCTACTTGCCTGGTCATGTAGTCATTTGGGTCGGACTCCAGGTGCGTTTGGCCGTTCTTCCTGGCTGTACATAATGGGTTTATTCAGTCTTATTGTATAGATAAGATTGAGCCTCGGAGGTAAAGTAATTGCCCCATTGCATATAGGCAGAGGTTTGGACTGTTGGGCTGTATGTGGGGCAGGGGGGACAGGACAGTTTGATATTGATGACTAACTAGCAAGGGACTTTCCTGGTCACCTACAAGCAGATGGAACTGGGTGAGGCAGAGAGCTGATAATCAGTTTGCAGGGATCAGGGCTGTGGAGGAGGAGCTCACTGCCTGATAACCACCAGGACTCATGAGCTGAGCAGTAGGTGGTCATTAGGGATGCCCTGGGGACTTGGTGAGGGACATGCTTGGAGCTGCCCAGAGGGGTGAGCCAGGCATGTCTGGAGTACAGTTGGAAGCTCCCAGATGGAGACAGTGGCTCAGAAGCCTGTCGTAGACGGGATGTCCTTGCCTACCTGCGGCCTCTGTGTTTGGTGGAGGTTGGAGGGGGAGCCCTGCATTCCCTCTCTCTGACTTTCCAGAAAGTAATGAGCCACCTCCCAACCCCACTTATCCAGAGGCCTTTCCACAGCCAGCTTCCCTGGAGAGGCTGGACCAAAGTAGAAGGCGGTGAGGCAGGGAGGGCAGGCTCCTCTGGGCTTGCTTATCACCTCCCCTCAGCTCCAAGTGGATAATTACAGCTCTTAGAGCCCAGGACTGGGCCAGGAGGCCATCCACACAGACAACCTCTCAAAATTAATGGGATTCCAAGGGGTTTGGAATGGGGGAGGGCAGAGGCAGAGACAAGGCACACACTGTGACACATGGGACTTAGGTAGTTTTGACTTCACCTCTTAATCGAGTATAAAAAGTTACATTTTTGTGATGTGTTGATATAAGTACAAATATATTATAAATACGAGAGGAATAGAAATATATTAATCAATCTGACTCGGATTCCCTTCTTCTAACTTAAAAAAATGAGAACATTTTTATGAGTTGTGAAGATAGGGTAGGCTCCACTCTTTCTGTCCCCTGCCTGTCTCGGATGGGTCCTGAGTAGCGTGGCCTGGAAGGTTTGGCTTGGAATCTCTCTTTGACTGCTGAAGAACGCTGGCACAGTCTGCAGTCCTCTGAGGGCATAGGGGATGCTGGGGGGATCCCTCCAATGTGACTTGCTAACATGGCACAGGGCAAGCAGCACAAGGTCCCTTTTCCCAGCCATCCAGTGTCTCCATGGGGTTCCCGGGGTGTCTGCAGGATTGGCAGCAGGCTTCCTCTGAGTAACGAGTGGTGCGTGGGGAGAGCCTGTGAACAAGTTGTGAACTCGTAGCGCAGTTATCAGAGCTCTTGACTAGCATGCTCAGAGGTCTGGGGTTCACTCCCCAGCATGTCATGGACTGGGTACAGTGGGTGGGGAATGTAATTCCAGCACTGGAGAGGTAGAGACAACATTGGAAATTCAAGGTCATTCTTAGACACATACTGAATTTGAGGTCAGCTTGGCTAGAGAGTCTGTCTCACAAGTAGAGGGAGCAGGAGAGAAAGAGAGAGGAAGAGGAAGAGGGAAGGAATCCATTTACAATGCTGGTCTTGTCCCTTCTCGGAAGTCCACATAATCAACACACCATCACTTCTGCTGCATGCTTTGGATTTGTCAACCAAGCCACCAAACACACCACCTCTCTTCAGGGACTTAAGGGAGCCCAGTTATATTTTATTTTTTGGAAGACAATATATATTTCAAAGAATCTGGGGGCATATTTTAAAACCATAATTACCAGCACTCCAGAAGCTTTCCCTGGCCTAGCCAATCTAATCCCATCACCACCCTCTCCATTCCCTCTGACATCACCCTGTTTCCCGCTGTCTGGAACTGCCCTGTTCCTTGTCTGTCTGCCCCACGGACAAGGTCAGCAGCACAAGAGGACCTTGCCTGCCTGTGCTCATCGCTGTAGCCTCAGGATCCTAGTGCAAAACTCACACCCGTCAGTCTCTTGATAAAGCCCTTGGTGGGTGAATGAATGAACAAATGATGAATGAGTGCAAGAGCACACGTGAGCCAGCGTCACCCAGGCAGAGGAGGGAGTATTTGAAGAGACTAATGTCACACACAATTAGTTTCTGTACCTGGGGACTTAGAAGAAGGTCATGTCAGAGAGGAAGCCGACTGTCCAGCATGAGAGACCCTCTGAGGCTGGCTGACTTGACATTGTGAGCAGGGACTCCGGCTTGTGGGGGTTAAGTGAGGAGGAGGGGCAGATTTAGGAAGAGGTAAATTTCCAGTTATTCCAGGTGCTCAGTTGTCCTGTACCCAGGACCCATGAGGCTGGGACATGACACAGTCACTGCCCACCAATGCTGGTGCCTTTGGCATCTCTCTTGATTGTCACTTGCTTGTCTGCCAGGGTGCTAGGGAGTCCTGGGGGGAGATAGACAAGCTTACCTGCTTGCCTTGTTTGGCTCAGCCTCTGGGTGGCAGCAGAGGCTCAGGCTTGGCTGCAGCTTCCTTTCTCCAATTTCTGCGGTCAAAAGCCCTGGCTTGCTCTGTTGCGCTACCAGTTCTGCCTCCTGCCAGGTGGCCCTCGGATCAGAAATATGGGGGTCCAAGGGTGTGCTTATTACTTCTGAATTCTTCTAGTTGGATGGTAGATAGCAGGAAGACCCCCACAGAGGGACAGGAGGCATCCCGAGAACACCTGGGCAGATGCGCCAGACACTGGTGATGCCACTACCGGTGACTGGGATACAAGGCTGTCCCAGGAGGGATTGGGCTCAAAGCCTAGATTCCCTCCATGGAGTAGCAGCAGGCAGGAATGGGTGGTCCTCAATTTGCCAGGGAAGATGGGAAACAGAACAGGGGCTGGGAGCCCATAGCTATAGCTCAAAATGTGTGGGTCTCAGCCCCAGGGGCAATCTCTAACGACACCCAGGCTAGGAAGAACAGCCAGCCCTACACCTACAGAATGTCTCCCCATGGCCAGGGGTCCCAAAGGTGCCATCACCAGAGACAGAGGCAGGCCTAGAGGGTTGGCTTACACTAGACCTGACCACAGTTCACTGCTTCCCCTCCTCAGGAGGGACAGCACCGGCCTCACACCTGCTGCCTGCCAGGCCCCAGGTCCTTCCCCTGCCTGCTGTAGGCTGGAAGGTGGCTGTGTGATCATAGTCTTGAGCCCAGAGACTGAAGAGGTGCTCGGGCCAGCAGAGCACCTGGCTGCCTCCCAGAGCCTGGGGAATGGGCGAGCGCGAGCTCTTTCCTGTTTCTTGCCTCCAAGCTTTCTGCCTATGGGGATTCCCAGCCCAGCCTCAGGAAGGGTTTGGGTATGTGCTCCGCCCCTTTTTTATGTTGCTGGGTCTGGTGCTTCGCCAGGTGCTTCCTGTTAACTGGCTAGCCTTTTCCCATCTTCATGCCTCAGTTTAAATGCCACTTCCTTGGAAACAGTCTTAACACTCCCATTATTCTTCCTCCAAGTGCCCTTTGCTTTGTCTCGGGCACATTCATCACTTTTGCCATTGTGCTTTCAGTGTGTCTGTGTGTGCACGTTAACACCCGACCCCCCACAACAGACTGCAAGCTCCCTGAAGGCAGGAAGCATTCATCTCTGTATTCTTAGGCTCTCTCCCCCATGTATGGGCCACAGTAGATGCTTTAAAGATATTTGTTGACAGAGAGAAAGAGAGACAGAATGAGTTATGGATGCCCCTGGGGACTTCCCGTGTGTTGGGAATTAATAAAGCCCCCAATGCAAACCTAGCATCTCTCTGGATCATCAATTTTACCTGATGGTAAGGAATTAGAAGCGCTATATTCACTTATTAATTGAATATTTTACATTACCAAAGTAATACATGTTTCTTGTCAAAATGCAATCAATAGACATTATTTTTATATTGAAACAAACCCTGCCACCACATGGCAGAGAATGCAAGCTGGCTTGACTATTAAGGAGAAAATATGAGGCTTCAAAGACATTTTGAGCCTAAGGGGTTCAGACTCCCTGTGATGCAGGCTTCCCCTCCAGGAGAGTTTTTTGCAATTTAGACTTCAGGGTCCCCTGAGTCTGGAGTCTCAGTTTTAGTCTTGGGTGGGGCTGAGACCACTATGGGACAAGGCCCTGGAAGGGCTGGAGAGAGTCTTGTTAGGTAGCTGAGCTGCCGTGGGACTTCAGACTATAAGACACAGGTACTGTGGGCTGGGCAGGCAGCTTTGCCAATCCAGTGCTTGCCATGCAAGCCTGAGAACCTAGGAGCAGATCCTCAGTACCAGTGTAAAAAAAAAAGCAGCATGCAGCAGGGAGTACTGTGATCTCAGTGCTGGGGAAAGGAGAAAGGAAGATGCTGGGGGATTACTACTCAGCCTGTATGGCCCAACTGGTGAGCTCCAGGTTCAGTGAGAGATTCGGCCTCAAAAACCAAGGTGAAAGTGCTGGGAGATACCTTAGAGCAATGGCTGCCCTGGCAGAGAACCTGGGTTCAGTCACTCACATCATGGCTCACAACCTTCTGAAGCTCCTGTTCCAGGGGATCTGATGCCCCCTTTAGCCCCTGTGGGTATTGCATGTACATGGGGCATAGAGACAACCATGCAGACCAAACACTCATACGAATAAAACTAAAAACAAGTTCCAAACAGCAACAATGACAAGAAGATAGAGACTGGGGAAGATACCCACCACTGACCTCTGGCCTTCACGTTCACACATCACACATGTACATATGCATCCATACATGGGTGCACACACATGAACATGTGCATAGGAGACAGACATGCACGTGTGTGCACACATATGCACACACTCATATAGACAAATACATGGGCATGGGCAGTGGCTGGACTCAGAAAGCAAATGCCACATGTCATGTATGCAAGATGGTTGAAAAGTGCATGCCCAGAGTAGAATAAAAACGTGGACCTGCAGCCTCATGGATCTGGGTTCAAATTCAACCTCTGCAGGTGGGGCCTGGAGGAATGGAAATATTCTCATGGGGTAGTGTGATGCGGAGAGGCATGATGAGTAGGGGTAACAGGAATAAATTTATCTGGTGGCAAAATAACAAAAATATCTTTGGGAGCCCAGTGAGTTTATTGTAACCAGCCTCGTGGATCTGGGTTCAAATCCCAGCTCTGCCATTTTTACTTATATGAGTTCTTCAATCAATTCTTTGTCTTCTCTGAGCCTCAGGTTCTTTGTCTACAGAAGGGGGCCTCCAGTGGTCATCTGTGATCCTCAGTTTCTCCATCTACAAAAGTGGGTCCCCAGTGATCATCTGTGAGCCTCAGTTTCTCCATCTACAAAAGGGGGTCCCCAGTGATCATCTGTGAGCCTTAGTTTCTCCATCTACAAAAGGGGGTCCCCAGTGATCATCTGTGAGCCTCAGTTTCTCCATCTACAAAAGGGGGTCCTCAGTGAGTCTCAGGTTCTCCATCTATAAAAGGGGGTTCCCAGTGGTCATCTGTGAGCCTTAAGTTAGCTTACACTTTTGTGTTGGGGCCCATTCATAGCTCCCTCCAGCCGCACACCCGTTTAAGAAGGTTATGTAACATTTACTGAACTTTGAACCTCTCATTAGAATCACGTATACACTATTTATTTAAAACCGACCCCAGTATTTGGTTTTAGCTCAGATCAAGTGAATCAATCCTTGGGAATCTAATGAGTGCCCAGGATGCTGTGCAACTGTCCAGGCCATTGTGTGTGCAGCAGAGTGAGAATCCTTGCCCACGGTGCTCCAACCACAGCCTTGTGGCCGGCCTGGCTGAGGAAGCTGCACTTACTTCCCAGTGACCTCACAACGGCCTCCCCAGGCTCCGGTCACCCAGTGGCTTCTAATTGGACCGCTCTCATCTTGTCTACTTTTTGTCTCGTGTCCAACTGTCAGGGACAGGGTGCTGGCAAAATGCGTTCAAGGGTGCTGCTTTGGGACCAGCGGTCTCAGATGTGGCAGATAAACATGGACCCTTAGAGACAGCAACACAGGGACAGATATGCTAGGCCAGAGCCAGGGTACACCCTACCTTTCTCTCCTTGCCCTAGGTAGATCCAGAAAGAGATCTTAATTTGAAATACTTGGGGATTGCTGACACATAAGCTGGAAGGGTGCTGGAAACTGACAGTTGGGGCGGTTAAGGATGGGGATTCTAGGGCTAGAGAGGGTGCAGTGAGTAAAGGACTTGAGGACATGGTTCAGATCCACAGATCTGTGTAGAGTCAAATGAGGGAGCAGCATCTTAACGCCCATGCTTTGCCAGGGAGACAGAGGCAGAGATCAGAGGCTTCCTGCAGTCTCGGGGCAGAATCCTGGGGCAGGGGCGGCTAGCTCGGAGCACACAGTGGTGAACACTGCCTCAAACAGGTTGGAAGGCAAGGACTGACACCAAGGTTGTCTTTTGATCTCTATGACATTTGAACACCCGTACTCATGCACAATTTACACACACACACCCCTCATGTGCACAGATTTTTTTTTTAAAGGAAAGACACAATGCATTTCTAATAAATCCTCATGTAATGGTGGCCACAGGACCGCACTTTGAGAAGACAGCATGAAGGGAAGAAAGGGAAGCCGGTGCACACTGTGTTAGTGGCTTTTGGGTTACAAATGACCACATGCCTGGTAGGAACGACTTGGGGGGGGGGAGGCGATGCATTCCTGCTCACCGTTTCAGAGGTTCAGTCTGTCATGGCAGGGGAGGCATGGGGAGCAGCTCAGTGCGCAGTATCTGTAGTGTGAGGCAGTTGTTGTTCCCACCAAGGCGGTCAGGAGAGAGAGTGCAGGGCATGTGCCGCTCCTGTCATAGTGGTTCAGGAGAGAGAGCAGCATCTTCTAATGAGGGAGATATAGAGATGGGCGGACCCAAAGAAGATGGACCAGCAATGGAAACATAGAGAGAGATGGGTTAAGTTGGGGGAGGGGGTAGTCCAGCAGGTGGACACCAGGAAGTAGGAGGGACAGAGGGCCTGCTCTAGAGTATGGCAGTACTGGCTAGTATCTGCTTTGCTGCCAACTAGTCCAGAAATTAGCCAGTTACTTGCAAAACTTTTGCTTGCTTGAGGATCCACAGCAGGGCCACCAGAGTCTGATGTGCAATGGGTTTGTCAGCCCCAGACCCAGTTTTCTAGCCTCATTTTGGCCCAGAGTTCAGACCTGCTCGTCTCTTCCATAACAGAGAGCTTTCCCTGCGGCCTCACTCGCCACAGGCTCTTGCCTCTTGGGAATGCTGTGGAGTGCCAGCCAGCCTTTTCAGTTCTTTGTGGGTGTCTCAGGCTTTGGTTCCTCATTCTTGTTAATTCTGGGTCCAGCGTGGTCCCCTTCTCAGTGTACCTTGTGTTTTGATTTAAAAAACGGCGGGAGAGAGTCATGCCATACAACAGAGTTTGCAGGAGAAGTTTATGGGAAGAGGAGAGAGAAGGGGTAGAGAAGGGGCAGAAAAGGGGACAGAGAAGGGGGCAGAGAGGGGGGCAGAGACCTGTCCCTGGGGAAAAGAGAGGCGGAAGAGAGACAGACGGGAGGTGCGCAGGAGGTGCTCTTAGTGGCTGCAGCTAAGGACCTATCCTGTCAGGACCCCAAGGGCAGGCCAGTGCAGATGCCTGAATACTAAAACCTTTGGGTGGGTGTTGGTAAATGATTCCCGAAGGCTTCTTCCATTCCAAATAATTACTCCATCTTCTTTTGGATCCCGACTAATGCTTCCTGGTGTATATCTGTTTATACCTAAAATATACACATCACCAGATACACAGAAAACATATATTAAATGGGGCAAGATAAATGTACAGACAGTAGATACAATGTGTACATATTTTTCTCTGCTGGGAAGACTTTGCCGTGGTGGGTCAGTTCCCTGAAGCAACCTCTTGTCTACTGTTTCCCTAACCAGTCCTGCCCGCCCCTGGCCATCTGCTCTGAGGTTACTCCTCCATAGACTATCCCAGTATTCATTATGAGCTGGGCCCAGTGCCAGGAACTTTACATGAATTGACTCTTTTAAACCCCTAACAGTCCTCTGAGGTGGGAACTATTATTCCTTTATTTCCAGGTGGGGAGGCACAGAGATGGATGGCCCCGACTTGCCTGTTACCACCCAGCATGCAAGCGGTGTGGCTCAAGTTGCAAGCTTGCTCTGACCATCCTTCGAGGGGACTGGGGCAGGGAGTGTCTGCCTCGGAGGCTGGGCTTACAGGCCCGTGAAGGGGAAGGCCATGTTCGCTCCCTCTGATTGATGATTTCAATACTGAAAATGAAAATAAAGACCAGGAAGGTGGTCTACCACCAAGCTACACTGGCGTCCTCCCTCCCCCTTATTATTATTTTTTGAGACAGAGATTCTCTGTGTAGCTCAATTGTCCTGGTATTCTCTCTGTAGACTAGGCTGACCTCGAACTTAGAGAGCCCCCTGCCTCTGCCTCCCGAGTGCTGGGATTAAAGGTGTGCCTCGTCATGTCCAGTGGAAAAATTTTTTTAAATATTTATTTTATTATGTTTACAAGTGTTTTGCGTACATGTATATATGTGCATCATCTATGTGCCTGGTGATCTTGGAGGTCAGAAGAGGGCACTGAATCTCCTAGAACTGGAGTTACAGATGATTGTTAGCTGCCATGCTGGTGATGGGAACCGAATTTGGGTCCTCTTGCAAGAGTAACAAGTGTTTTTAACCATTGAGCCATCTCTCCAGTGCCCTCCCCTCCCCTCCATACTTCATGTCACTATTTAGCCCTGACTGGCCTGGAATTTGCTGTGCAGATGATGCTGGTTTCCAGTCTGTAGTGGTTGTCCTGCCTCTGCCTGTTGGTGCTGGGGTTGTAGGTAGGCATCCCCACACTGGGCTTTTCAACTCTTTCATTTTCGTTCTGAGAGTCTAGTTGAGGTGCTCCGGGCTTATGTGACTTAAACTGACCTCAACCTTCCCGTCCCATTCTTTAACATCAGTCTCCAGAGTGCTGGAATTACTGGAATATGTCACTACATGTGGTTTCCCAGTCTTTACACTTACTTTTTTTTTTTTTTATTTTGAAGACTGGAGAGATGGGTCAGTAGTTCCGAGTGCTTGCTGCTCTTCGGAGTACTTGAGTTCAGCACTCAGTGCCCATGTCAGGTGCTCACAGTCATCAATAACTCCAGCTCTAGGGGATCTAATGCCCTCTTCTGGCCTCCATGGGTACTTCCACACCCACATTCTCTCTCTCTCTCTCTCTCTCTCTCTCTCTCTCTCTCTCTCTCTCTCTCTCTCTCTCACACACACACACACACACACACACACTCACACACACATACACACATAAATAAATGTTAATAAAAAGACACAGTAATTAAAGTATTTTTGGGATTCATTAGCTAAGAGCACTTACTGCTTTATAGGAGGACTATAATTTGGATCCCAGCACCCTTATGGTGCAGCCCATAAGGCTTGTAACACTAGCTCCAAGGGATCTGATTCCCCCTTCTGACCCCTGAGGGCACCAAAGTGTGTCTTGTATGCATGTTCTCTGTCTTTCTCTCTCTTCTCTCTCTCTTTAAAAAGTTCATCTTTTTTTTTTTGAAAAGTGTCATTGAGTTGCTCCTGGTCATGAAGAATGTAACTCAGGCTAGCCTAAAACTTTCCATTCTTCTGCCGCAGCCTCCCGAGTACCAGGATTACACATGGGCACCCCCATATCTGTCCTCTGTGAAGCGGTCTGCCCTGTGCCAGGCTTCAGACTCACCTGCTCTCATTTGCTGCTTCCCTTAACTGCCAAGTTCAGTCCTACAATTCTTCAAAAGCTGGGAACCTGGGAGGCAATGCCTTGGACCTGGCTAGGCAGGGAGGTGAAATTTACCCATCAATGCAGGAAGAGATGCCTTAGGTTGCCCTAGAAACCAGATTCTAGTTAAATGCCTGAAAAGTAATTATAAACTCCAGAATATCTTTCAGCTGAGCAGGTGGCTGGAAAATTAGAAATCTATTCCTGAGATTCCTGCTTTCCAGAAAGACTGAGGTTACGTTTCAAGACAGGGTGTGCACAGGTGGCCTCAGTGGAGCGTTTGCGCATGTCTGCGCATCGGTGCGTGTCTTGTGAGTCCACAAGGTGACTAGGGACCGAGGATCCGAGGAGCTAATCTAGGGGTAAAGCTGGCACTTCGCTCGAAGCAGAGGCAGCACAGCATTTCCTCTCCCATGTCATCCCCCCACCCCTTGGGTTGCTAGGACACCAGAGCCGAGGAGACGCCAACTGATTTCCCAAATAATTTTTCTTTAGATTAGGAATAATTAGACAAAGGAAGGAAGGGTGTAGTTGGGTGGTGACAGGGTTGGGTTTAGAGCTTGGAGACCCTGAGGAGGAGTCATCCAGGCTTTGTGACTGAGAAACTCCGGCCATTGCAGCCATGGCACCCGCCTGGGGGAGGGGTAGAGACCACATTTATCAAGTGTCTGTCCGTCAGGCTGGCATTGCCTCTGCAGCCTGGTGTGCAGGACCCTCTTTGGTGTTTGCCACAAGCCAGGGAGAGACGATGGCTTGCCGTACCATTCCATGATTGTGGGAATCCCGCAGGACTCTCTGGGTTGCTCAGATTTCTTCCATCTGCTGGAGAGACTGTTGTACCTCCTTGTGCTGCTGGCTTCTTCTCAGCCTAGAGGACGACTCTCATTTAAGATATGTCTTGTCCCTGCCCCCACCCCAATGCAGGATGATACGATCCACCATGATGTTGTGTGGTCAATAAGGATTTTGTCTGTTCCCTCATTTTCTCCTTTGTCTTCCTAGCCAGAATGTCAGGTTCCTTGGAACAGGGGCACACATATAGAACTCTGAATACATATTTGTCAGATGAATGGAATCTCTGTTCCATCAAAAGGAAGTCTCTGTCTTGGGGGCGGTGGTGTGTAAAGCATTTGACAAAGTGCTATAGGACTCGAGTTTGATCCCCAACATCTCCATAAGCGAGTGTAGTAGTGCAGGCTTGTAATGCCAACTCTGGGATCACAGAGCCAGGCGGATCCCTGGAGCTTAGCCTAGCCCACTTACTGAGTTCCAGGCCTGGAACCCATGTGGTAGAAAAAGAGAACCAGTTCCCACAAGTTGCCCTCCAATTTGTAACATGTGTGTCTCTTCCACAAAATAACTGAATGTAACAGCAACAGCAGCAATAATATGAATGACTCTTGAGGAGTACCACTTGACGTTGTCTTCTGGCCTCTACACACATGCATGTATGTGCATCTGCATGCACGCACACATGCACACACACACACTCATGGAATCTGAGGGTACCACACTCTAACATTCTTCCCTGAGGTCTTGGCCCTGTGTGGATGCCATCCCTAAACCGTTATTCCTCCCACAACACCACGCTGTTTCTGGGTAGTCACAGCCTAGCCCCCAGGCCCTCTTTTCAGAAGGCTGACGTGAAACGGAAAGCCCCAGAATCCCCTAGCATCTTTAGCTATGGGGCGTCCAAGGGATGGTATTGTGACAGGATAGCCTGGTGGTCCCAGGAGTCAACCTGCTTGGCTCAAATTCCTGACCTGCTAGTGACCTTTATGGCCTTGGCTGACTCTCAGTGTTCCCATCTGTAACAGGGGATGGCAGTACAGCCTATTTCAGTTCTTGTGAGGGTATGAAGATCCAGGCATTGTAGGAAATACCTCCTGCCATAAAAACTCCAGAAACCGCAGGGTGGCAAGCTGCTTTGATACTACCCACTTGTGACGGCAGCACATTAAAGGCCAGACCATGCAGCCCTTTGGGTGCCTGGAATAAATTATTCATCCTGGCACCAGAGGCCTCAATTCTTCTTATTTTTTTCATTTTATTTTATGTGTATGCAGCTGGAGAGATGGCTCATGGCTATGTTTTATGTGTATGGTGTTTTGCTTGCATGTAAGTTTGTGTACCATGTGTATGCAGCACCTAAGGAGGCCAGAAGAGCGTGGCAGATCCTCTGGGCCTGGAGTTACATTGAGCTATAAGCTGCCATGTGGATGCTGAGAACCAAACCTGGGTCCTCTGGAAAGATAGAGTCATTTCTCTAGCCCACAAAGTTTTGTTCTCTCTCTCTCTTCTTTCTCTTTCTCTCTCCCCTCTCTCCTCTCTTCCTCTCTCCTCTCTCTCTGTCTCTCTTTTAGTACTGGGGCTTGAATTCAGGGTATTACATGGACTAGGCAAGTGCTCTGCTACTAAACGACACCCAGCTCTTAACATCTCCACTGCTAGGAAGCCTCAGAAGGCTAGCAGATATGAACGAGCCTAGTCCCTATGAATGTGTCTATGAATGTGTCATAGAGCAGTGTTTGAGAAAATGAGCCATTGCTGAGATACCTAGGCTGAGCATCTTACGGATCACCGAGGCTCTCTGCCTTGGTTTGTTATGGGTTCTTCAATTGCGGCAACACAAACAGCTTCTGAGAGGTATGTTTTTTTTTTTTTTTTTTTTTTTTTTTTTTTTTTTTTTTTTTTTTTTTTTTTTTTTTTTTTTTTTTTTTTTTTTTTTTTTATAGATGGGTACCATCTGTGTTTGGTTATGAGTTCATGGAGACAGAGTCCTTTCTGCAAGCGTATAGTTGGCAGTCAACATGCACTTGTTGAATGAATTAATGATGCCATTTAATGATCCTTTACAGTGTAGTATCCTCATTTTATGAAAAGATGGAAGCTACTCCGAGCCACAAGCTAGCAGAGCCAATGCGAAGGCTACTATGTTCTTATAAAACCCTTGACTCTGCTTGTCTCAAATAGAACCAGAACCCTCGCCTCCTCTTCTCCTTTCCATTGTTGCTTCTTCAAAATGAAGAAGCAAGCAACCAGACCCAAACTCTATGTTCCTGCTGCTCTTGCCTTGAAGTGTGGAGCCATCAATGGCTGCTTTCCACCCTTGCCTCTCTCCATCAGCCGAGAGCTGTATTTTCCAGTTATGGGATTATGTCACTTCCCCGGTCCAGTGGTTTCCCATCACCGGGGAGGCTGTCAAATCCCATCAGCCTCCAGGTCCTATGCTCACGCCCCTTTCTTACAGCCTCCCCTGTTTATGCTTCTCAAGCTGCACTCCACCCACCAAGGTCGTTCCCACCCCAGGGCGTTGCTACTGCACTGCCTTTGGTGGACAGAGTGGGTGAAAGATGACCGCCGAGGGTTGCTTCTCTTTCTAGAAAGACATGGACTCCAGAAAGAGATGGATCTATTTCTCTACCAGTGGGCTGGTCTGTGATTGCTTGGACCACTAAGATGGTAGAAGAGATGCTTCCTTCCTTTTGGAATGCAGTTACCACCCTTTGGGGATGCTCACACGGCCCATCGAAGACTTTTTGGAGTTTGGTTTTACCCTCCCAGATGATAGCTCAAGGTGAGCCCCCAGCGGACAGCTGGGCCAACTGGTGGCCTGTGTGAGTGAACTCTGTTGGGCAGCCATTTTTCCTGTTTCCTCTGAGCCTTCTTGACTGATGCTGCCATACAAAGCAGAGATGACACGTTCCCACTGTGTTCTGCAAAAATGTGAAATCCAGAGCACATGAAAGGTTGTTTCTGAGGCATTATGCTTGGGGGTGGCTTGTAACACAGGCAAAGTGAAACCAAGCGATCTGATGCCCGCTCCTCCCCTCTTTGGTTTCTGTTTACTCCCCCAGCCACCTTTACGGGACAGGGTGGAGAATGGACTAGCAGGCTCAGTTCTCTCTGGGGGCTTTATGAGAGAATCTGCCTTCTCGCTATTACTTCAGGGACCTTTGTGATGACATTGGCTAACCCACTGTAACCTTCTCATCACATACCTGTGAGGAAACAACCACAATTTATAGTGAATAAAATGTGGACGTAGGGCTGGGGAGAAGGCCCAGCGGTTAAGAGCTGACCCTGAAAATGTGAGGACCTGAGTTCAGATCCCAAGAACCCTTGCGAAGCTGGGCACAACAGTATACATGTGTGATCCCAGCCCTCCTACAGCGAGATGGGAGGTGCAGACAGCAGAATCTCCAAAAGCTTGAGGGGTAGCTTGATGTATGTAGCAGGGAACAAGAGAGTCTGTCTCAAACCAGGTGAAAAGTGAGGTCTAGCACCTGAGGTTGTCTTCTGACCTTCACATGTGTACTATGGCAGGTGTGCACTCATATACACTGCGTGCACACACATATGCACACACACATGTGCACACACATACATGCATGTAGGCAAACACACACACAAGCATGCAAGAATACACTCAGGCACATCATACATACATGCAAACTCTCAGACATATTACACACACACATGCATGCAGGCAAACACACACACATGAACATGCAGGAATAAACTCAGACACATCACACATATATGCACACTCTCAGACATATCACGCATCACACATACATATGCATGCAGGCAAATACACACACATGAGCATGCAAGAATATATTCAGACACATCACACATATATGCACACTCTCAGACACATCACACACACACAACATGCACACACACATATACATGCAGGCAAACACACACATGAGCATGCAAGAATATATTCAGACACATCACACATATATGCACACTCTCAGACACATCACACACACACAACATGCACACACACATATACATGCAGGCAAACACACACATGAGCATGCAAGAATATACTCAGACACATCACACACCACACACATATGCATGCAGGCAGACAAATATATGCATGCAGGTAAACACACATATATAAGTGTGCAAGAATACTTTCAGACACATTACACATACATGTACACTTTCAGACACATCACATACACACACACATGTGCACACACACATTCTATGGGCATCGTGGAGTAGGAGCTGTCACTCTGCAGACCACAGAGCTGTTACCCAGTTAGCCTTTTCAGCAGTTGGTTCCCTCCTTACCCAGCACCCCACACTCTTGGGTGCTGGGCTTTTCAGCATTGAGATGTGCCTTTCCCACAGCTTTTAACCATGAGATCTATGAATGATAAGTACTTTTTAAAATGTACTGTTCTGGCAGCCTGCATTGTTGGTAAGTACTGAAATGCAGCACGTTGGCCAGTGTGTCCCCGCAGGTTCAGTGTTCACAGAGAATGGGAGTCAAGGCTGTCTGAGGCCTAGTTAGAGAGTTCTACATTGCACTAGGTTTTCAAGAGACAAGGGTGCACTGACTGGAAAGCATACTGCTGCTTCTCGGTGAGACCCTCCAAGGTTCTTCCCTGTGCTTTAGCCACCAAGTCCCGAATAATAGCACACATGAATTGCCGAGAACCTCTCCCCATTTGGGTCACTTCCATTCCCACCAGAGACAGTTTGGGCCTGATGGATAAGCCTGGAATCTTGATGGGTGGGAAGGACTTTAAAGAAAATGGGAAGAAGGTCTGATAAGGGGACTTACAAGAAGGGGAACAAAGTGCGAGACGTTCCCTCAGGTTGAATAGCTCATCTCTTCAGCAATTTGTGACACAAACCTATGTGTGTCAGGTGCCACCTTACGTGCTTTCTAAAGACTCACAAGTTCACGCCTCCAAACAGCCCACTGAAGAAGGTCCACCATTCTCCCTGCTTCCTACATGCAGACACAGAGAAGACAACAACGTGTTCAAGGACAGACAGCTGGGGTGGAGTCAGGCTGTTTGCCATCAGGTCTCAGGAGGACCTTTGTGCACAGATCACAGCAGGGAGACCTCTGCAGTAGAGATCCTGGGAGGGAACCCTTATGCATGCAGATCCCAGGAGGAACCCTGGTGCAGGGATGCACTGCTTCCCCTTCTCGTCCTCCAGGGCTAGTTCTTTCCTTGTAATGATGTCTCCTTCTGGTCAATTCTGCCCTCTCAACCTATCCAGAGACACTCAAGCCTGTGAGGTAGAGGACACTCAGCTATGGGTCCTGGCCATGGGTAGACTCCACACTGACCATAGGTAGCTTTTCCATAACACATTAGCTTTTACATTCCCTGTTAGTTTCACTAATGACTGAAGTTCACTCATGGCTCCGGAATTGCGGTCATTGGTCAGGATCAGGGCTTCGTTGAGTCTTGGGCCATCAGGTCTGATTGAGAGTGCCACCCACAGTAGTTTAGACATCTTTAGAATGATCTGGGGACAAGCCGTGTCCACACAAGCCTGTCCATAGTGTTGGAATGGAAGAGTTTGGCTTCTGTTAAGGCAGGCAGTGTCCTCACTAAGAGGATGACACACACATAATCATGCACACATGTCCTTTCTTCCCTCCCAACAGCAGCTCTGAGAAGCATATCTTACAGACGGGGAAACTGAGGCAGTCTGTCCAGTGTCACCCCTAGGAATAGAGGAGCTGCTTCAAGAAGCTGGGATCACCTGCGTCCAGGATTTGACTTGCATTACTCCAAAGCAATGAGACTGACTCCTGACCCTTTCTCTCTCCTCCTGCTCATAGCCATCAGTGGGGGTGGACATGTCTGTGGGGAACTCAGATGTGTGGCCACTACAGGCCTGCATGTCATAGAGGAGCCATGACCCAGAGGAAGAGGAAATGAGAGGTGATGAGAATTCTGTCTTCACGGAAGACGTGGCAAACAATGGGACTTTCCTGTGTGGAAGGGTGTGTGCACACACATATGTGAGTTCACCTAGGTACCTTCCTGAACTTCCACTGTGTGTAACACACCATGATGAACTCAGAGTCCATGGTGATGAATGGTAGAGACATTGCCCCACCCTCTTTGAGCTACAGTTCAGCATCTCTGTTTCAGAACTTTCTGGATGATGGAAATATCTGTGCTGCCCTATATCACAGCCACTGGCCGTAGGTTGCTATTGAGTACTTGAAATGTGGTTAATTTTATTTCGTTCTTAGGGCTGTTTCATTTCAGTTAGTTTAAACTTAAACAGCCACATGTGGCCAGTGGTGACACTGCTGGGCTGAGCAGGCTCCGAGGGAAGGACAGACAGGAAACATTAGCAACTGCTTACAGAGAGAGCTAAGCACTGCGCAGGCCACATGACACAGCACTGGAGAGCCATGGGGAATGGCCTGTTTAGCCTGGGTAATCTGGGAAGAGCTCTCCAAGGAAGCAACATTTCAACAGAGGCACAGGGGATGAGTGTGGGCCATGCAGAGGGCTGTGTAGGGGGATGGTCAGGCCCTGGAGTAGGGAAATGTGGGTGCTCTGACACTGAGAGACCAGTTCATTGAGAGTGCAGTGAGCAAGGTGTGGAATGAGATCAGGCAGGAGACGGAAAGGCTCTGGGCCTGGAGATCAACTGAGCAAGGAATCTGTGTTCACTTAAAGTACAGCGACAGCTACAGAAAAGTCTGCTGTGGGGCAAGTGGTCCTACAGACTGCCCAAGCCTCACAACTGTCCCCCACATTCAGTGGGCCTAGTTTGGTCCTATGCAGGTCCCCCCGCTATCAGTCCGGAGTCAGTGAGCTCTCACTAACTCAGGTCAACTGTTCTGTGGCTATCCCCATCATGGTCTTGACCCCTTTGCTCATTTCTGAGGTGGGTGGGGAGAGAAGGGTGGGGTGGAAGGAGGAGAAGGGGTGGGAATGGGGATAGCTATGTAAAACAAGAAAAGATTGTATTAAAAAATTCTTTATAATAAAAGAAAAAGAAAGAAGAAAATTCTGCTCTGGCTGCCACGTGGAGAGCTGATTCTAGGTGGCAGTAGTGGTACTTAGGGACCAGGGAGGGGGTTCCATAGCAACGGTCCAGGTGGGAGATGGTGGTATGGAGTAGAGCAAGGATGCCAGAGATGAGAGAACGGGTTGGAGTCAAGACATGGTTTGAAGGCAAAGATGGCAGACTTTATAGCTAGCCTGGATAAAGATGATGGAATCCAGGGTGACGCTCAGATGGTAGCCGGAGCCACAGGCAAGAGGTAGCACCATTTTCAGAGAAGAGAATGTTAAGAAAAACCAAAGAGTTTTAGCTGTTGTTGATCACCCAGATGGTGGTTGAAGTTGGAGACATGTTTGATTCTGCCGAATTGCTAAGGGCTGGGTATTCGCACACCCTGCGGGGGCGAGCGTGCATTGATGTGCAAGCTTGGCTTTGCTTTGGGTAAAGTCAGTGCATGCATATGGTGTGGGATGAGTGTGTATGCATATCAGTGTCTGTGTTTTGGATGAGCATACGTGAATGTGTACACACATCTGTGTATCTGTGGGTAGAATCAGCGGGTGTGAGTATGTACGTCTTTGTGTGTGCTGAGAATGTCTGTCTGATGCAGGGTGAGCCTGGAGCTGAGATTGCCTTCACGAGATGTGTGTGAGGAGGTGTGTGTGTGTGTGTGTGTGTGTGTGTGTGTGTGTGTGTGTGTATAGGATGAGGGTATGTTCATGTTTGTGGAGTAGCTGCTCATTAACTGGTGTATAAAATGCATAAATTATACACGGGGTGGGGTTTCACATCTCCCTTGTGGGGCATAAATGCACTAGGGAAGGATTTGTGTATGCACACCTACTTGGTGATGTCATCACGTGTACAGGTCTGTGTGAATCTGTCTGTGAGGAGATTACTTGCATATATGTGGTAGGGGAGGACAGTGTTCTAGGGTAGATGTGTGGGCTCATCTGTGAGGGGTGAATGTGCCAGTTGGTGCCCTTTGGGGTCTCCTGGGCCTGCAAGTCACAGAGGCAGCAGCTTGCAGAGCATTTTATGACATGTTTATAGGTCTCCCAACCTTAATGCATTTTAAATTTCCAACCCAGGGCGATCCCGGTGGACTGCAGAACCATTTGTTTATTTCTTGCTGGTTTAAAAAGAAAGTTCCCTCGCTGTGGTCTCTTCTGCCTCCAAGTTGGAAGCATCCCCTGGATCTTTGGGATGCAGACAGGAGAAGGATGCAGATACTGTCTCCAAAGCAGTAGGTGAATGGGTCTTTGAAGGTGAGTTTGGGGAGGGGAGTCTTTATGTGTGGAGGAGAGGCGTGGAGTCTGGGGTGGTAGGAGGAATGGAGAGGTAGGAAGGAACCAAGCCCCCTCTTCACAAGGGGAGACCCAGGGTGGTTGGTCCATACTCCTTTCTACACCTCCGTCTCTCCCCCCGCCCCCCCCGTCTGTCTGATGCTGCGCGCTGGACTCTCTGTTTCTCGTACTACACACCCTACGCAGGGCAACTTGACCTTTGGATGTTCAGAGCAACTCCTGGTACCGTTGATCCTTTCCCAGGATGTTCTGGGAATTTCTCAGGAGCCCCCATGTCTGCCTTTGGCAACCGTGAGTGTCCATCACTTTTCCTCTGTTTCACTCCAAGTCACTGTGCTGGTGAGATAGATTTGGGTGGTGTAAACCCAGGGTGTCTGCTCTGTACTTGACCTGCAGGATCATCTGGCCAGCCCCCACTCCCCACTCTGGTTGCTGCTTCCTCTCATTTTGAAAGATGGTCTAACTGTGAAACCCCACCTGGCTTGGGACATGCCATGTCATCCAGGCTGGCCGCAACTTCATAGGGATCCTCTGCTTTTGCCCCACAAATGTTAGGATTAGAGACATTTGCCGCCATGTTGGGTGGCTTCTGTTTTTGCCACTTGCTGGCTGCGTGACTATGACCAGGCTGTCTGATTTCTTCATGCTTCAGTATTGCCATCCTTTCTAGTGGAGATAGTAAGAGTGTTGACATCCTAAGGTCACTATGAGAATAAGATGACACACGTCCAGGATTTACAACGGGCACAATATGGCACCCTTATCACAGTTGTTAAACATTTTAAACATGAAGAAATAAGCAAAATTCGCACCAAAGCTTACCACTTAGAGAAGCCCCTTCCAGACATCTTTGTTTGGCCTGAAGCACATACACTTCTTCTAGACATGTGGTTTATAATCTATGTTGTTTAGTTATTTTTTCCCACTTAACCATATGTCTTGGAGATTTTTCTCTATTGGTCCACATAGATCTGCCTCATTCTTTGAAAACCAGTATTAACGAGCTTCGATTTATTGGCCCAATCTATCACTGACTTTGGGTGTGAAGACTGTGTTCAGTTTTTCACAGTTATAAACACCAGTGTAGACATATGCTGTATATATATCCTCTTGCATTGGGACTGTGTCCTTAGGTTAAATTCCAAAAATGGGAAAAGGGTAAAAAGTATGAGCATTATACAGTTTGACATGCATGGCTAAGCTGCCAATTGCAGTTTTTCTGTTCTCTGTCAATGGCATCTTCTTGTTGGACGCTTTTCATTTGATTCTGGATCTACCCTGTTCCCTGACATAGGTCTCTTGAATAAAAAAGGGCACAGGATGAACACACATACATGTGTGTGCACACACACTCACATACACACGCATACATACACTCTCACATACACACCGACAACGTACACATTTTTCAGATCAGTCCATGAGATGACCAGCTGCCTAGAAAGCTCACCAGCAAAGGCCCTCCCTGAGTGTGGCTGGGGAGGTGTGGGGTGCAGGCACTGAGCCATGTGGCTCCTCCTGGAGCAGGAAGGGTGGTGAACCATGAAACATGAGGAAGCCTGTTGAAAAGCAGCTGTGACAAATGCTGAGAGGCCTGCTCTCCAGGCTGCAGACTGAAGAAGCCAGGTTGATTTTTGCATGCAAACTGCAGCTTCCGTGACAGGATGCCCTTTCCAAAGATGGCTGCAACGTTATCTCATACTCCCCTGCTGTGTGCAGTGGCGTTGTGCAGGGCTCCGTCAGGAGGTGGAGCCTGACCCTCTCTACAATCTTGGCTGGCTTGTGATGACTTTAACCAGTCGGGTCTGGTGGAGGGGACCCCCTTCTGGCATTTCTGAAACGCACCTTTGGTGGCTGCTTTATGTCACAGAGTTTTGGGGTAACTTGACGCAAATCGTAATAAGGGGAACACTTAGCAACCATTCACTCGGGAAGACAGTCAGAGAAGTACTGCCATTTTCAGCCTCAGTGTACCTGGGAGTCAACTGGGGCTCTCATTAATAATGTAGGTTCCTGTCTTCCTGACCCCCAGAGGAACTGATTCATTTGTCTTAGTTAGGGATGGGAACTGGGGCGACGTACTTTTTAAATGAACGCTATAGAAAAACCCGACCACATTTGCGACCTAAACCAAAACTTCGGCATATCATTTGAGATCAAAGGCCATGGAGTCGAAAGATTTGAATGCAAACTCCGAGGCAGTGGCTACCTTTTCTCCGCGCCTTTGTGTCTTATCTGTAAAGAGCAGGCTATGGTTATCTTCAGAGAGCATCCTTTTTCCTGGCATCATGGAGGGGTTAGATGAGATAACACCTGCTTAGCACTGTCCTGACGTGCGGTAAATACCAAGGAGCTGGCACTGCCATCCTGGCATCATAGTGCAAGAATTTTTAGCTGGGGTCTCTCCTCTGCCTTTCGACAGTTTTTATTTTTTTTAACGATGCTTTTTGTTAGCATATAAAATGATGGGGTTCATTATAATGCTTGTCACTATCTATGTCACAGATATGTGTGAATCTAGATGGCACATGCCCTCTGACAGACAGTCAATGGGGAAAACATTGTGTTCCAGCAGGAACGCGGCCCAAAGTTTGCCTCAGTTTTTCAAAGTGTCCTTTATCTAAAGAAGGCTGAGTTTGCTCAGGGAAAGCTGCCGCCTGGTCAGGTTCCACACCCGGGGGCTGGTGTTCCTGCTAGCTGAAGCCATGGGAAGGGAGATTTTATAAAACCTCCCAGGGTCACGGTTGGGAACTCGGAGGGAGGACAAGACAATGGGAGCAGCACAGTTAAAGACCCAGGGGGAGAGGCTGAACTGGAGTTCCTAGGAGGCAGCCAGCTGAAGTCATTTGAAAGCTGATGATTCTGGGAATGTCAACTTAGGAAGTTAGATTGAGGAACCAGAGAGCCCAGACAAGTTTCCCCTGAAGGAAAGAGTCAGGGATACCCTTACGATTCGGCAAGATGCCCCTGTAACAGAGCTCAGGGAAGGAAGCCCATGGCCTAGCTGTGAGGGCAAAGGCTCCTTAGTCAGACTTAGGATCAGTCAGGAACCAGAGGATGATGGCTGACCACAGGATGGTGTGGCTCAAATTCTAATTGGTCTTAATAATACAAACTTGGAGTCAGCTATCAGGGGGTGAAAGTTAAGACTCAGAGAAGCAGAGAGGCCAGCCACTAGAGAGTTCTTATCTCTACCAATGCTCAGACTAAAGGGGCGATCCTGTCCTCAGACTGCACTGCTCCTCAGACTGCATTGAGCTCCTGTCTGCCCCTCACCCTCCGGGTCTTATATTCCTTTCCCCGTCCAGCCATATCACTCCTGTCTCTACCTCCCTAGTGCTGGGATTAAAGGCGTGGGATCCCAAGTGCTGGGATCACCTTTGTGTGAGCTGTTTCTCTTTTAGACTGGATCAATTTATTGTAGCCCAGGGTGGTCTTGAACTCACAGAGATCTGTCTGCCTCTGTTTCCTGAGTCCTGGGATTAAAGGTGTCCACCACCACTGCCCGGCCTCTAGTGGCTTAGCTCTGCACTCTGATCTTCAAGCAAGCTTTATTTATTAAATCACAAACAAAATATCAGTACAGGACAGTCCTTCAAGGAAGCCAACTGCTTCCTGCTCTCCCCGGGTTGGCCTGCTCCTGTGCCTGGGCCACTAGATCCTGGGTAGTAAAATAGAGAGGCTCCTCTGTTGTCCTTGGGTTTCCTCATTAGTAAAATGGTAGATTAGGAGACCCGCGGGGTGGGGAATTGTGGTACTTTGGGTCTCCGTTTTCAAGTCCTGATGTCATGGGTAGGAGTAGCAAGCCAGTGACCTCAGGGCTGTCACTGCAGGCATGCTGTGTTAAATTGGATTCTGAGGCGTAATCCAGGAAACAGCCAGCCTAGATCAATAACATCCGTGGGCCCTGGCTTGCACTGTTAACAGCTAATCAGGGAACTCAGAACCTCAGCGTAATCACCATCTCAGTTTCTGCTTTACCTGTATGATACCCATGCAGTTTCTTTCCTTTTGCTGTATGTGTTTCCTATATATCTCTTTTGAAATGATATTGGTGACTTACATGGTTGTGAATCAAGACCATCAGAAAACAGACATGTAGGGCCTGGGGAGATGGTACTGACTGTGCAAGCGTGAGGACCAGAGATCAGATCCCCAGCACCCATGTGAAATGCTGGGTGTGGTGGCTGAAGCCTGTAATCTCAGCACTGGAAAGGCAGAAGCAGGAGGATACCTGGAATCTGAAGGCCAGTAAAGACTAGCCAAATGAGTGAGTTCCAGCTTCAGGGCGAGACGCTGACTCAAAAACTAAGGTGGAGAGTGGCTGAGGAAGATGCCTGACCTCGACAGGCATGCATATGCATGAGCTTCTGTATGTACATGTAGCCACACATATGCACATGAACAGATGCACCCCGCTCCAGGGAGAAAAATCCAGTCTTCATTCCCCTTCTTTCTCCCTTCCAAGGTAATTATTTTTATTTATGTTTGCTTCCTCTTTCTATAGCTAACTTTGAAAGTTATGTAATGCACTGATGTGTTTTTGAGCTATTTTTAGATCAATAAATGGACCAACCCATTATTTACTTTTTGTTGCACAAATTTCTTTCTTTTTTAATGCTAATCCTTTCATTGTGGTATAAAGTGTACCCTGGAAGGTAAGCAGAGCTCCTGTGTGGCTCTCGGCTTTGACAAAGAGTGAGTCACCCAATTACATCTCAGGTTAAGCGAGATGAGTGCCCGGCACACGCTGTGTGTTTATTAGCTGTGTGGGTGTGTTCTGTGAAGTGCCTGCTTGTGTCTTTGGCTCATTTTTCAACTGCATTGTCTGTCTTTTTACGATTAATGGACAGGCCTTCTTTATATATTCTGGCCAAGTCTGCTGCCAGCTACAAACATTACAACCCTCTCCTATGCTGCTTGTTGTTGGTTCTCAGACTCCCTAGGAGGATGACATTAAACTCCTGATTTCCCTGCCTCAGTTCCCCAAAGTCCTGGGATGACAGGCATGCGCCACCACGCCTGGCTCAGTGCCCTTTATCCCACTCTCTCTGTGCTGTCTCCATTTTTAGGTAGTCTGATTTATCAGTCTTTTCCTATATGGCCAGTCAGCTTTTGCTTAGTTGTATTATCTTTAGCATTTAGCTCTTGTGGAATTGAAGTTTGTGCATGAAGAGGAAAGGCTGTAAATCACGTCACCCTTGTTAGGTTGCAAAGAAACCCGGGACAAATGGCTTTCTGAGGTGCCTAGTAACAACGTATCAAAGCGCATGCTGGTCCCAGGTTCTCCCAGCATCTCCCAGTACTTGTTACAGAGTCCTGGCTCCTCTCAGCCCGTCTCATCCTGCCCCCTACCCTAAACCTCTCTAGTTCCTGAGCGTTGCTTCCCTTCCCCCAGCTTCCGATTGCTATGTCACTCAGCCATTTTGGCCACGAGCTCTCTTTGGCTCTGCTCTTGGTCCTTGTTCTCTTTGCTCCTCTCAGTGTGCTTGGCCTCTTGGTCCTTGACTCCTTTCTTAATCTCTTTGCCCTCTCTCCTCTTCCCTCTCTTTCCACTTCCTCTCTCACTCCCCTGGCCTATTCTGCTGGCTATGTTCGGTCTGGACTCTTCCCGATACCGCTGGCTGTTCTCTTCCTCGCATCTACAATAAAAGCTTTCTCCTCGACCTACCAAGGAGCAGCCAAACCCTCATTTCACCACCTCTCACCTTGTGTGTATATTCCTGAAGACCAGCTCTATGTCTTGAGAAGACTTCCCTCCGGACCTTAGGAATTTTGTTTTAAAAATTGTAAGCGTCAACTTAATCTTGAGCTCAGTGTGCTGTTTTCGTTTTGTAAGATACATTAAGATAGATACATAGGAAAATAAAAGAGAATCTATACTGCATCACCTAAAATCCTCTTTCATGCGCACTTTAGGAGAATCGTGGGTGAGATATTGAAACCACAGCAGTGCAGAAGGGAGGATTTTCTGCAGGAGTAAATTTTAAAAATTCCTCAGGAGTTTATTATAGGAGAAGCTTATATTTGTCTTTAGGAACATGAGAAAATACAGATAAATATAAAGAAATACAAAAACTCATGTGTTTATAGTATAGTGAACATGATTACTAGCTAGGCCTTGTCTTTTTCAGTGACTTTTGCCCAACTAGACATAAGTATAACTTCTTTTAGAAGGGGTGATAAACTACATACTGTGAAGCTGAGGTAAGTGGCTTATGTTGTAATCCTAGCACTTGGAAGGCTGAGGCAGGGGGGCCACCATGAGTTCAAGGTCAATGTGGGCTATATAGTGAATTCCAGGTCAGTTGGGACTATAGATTGAGGTTCTATCTCGAAAAGCCAAAACAAACAAACAGACAAACAAACAAGAACAAAGACTACACACAACCATTTTGTGTTGCACCCTTAATTCTTAATATTTTTTAACAGCTCTTTATGTCAATGTTATGTTTATACACAATCATTTTAATGGCTACCCATGGTGATATGAATGAGAGTATCTCCATTTGGGAAGGATTAGGAGGTGTGGTCATGATGGAGGAGCAAAGGCATGGAGTTGAGAGCTCACATCTTGATCCATAAGCAGAAGAAAGAGAGAGGCACACTGGGAATGGAGTGAGTCTTTTAAAAGCCTCAGAGTGTGCCCCCAGTGACACCGCCAATATGACCACACCTCCTAATCCTTCCCAAATGGTTCTAACAACTGGGTCCCAAATATTCAAACACATCCACCAATGGGAGATATTCTCATTTCATGCTTTACATCTTATATCTATTTATGAGTGAGTACATACCATGTTTGTCTTTCTGGGTCTGTGTTACCTCACTCAGGATGGTTTTATGGTGATTTCTCAGAAAATTGGGAATCAATCTACCTCAAGACCCAGCAATACCACTCTTGGGCATATACCCAAAGGATGCACACTCATACCGCAAGGACATTTGCTCAACTCTGTTCACAGCAGCATTATTTGTAATAGTCAGAACCTGAAAACAACCTAGATGCCCCTCAACCAAAGAAAGGATAAAGAAAATGTGGTACATTTAAATAACAGAGTACTATTCAACGGCAAAAAACAATGACATCTTGAAATTTGCAGGCAAATGATAGAACTAGCAATGACACATTTAAATAAAAATATGCTTATTTATTCTTGTGTGTGTGTGCATGCATACACGGGCGCTTGCAAGTGAGTAACTTGTGCAGAGGACAACTTGTAGGAGTAGTTCTCCCTTTCCACTCTTCTTCAAGTGCATCCTACATCTGGAACCTAACAGGAAGCCAGCTGTTTCTGCACACTGGGAAGCATCGGTAGAGTCTTGGCCTCAGTCATGGCAGACTAAGGCTGAATAGATTCAGGCCAAGACACACAGGGTAGATAACCTGTTTGCCATTACACTCTGTGTGGATTGTGTCTAGGTTCCTTCCATTTTTATGTGTGGCTATTTTATTTCTTTTGATTTAAATAACACTACATTTATTTGTGCGTGTGCGCGTGTGTGCACACACATGTATGGACACATATTCATGTGCCACAGTCTGTGTATGAAGGTCAGAGGACAAAAGTTGGTTCTCTCTGTGTGGGTCCTGGGGATGGAACTCAGTTATCAGGTGCCGTTCCCTGCTGAGCCACCTCGCCCGCCCTGTGCGGCTATTTTAAATGTTGTCCCACAGACATCCTTGTGCATGTGTTTTCCTTAGAATAATTTCTAGAATGAAACAAGCTGTATTTAAGGTGTGTATTTAAGACTTTTGTTCCTGGCTGCTGAAACTGCTGGAGGAGTAGGTTTTGAAAGGAAGGGGGCGCCCTCCCATGGCGGGTTTTTGGAATAGCATCACAGGACCAATGTAATAGAGACAACTGATTTTCTGCACTGGAGTGCTGTCATCTGCGGGGACCACTTCCCGCCCAAAGAGTGTACACCAGAGAGTATAGTTCTGACCGCTCTGATGTCAGTAGAAGACAGAGATGCCCTTAACTATCACCAGCCCCATGGATGGAAGCAGATTTAGGCTTTGCATTGCATAAGAGGCATAAGCAAGTCCGTGGACAACTGGGCAGTTTCAGTGAGCGTTAAAGGTGCTCCCATGGTTAGAGCAGGAAGGCTGTAACCTTATAGTAACGTGTGTGTGCTACGTCAGATGATAAGTCCCCTACCGTGAGGGCTCAGTGTTAATTGTGGATTGTCGGCTTCATTGGGCTTGTAAGGAGTGTATGTATACACTGTGTGTGTGTGTGTGTGTGTGTGTGTGTGTTATGTTAGAGGAGAGGAGGAAGATGATGATGATGACCATAATGAGGGGGAAGAGGAAGAGGAGGAGGAGAGGCTGGAGGAGGAGCTGGAAGGCAGGAGCGAAAGGGAAGGGAGGGAGATAAAAGCCTGCAGGTAAAGAAAGCAGGGGCCCACTGGCACCTTGAGAGCTGTAGAAGTAAGCTGGAGTATGTGTGGAATGACCAGGGAGGAAGAAAGCATGGGAACAGGCCTGAGTGTCCAAGGCCACTGAAGAATAAAAGGATGAAAGTCTCTCTGGCACTGCAGGATGGCTACGGACTCCTCTACCTGGCTTAGATGCTTCAGCCAGTGCCACGAGATTGCTATTGTGAGATTCCCCACCTGCAGGTAATGAAGAGGTCAAAGGCCCACAGCACTGGGCCGGGTGTCCGTCTCTAAGCGAGCTGCCTCTGCCATGCTCATCGTGGAGCAGGAAGAAGCCTGCAAAGGATGCTTCTAACTCTGAAATGCGCACCCAGGGCAGTTTCAAGGATGACTCCCAAACCGTCTCCATCCAGACTCCTCCTTGAATGGTCTGTTGGATGCTCCGTAGCTCCCTGTTACCACATTGCCAAAGGAGCAGGCTCTGCACATAGGGACATGCAGAACTTAACACTGATACTCAAGTTACATGGAGTAGGTGACAGTTGGGCTCCTCAACAGCTCCCTCTTGCAAGCATTTCCACTTCTGGACTGACTAGTCAATCACCGATACCATCAATGTCGCTCTTCAGCTGGCCATTGTTTTTCGTCCTTCTGTTCATATCCAACGTGCTAACAAACCCCTCTCTGTTCCTGTGTTCTGCACCCACACTTTCCTCTCTTGCACTGCAGAATTCTGGGGGGGCGAGTGTGAAGGTGTGGGAAGAAGAAAGTGTGGGTGAAGGTCTATAAGCGAGGACACCGCTGAAGGAAAACTTGCCTCTTTTGGCACTTAGCGCCACTCTCCTCTTCCTGCCTACGACGCCCCACCAACTTCCTATTTCCTTTCCGTAAACTTCAGATTTCTGAGCTTGGCCCTTAGGACCACAGCTTTGGTCTCCACCATCTTTGTTTACATCATCCATTTCTCTTTCGAGCATTTCCTGTTCCTGCCTGTGTGTGGTCTTCTTCATCTTCAAGCCTATCCTGGGTTTGCCTGCCCTTCTGTCTGGGCTCTGGAATCTTCCCTCTTCACTGCCCAGTCCTGTGCTCAGTCACTTCTCTTTTCATGGAACGGCCCATAAGACTGAAGTCCCAGCTGAGACCCTGTTTCTGTGGGTGCTGGGTGGTGGGAATATTCTCTCTGGCTGTCGTATACCCAGCCAAGGTTGTGTTGCCTGGCCACGGTGCTCACTGGTCATCTTTCGTGATTCCAGCACTTGTCTGTGTGTCTCCTATGCTTTCCTTTCAACCTTCACAGTAAATAAATGTCAATTTCATTCAAATGAGGATTCAGTATGGCAGACTGTATAGCTGCTACGCCATGGCCAGGCAGGGCTGTGGGGAGAATGGGCTCAGTGGAATAAAGATAGAACGGGACCTTGGGATGATGCTGAGGCCATCAGGACTCGCTTGTGGGTGTTGGCTTCTGGGGGAAAGGCGGAAGGAAAGGAGAGATGCAGCTAGCTACCGAGTCAGAGGGAGATAGAGGCTGTTCCTCTCTGGGGACAAGAGAGAAGCTGTAGGTACAGGTTCTTGATGGGGCAAATAGGTAGTGATTCCCCCCAGGGCTGGATGTGGGGGCTGCTGGGAGGAGGTCGTTGATATTGTGGTACCAGGAGATGGCTCGGTTAGATACCATCTCCTGATGTGTGTGAGGACCTGAGTTTGGATCCCCAGGTCCTGTGTGAGAGCTGAACATGGCAGAGTTGCACTCTATACTTCACCCAGGGCTGAAGGCAGAGACTATAAGGTCCCTAGATCTTATTGATTGCCTAGACTAGCTGAATTGAAAAACTCCAGGTTCAGTGAGAGACCCTGTCTCAAAAAATGAGGTGGTTATCCCAACATCCACCTGTGGTATCTGTGTGTATGTACACATGCATACATATCCTCATACACATGAGCAAGTTCATATGACACACACATAGCAGAGAGGGGAGAGAGAGAGAGAGAGAGGTGGCATGGGGATAGCAGAGCCACTGGGAAATAGGACATTGACTAACATCTGAATGACAGTAGTTTATCCAGAGCAAGGGGTCAGGGAGTAGGCCTGTCTGAGGCACAGCTTTAAGGACCTTCCTGGTTTGGGTAGTCCTTAGCTGAGAACGGAGCTGCTTTTTATGCGTCAAAGAGTATGACTTCCTCTAGAGACTAGGTGAGCTCTCCCGCCTCCCATTCTCAGTCCAGTCTGCTAAAAGGATCTTGTTGTGGTTGCCAGCGAATTTGCTGTGATCCCTAACTTTGATTCAAGCAGTCTTCCCCGGAGAGTAGCCCTCGGAGAGAACAGTCGGACCATGTAGACGTTCTCGGCAGGTGCGCTGACCGACTGCCGCCTGGGCTGCCTTTCAAGTCTCCCCAAATTATTTAGTCAACTACTAGATGGTTAGACTGTCTCAAGTTCAAAGGCGAGCAGGCTGGAAGCAGACATCTGAGGGACCTGCAGACATCTTAGCCGGGGAATATTAAGATATGGCAGGCTGGGCTTATCAGGAGGCTGGGCAGGGATCAGAAGGAATACATTTTTATCCTGTGAGCTGGATATCCTGTGAGAGGATGATTTACCCAGCAATCATCCTCTGATGTCAGGCCCATAGGTAGACCTAACTTCTGGGAAAGTTTCTTAGTCACGAGGCTTGGGTGGGAGAGAGCATAGTCATGGTCTGTGTTCTATGAGGCCTGAGGGGTCAGTGTATGTGAGGTGTCTGGGTGGGCGAGGGGAAGTAGTGGAGAAGGTGGGGAGGGAATACTGCTCCCCACTCTTTCTCAGTAGAGGGAGAAGCTTTGGTCTTAATTGGTTTATAAAGTCTAAGTTAATTTTCCAAACATGACAAAAGCAGGTTAAGGGAGGGACGGTTTATTCTGGCTCATACTTCGGGGGAGACGGGCTGCTCCCATGGCAGAAAGGTCTGTTGGTAGAAGTCACATGGCGTCTGCGGTCAGGAAGCAGAGCACAGACAGGAAGTGGAGATGTTCTCTGTGAGACCTTCAGGCCTCCCCTCAGTGACCCACTTCCTCCAGCCATGCTCTGCCTTCCCAAAGTTCCACAACCTTTCCAAGTGGAAACTCGGTAGGGGGAAAGGGCCGTGGACTAAGGCCAGGGACACGCCTTTGTTTGACCTACAGTGTCACCAGTTAGGGATAGGGAGGCTGACCAGGGCTGGCTTTTTCTGTTTCCAAGATGGTGCCTTGATACTGTGCCCTCCAGAGTAGATAGGCAGTGCCTTTGCAATGGGTCAACATCTTCCTTGCATCTCTAAGGTCACTAATCACATTCATTATGAAAGGTCATGTCTCCCAATATCATCACATAGGTGATTAAATATTATTAAAAAATTCAATAAATTGAATTTTGGGAGCCATTCAAAATACAACATTTTCTCCCAAATTTCACAGGAGGAGGAGGGAGAAGAGAAGTGGGGAGGAGGGGATGATGGTGACAAAGAAGAAGAACAACCAAGGTTCTTATTTTATTTAAAAAAAAAAAACAACCTCAAAACTGTGGTATATATTTTGCAAGAGAACCATCAGGTCTGGCTCCAACTTGGACTGGCTGTGTAACCCAGGGGCCCCCTGGATCTGTCATGTAACCAGAGTGAGCTGTGATGTGCGGAATGGCGTAACAAAGTCTTCCTGATTGAGTGTTACAGAAGGCTGAGGTAATGAACGCTAGAGCAAAGTATGCCATGCAGGTGTGTTGAAGTCATTTGTTTGTTTGAGCTCATTCTAGAGCAAGTGCCTGTTTCATGTTCTCATTTATCCCTGCTCCCTCCCATACCCCAGTGAGCATGTTAATATTGCCCAGCTCTTTTTCCCACCAAGCAGAAGAAGTCAGGCACACAGAGGTGGTGTGTCTCTCTGAGACCTGTAACCAGATCATGGCAACTAGAAACCCAGTCAGGAGGAAAGGACCATGGGACACAGTCTTAGTGATAGTCCTTTATTTATTAGAGGTCACACATGTCTTCTGAGTTCCTAAGTATGTACTTGGCGTATTCAAGAAGAGAGATTTGGAGATCATTGAATGCGTGCACCAGAACCACTTAGCACTGCCTTCCAATTCTTTCCCAGGCTTTGTATTCTCCTCTGTCCTTTCCCTTGCACAGATGGGGCCTGAAATCACCAAATCCCCATTGTGCTGTGACTTTGCCAGCTTCTGACCATGCTGCTGCTGTTTATGAAGGTGCCCTCTCTCCCCTTTCCATCTGGAAAACAACTTTGGTTTATTTTCCATTTGGAAAATAACACCAAGGCCTGATATTTTGTGGCTCAGCACAGTCTTCCTTGCTCATTCTCTGACAGAGTTTATTTCATAAAATTGGTACGTTTATATTAGTAAATTTCCATTCTATCTGAGATGCTCTCAAGAGCTTATATTCAAGTTTACACAGCTAGAACTTGAGCCAGTTTTTGAACTTGTACTTCCTAACATAAAGTTAGTACTGAAGCACTAGCTGACAAAGTTACTAGCTCCTGTTTGTCCCCTGTTCCACTGAGGACCCCATCATCCTTGATGGTGATGGTTCATTTACTGCTGAGATTTCTGGGAAGTACAGGAGTCATCAGCTTCGATGCTGTGCCTGTCGCAAGCCATCCCCTGTCTTCGCTGTGTCATCTGTTGCTTGTGATGGACTGTGAAACCTGGTTCTGATGAACAGTCCCTTTCATTTGCAGCCAATGAGGCTCAGGATTAAAACAATCAGTCCAGCTGACTCATGGAGGAAAGCTTGGGTCCACACTCAAGTCTGGCTTTTCCCAGAGCTCTCCTGTCTTTGTTTTCAAAGTGCAGTCCTGGGGATTATACCCAGGGCTTCAACCAGGCTCAGCTAAGTGTTCTACCACTGAGATACAGTCTCAGCCCTCTTTTCCTCCTCCTCCTCCTCCTCCTCCTCCTCCTCCTC
>PVIU01000389.1:0-65808 GCA_004026605.1 Ondatra zibethicus
GTGGAGGGACTGGGACACCAACCCAGCCACATAACTTTTGACCTACAATTTGCCCTGTCTTATATCTTATGCTGGGACAAAGGTGGCACAGAAATTATGGAAGTGGCTGCCAATGACTGGTCTAGTTTGAAACCTATACTGTGAGAGGGAGCCCAGCCCTGACACTGCCCGAAGAGCCAGGAACTAGATGCTGGACAGTCCGGAGCCCTAGAATAGAACCAACATGATTGGCAAAAAAGAAAAAAATGTCAATGAAACAATTCCTCACGATATTCTGCTATACTTATAGATTCCTAGCCCTTGGGTCATCAGAGAGGCTTCACCCAGCCACTGATGGAAACAAACGTAGAGACCCACGGTCTAACAGTAGGTGAGCTCAGAAAACCTGAGAAAGAGGGGGAGGAAGGATCATGGGAGCCAGAGGAGTCAAGGAAACTACTAGAAAACACAAAGAGTTAACTGACCAGGGCTCACGTGGGCTCACAGAGACTGAACCGCCAGCCAGAGAGTTTGCATGGGACTGACGTAGGCCCTCTGAACCTATGTTACAGTTGTGTAGCTTGGTCTTCTTCTGGGACTCCTAACAGTGGGAGCAGGGGCCTGTGTCTGACTCTGTTGCCTGCTTTTGGGACACTTTCCTCCCACTGGTTGCCTCATCCAGTCTTAATAGGAGAGGAGGTGCATAATCCCGCTACAACTTGATATGTTATGGCTGACTGATATACAAGGGAGACCTGAACTTTTCTGAAGGGAAGGGAGGAGTGGATGGGGGAATGGAGGTAGGTTTTGGGGAGGTACTGGGAGGAAAGGAGGAAGAGTGAAACTGTGATTGGGCTGAGAAAAAAATTAATTGATTAATTAATACAAAATAAAATAAAAATGGACTCACGGAATTGGAAAGGTGGAGGAACAGAGCCTCCAGTTGTGGGAGACAATGGTGAATATACACCCTGTGCCACAAAGTCTCAGCCAGCAGGCTACAAACATAGAGGTCGTGCCTGGTGAGCTAAGGGCAGACAGGGTGGTGTGCAGCAGCCTGGAGCTCCCCTGGAAGCATCATTACTGAATAGGGCCGGTGGAGCTGCTGCAGCTGCAGCCCATGCTGCTTTCCCTGCTGGGAAATGGAGACTGCAGGCCAGAGGTGCTGCCTGCAGGCTACAGGCACTAAGGTCTAGCCCAGCAAGCCTCAGGGCCTGTGGATGTCAAGGACAGGGAGGTGCGCGGGGGCAGCCAGGAGCTCACACAGAACCTGTCCCTAGGTGCCCTGACTAGCAGCAATACCACCTTGGCTCTGGGCAACAGCAGGATATCTGAGATGAGTCTCAGGAATGGTCCAGAATGAAACCAGAAACCTTGAACCAGACCAGTGACTAGTTATAACATGTAAAGCTGTCTGGGTAAAATATCCTATGTGATGCACTGCAGTTTCCAATTCCACTACGACAATTAAATACATGACGGAGAGGTGGGAAAGATGGAGGAACAGCAGTGAGCATGCGGTGGAGACAGACAGAAAGAGAGACTCTAAGGTGGTGGCAGGTGCGAGAGAGGCTGTGGTGGACAGGGAAGCGCACCCTTGCTGAGTAGGGCGACAGGGTGGGATGCAGCGGCCTGGGGCTTTCTTGGATTCAGCTCCCAACATGCTGCCTCGCTGCATCGTCTTCCTGGCCTCTGAGCAACAACAGGATGTCCAAGATGAAGAATCGGTCATTTTCCGGATTGGATCTCTCTTTTTTTTTTAAATTGACTTTTATTAAGCTCTACATTTTTCTCTGCTCCCCTCCCTGCCTCTCCCCTCCCCCCTTCAACCCTCCCCCAAGGTCCCCATGCTCCCAATTTACTCAGGAGATCTTGTCTTTTTATACTTTCTACTTCCCATGTAAGTCTCTCTTAGTGTCCATATTGTTGTCTAGGTTCTCTGGGATTGTGGTTTGTAGGCTGGTTTTCTTTGCTTTATGTTTAAAAACCACCTATGAGTGAGTACATGTGATAATTGTCTTTTTGTGTCTGGGTTACCTTACTCAAAATAATGTTTTTTAGCTCCATCCATTTTCCTGCAAAAGTCAAGCTGTCGTTATTTTTTTTCTGCTGTGTAGTACTCCATTGTGTAAATGTACCACATTTTTCTTATCCATTCTTCAATCGAGGGGCATTTAGGTTGTTTCCAGATTCTGGCTATGACAAACAAAGCTGCTATGAACATAGTTGAGCACATGTCCTTGTGGCACGATTGAGCATCCTTTGGATATATACCCAAAAGTGGTATTGCTGGGTCTTGAGGAAGGTTGTTTCCTAATTTTCTGAGAAATTGCCACACTGGCATCTGGATTGGACCTTGAAAGGCCTCTATGGTCTGGTGCTGCCCCTGGAGGCCATGTTAGTGGCTGTGGCGTGTGCCGCTGCCCCAGGCTGTGTTAAAGCCTGAGTGAGGTCCATGTGGATGCCCATGGCCTGGAATGCCACTGGAGGCCATGTTAGTGGCTGTGGCGTGTGCTGCTGCCCCAGGCTGTGTTAAAGCCTGAGTGAGGTCCGTGTGGATGCCCATGGCCTGGACTGCCACTGGAGGCCATGTGGATGCCCAATGCCTGGACTGCCACTGGAGGCCATGTGGATGCCCATGGCCTGGACTGCCACTGGAGGCCATGTAGATGCCCATGGCCTGGACTGCCACTGGAGGCCATGTGGATGTCCGAGGCCCGTGCTACTGCTGAAGGCCATGCAGACATTCACAGTCTGTGCTACCATAGGAGGCCGTCCTAATGTCTGTGTTTCAGGTTGCCGCTGGAGTCCATGTTGATGTGAGTGCCCTATACTGTTGTCTGAGGCCATGTTCCTATCTGTGGTCCATGCTGATGCCGAGAGCCATGTTGGGATCATTGGTCCCACTGCAGTTGGAGTCAATGTTGATGTCAGTGGCCCGTGGTGCCACTGAAGACCCACAGATGTCTGTGGTCTGTAGTGCCACCAGAGACCATGCTAAGGTCCATGGCATGTGCTGAAGCTGGAGACTATGTGGATGTCTATGGTCTGTGCTGTCGCCAGAAACCACATGGAAGTCCAAGATCCGTGCTCCCACTGACTGCAAAAGGCAAGGAAGCTACTTTTGCAGTGGTATTGGTAGGTGAGAAACAGATACTTGGAAGACTTCTATGATAACCCCCCACCCACCCCCCTCAAAACAGGCTAGACAGAAAACCATTGAAGAGAACTCTTAAAAATTGTGGTAGGGAGCTGAAGTGTAGCTTTCCACAATTAACAACTTCTGTCTGGGATGTGTAACTTGTTTTTGTCTTCCTTTTGGGGGGTAGGGTGAGGTCACAAAGGTGGGGGTGGACTTGGGAGGACTGGGAAGTGACTGTGGTCAGGGAGCATGCTGTGAAATTCCCAAATAATCAGTAAACATACAAAAATAAAAAGAAAGGCTTATGGCTCCAATATGGGATGCTTGTTTGATGTGGAGACAGGGACAAGCTTCTCCCGAGGGTCTGGTCCCTAAGATGGAAAGGGGGGAGGGTGCTCCTAAGAGATGGCAGTGAATTTTACCTGGGGCCACATGCTTCAGTACAGAATCCCACAGGCAACAGGAGGGGCCCTTGCTTGCAAACAGCAGTCCCCGTGGGGCTGACTGTGTTCAGAGCCCGGAATTCTCTGTTTCTCCAGATTTATATATGCTGTTATCCAGCGAATACCTGATTAAGGAATGCAGCTGCCAAATGAATACATTTGCTGCTCGTCAAATAGCACCATAAAACTGGCAATGATGGAGCTTATTAGAAACCTTCTTTCACTCTGCATTAAAAAAAAAACCCATCCATGCCCCAGCCTGTCTCAATATCGAAGCTAATGAAATGGGTAACCAATAGACAAAGAGATCTACTCAAGAACAAATTAGCTGCCTCAGAAATATGCAGCATAAAAATTGTGGGCTGGAAAATAAATAGGCAGGGGACTGGGCAAATTGACCTTTTGGTTAAGTGCGGATGTGTTGGGACAATTGATATGGTTTCTTGACAGAAGTAGGCAGTATGGGATCCTGGCTAAGACCTTCTAAGTTCTAAGGGATGAAAACAATCCAGCAAACAGTTATTAACTCAATTCCACATGCCTGGCCCTTAGTATGTGTGGGCACCTACTGGTTACATCTTCCTAGGACATTGGGATTCTATAATTTTGGTCTCACTTACCTGTGACAAAGTCAGAAGATCAGAATAGGAGGCTACCCAGTGAGATTCCATTTCCTTAGTGCATCTGAACATAACTTCAGGAAAACACATTTCCTTAAAAAATGATCCATTTTTAAAGGGCCCAGGATGCTTCTGGATTCCTTTAAGAGAAGTCCTGGCACCAACACCACATCAGACAGAGGACTGGTCTCCAAAGTATATAAAGGACTCAAGAAACTGGACATCAAATTATCAAATAATTCAATTTAAAAAATGGGGTACAGATAGATCTAAACAGAGAATTCTCAATAGAAGAATTACAAATGGCTGAAAGACACTTAAGGAAATGTCCAACATCCTTAGCCATCAGGGAAATGCAAATGGAAATGACTCTGAGATACCATCCTACACCAGTCAGAATGGCTAAGATAAAAAACACCAATGATAGCTTATGCTGGAGAGGATGCTGAATAAGGGGAACACTTACCTATTGCTGGTGGGAGTGCAAACTTGTACAGTTATTTTGGAAATCAGTATGGCGGTTTTTCAGAAAATTTGGAATCAACCTACCTCAAGACCCAGCAATACCACTCTTGGGCATATACCCAAAGGATGCTCAGTCATATTAAAAGGATATTTGCTCAACTATGTTCATAGCAGCATTATTCGTAATAGCCAGAACCTGGAAACAACCTAGATGTCCCTAAACCGAAGAATGGATAAAGAAAATGTGGTACAGTTACACAATGGAGTACTAGTCAGCGGCAAAAACCAATGACATCCTGAAATTTGCATGCAAATGGATGGAACTAGAAAAAACCATCCTGAGTGAGGGAACCCAGACCCAGAAAGACGAGCATGGTGTGTACTCACTCATAAGTGGATAATAGATATAAAGCAAAGGATAACGAGCCTATAGTCTGTGACCCAGAGAAATGAACAAGGAGAATCCTAAGAGAAACATATATGTATGAATCCCCCTAGGAAGGGGAAATAGACAAGATCTCCTGAGAAAATTGGGAATGTGGGGGTGGGGAGAGAAGGGAGGGTGGAATGAGAGGAGGAGAATTTGAGTGAATGGGATGGTCAAGATGGGGGAAGGACAGAGAGGGAGAGCAAGGAAAGAGATATCTTGATTGAGGGAGCCATTATGGGGCTAGCAAGAAACCTGACTCTAGAGAAATTCCCAGGAATTCACAAGGACAACCCCAGCTAAGACCCTAAGCAATAGAGGAGAGGGTGCCCAAACTGGCCTTACCCTGTAGTCAGATTGATAGCTATCTTAAATGCCATCATAGAACCTTCATCCAGCAACTGATGGAAGATGCAGGGACCCACACTGGAGCACTGGACTGAGCTCCCAAAGTCCAGTTGAAGAGAGGGAGGAGCGATAATATGAGCAAAGGGATCAAGACCTTGATGGGATACCCACTGAAACAGCTGACCTGAGCAAATGGGAGCTCATCGACTCCAGCCTGACAGTGGGGGAACCAGCATAGGACCAAACTAGGACCTCTGAATGAGGCGACAGTTGTATAGCTAGGACAGACTGGGGAACCACTGGCAGTGAGACCAGGATTTATCCCTACTGCTTGTACTGGCTTTTTGGAGCCCATTCTCTTTGGAGGGATACCTTGCTCAGCCTAGATATAGTGGGGAGGGCTTTGGTCCTGCCTCAAAGCAATGTGCTAGACTTTGTTGACTTCCCATGGGAAACCTTAACCCCTCTGAGGAGTAGATGGGGGTGAGGGGGAAAGGTGGAGGAGGCGAGAGGAGGGGGGAGAGTGAGAACTGGGATTGGCATGTAAAATGAAAAACGATAGTTTTTAAAAATGAATGAATGAATAAATAAATAAACAGAGAACTCCTAGCTCATGATCTCCAAACTTGTTTCTGTCTAATATTCTCAGGCTGACATTACACTGCTTGTGTCACCTCTGTTCTTCTCTGATCCCATTTGTGACCAGAAGAAAGCAGCCACTGTTGTGGAATATTAGTTGGAGATGTGTTATGCTGATCCTGTGGAGTATTTTTTCAAAGATGCAAAGATGTGTTGCATTCTTTTATGTTGTATTTGTTTGACTCTGTGAAGCTGTGTTCCTTTACCTGCCTGAAACATTTGATTGTTCCAAGAAAGAACTGAACAGCTGATAGCTAGGTAGGAGAAGGAAATAGGTGGGGCTGGTGGGAAGAGAGAATAAGTAGAGGAGAGAGAAGGAAGAGCAAGAAAAGGAGGAGAGGGGGATGCTAGGGGCCAGCCACCCAGCATCACAGCAAACACTCAATAAGAAGTAAGGAAATATATACAGAAATAGAAAAAGGTAAAAGCCCAAGAGGCAAAAGGCAGACGGGATAATTTAAGCAAAGCTGGCTAGAAATAAGCACAGCTAAGGCCAGGCATTGATAAGTAAGAATAAGTCTCTTTCATGTATTTATTTGGGATCTGAGTGGTGAGCCCCCAAAGAGTAAAAGAGAAAAAGAAAAAAAAACTACAAGCCACTTCCAGGCTAAGTGGTCATTCCTAGGTATGCGGTGGTTTCTTGAAGATCCAAGGTGAACTCTTGCTTCTTAATTTCTCCTCATTCTACCGTATAGATGCAGGAATAGGACCTCTCCACCCCCAACACACACAAAGGCTGAATGTAGATATAGTGACAAAGGCTTTGGATCACACAGACTGGATCAGGTCACCTGACTTTCCTGAGTCCTTGTTGGCCCTTTGGAAGTCGAGGTGATATTGTCTCCTTTGAAGGTCTGTCAGGAGAAGTTGCAGAAACACCAGATCCTCGTCTAAAATAAGATGCTCACAGACCTTCTTTCTCCTACAAAGCAGCCATGTACAGGGCTTCATGGAGAGGAAGGCCATTGTGCCTGAAGCCTGGCTTTTCTGAAAAGGGGCTAAGTAGTCTGATGTAACTTACAAAATACCACAAAGAGACAGCATACCTTGAGCCTTGAGCGCTGAAGCGTTCACTCCTGTGCTTTCTCGAGCAGCATTTTCATTAGCCTGATTATTATGATTATTTCTCAAGGAAAGCTAATGAATTGTTTGGGCTTATCTCCTGACCCATTTTAGGCTAATGGACAGTACATTTCCATTTGAACTGCATGGACTCTAAAGGGCTGCGAGGGCTGTGCACCCTACTTGCTTGCTGGTGCGTGTCTTAGGTTGTGCTCCAGCAGAAACAGACCCTCAGACAAGGATTTTAAGTAATTATTGGATCTGATCTGAGAGAAGGCAGCAATAGGGGTGGGGTTGGGTGGGAAGTGGGTCAGGGACTGCACAAGATACCTTAGTCAACAGCTGACTGTTATTATGGGCAACTGGGGAACTTGTAGTGGGCAACATCGAACCCGTGGTCACTGCACCAAGGACTGAGGAAGCTGGGTGTTTACTCTCTGACTCTGGTCATTTATGGATTGAATGTTGTTCCTGCAGATATCAACATCATCTGTTGAAAATAAGAGACAGATACCTCGAAACACATCTGGGTATCATGCCTCATTGCCAGGCATATGTGGCTACCTGATCACACAGACTAAGGGACAGCCTGGAGTTCTAGAGAGAGCTATGGGCTTCCCAGATCCCCAGAGGTCTCTACGTGGCCTTGGATGATATGGTTTAAGAGCATCTAAAATAACCACATAATTCATATAATTCTGGAGTCTTGAGGGGGGTTCTGGTAGTAGCCACTTGGGAAACTCCTTTCTTCCCATGTCTGTAGGGCAAGCGCATCAAAGCCTGATCTCTTGTGTGGTAAGAGTGTGGCCAGTGCCTTTCCCGAACTCTCCCTGTTCTCCTAGCAGCAATGTGCTCTGCTTAGGGTAACACTCCTAGGCTCTGCTCCCACTGCTACTGCAGGTCCTCTGGGTTTCCATCTGGTGGCCTTTGTCACAACCACCTGGTAAGCTTCAGGGGCTTGGAAGTTTTCTTCGCAGTACACTCGGCTGTGTTTTGGGCTCTACCTCTCTGTTACTGTCTCTGGACAGGGTTGCTAGACTGGGTTCATGGTCCAGTAAGACAAATAGGAAATCGGTTTCTGTTTTGGAGGTATTGACATCCCAGAGAAAGCAGACACTCTTTCATAGCAGCACCAATGCTGGGAAGTGGTGGTATTCCTTTATATACCAAGTCCCACAACTTTTTCTCGTGGACATGTAATAACACTATGTTTTCAAGACTCTGTAGTAAGAGGCATGCGGGCGTCCTGCCGCCCAGCTCCCGGCTGCAGGCTAGCTTATGCCCAATTACACAGAAACTGTATTAATTAAATGACTGCCTGTCCCATTAGCTCTAGCCTCTTCTTGGCTAACTCTCACATCTTAAACTAACCCATATCTAGTAATCTGTGTATCACCACGGGGTCATGGCTTACCAGGAAGATTCTAACCTACGTCCATCTTGGGCCAGAGAAGCATGGCGTCTGCCACACTGCCTTCTCTCCCCCAGCATTCCATTCTGTCTACTACGCCCACTTAAGGGCTGCCCTATTAAAAGGCCAAGGCAGTCTCTTTATTTAACCAATAAAAGCAATACACAAACAGAAGAACCTCCTACACCAAGACTCTCTTGCAGCTAAGTGAGATCACATGACTGAGTTCTGACCAATGGAATATAGGCAGAAATGAAATAGGTTAGTTCTTAGAACAGCCCATAAATCTCTCTTACATTATTCTCAAAACTTCATCTCATTTACTATCAACTGGTTAAATGAAGAGAACTCCAGGCATGTAGAGCCACAATATAGAAAGAGCCTGGGTCCTTGAATGACTATATAGAACAGAAATCCCACTTCTCCAACTGACTTGTATTATATTGTGATGTGAGAAATAAAGTCTCCTGTACCATGCCTTTGGGATTTAGAGCTTGTGTATTGTATCAGTTCTTCTGCTTTGGTTGATACAATGCCCTGTAGGGAAGTGTTTCATGAACTTCCTTGGAAACTTCCTTAGAAGAAGGCTTCCTGCTAGGGGGAAGGTTCTGTTTCAACTCAGAGCTCACTGATGAAGACTGGAAGTTCTTTACCCAGGCAAGGGGAATGTGGATTGAGGGAGCCAGGCAGAGCTGCATCTACATATATCCCATTAATCACAGCTACATGGCTTTTGTATTGTGTCTTGAGAGCAGAAAGAGCTCAGGGCTTCTGGGTAACTACCAAATTGTGGTTGAGAGCTGTGCATTGCAACACTCCACAGTGTGATACATCTCAAATGTGCAGGGTTGATGTTCCAGGGACAGCTGAGGTCCCTGAGTGGTGTTTTTCTTTCTGAGAGTCACTCTCCTTGCTTACTATTGGGATAGTTGATAGTAGGGGTGTGCTGTGTGTGTCTGGCAAAGACTAGAGGTGGAAGTTCTGATTGACTTCCCTCCTTTTCCTAGGGACTTGGTATGGAGAGGTTTTTCCCCCTACCAGGTACATTGATGTGTGTTTGCTGAAAGAAGTGAAGGAAGACAGTTAAGTCTCATGTTGCTTGGGGTGGATGTTTCCAAAGAGTCAGACATGTTGCTAGGTGTCTATATTAACATGTTAGAGAAACATCTAGGAGAATTTTGAGAAAGTGCTTCTGATTTCCCTAAGGTTTATATTCTAAGGTTCAGAAATCAACTCTGGATGACTCAGGGAACAGAGGTTGTAGGAGTTCTTTGAATGTCTGGGGTGAAGAAGATGCAGGAATGAAGGCAACTCTGGGGTAAAGGAGAAAGAATGTGGGATAGGATGTTGTAGTTGCTCTGTTTGAACTTTAATGTTCAGAAAAGGAAGCTAGTTACACAGAGTATGAGCTGGCCCAAGGATTCTAGAGGGACAGACATACAGGTTCCTAAAGGCCAGGGATGAGAAACATCCTCAAGGAAGTTCTTATACTCCCCATGCCGCCTCTACCCTACATGACTATGCTGGTCACTGTGGTAACTGACCATTAACCTCCAGCTTTAGTGCCCCTCTGAGTGATGACTCCAAGCCTGGGAGATGCAGAGGTATTGTGCCCACATATGATAACACTCAGCTGGCGCGAACCGCCTAGCTTCTCAGGTGGAAGCTGATAGGACCCCATTGCTTCTTCATTCTCTATCAGGACAAATGGTTCATTCTCTAGGGATATATATATATCCTAGTGTAACTACCTCTCAGATGTGTCTGTGATTCATGTCTCCTAAAGTTAAGTAGTTTCAAGGAAACATTTGTACCCAGGTATACAAGCGTGACTTGGGCAGTGCTGAGAGTCCCTGCTCTTGCTTAGTGTTTGAATAGCTGATATTATGTTAATGGTGGGACTGGGTAGTAGGAGCATGCTAGAGGACATAGGTGACCAGATGGCTCCAAAGAATTAAAGAGCACTGTCTACCAAGCTACCTGAGCTAAAAATCATGATTAGCTTTCTGAATGCATTGCAACTAAATTCCCATGATCTTGACGTTTGGGCAGGTTCTTTAAGCCTTCTCTGTCAGGACTTCTGAGCCTGACATCTCTTTGTAAACAAACTCATTTCTTCCTATGGGTTCGAGTATACTCCTCAGAGCAGAGAAAAATTACATCAGAGAAAAAGTCTCCATGGGGGGGCAGTCTACATGGGCTGTTGGCGACATTTTACTCCATCTTTAAATGTCCATTAGTGTGAAACTCAGTGGTTTATTTATCCTGCAAGACATTTATAGATCTTCAATGCACGAGGCCCTGAAAGGAGGGATGGATACAAGGACACATCTATCTGCTCTGCTCTCAAAGGAGTGCAGCTAAGTATAAGGCTGTTAGATCTAACATGTATGAGGTGTTGTGCAGTGTGCAAGAACTTTTTGTGAATGTTGTATGGCCACTGACATTTAATCCAGTACCATTTTGTTGAATGTCATGGTCATGAGTGGATTATAAAATTGGAGCTCAGAGAGGTTAAGTAACTTTTCCAAGTTCACACAGAAAATCAATAGACTATGTTTGAACTTGGATCTTCTGTCTAAACTTCTTGTCCTTTAAGGCAGGAAGACAGACACATGTGCAGGTGACAAGAGGGACTGTGGAAATTTTAGAGAGGAAGAAGGAATTGTGCCAACTGTGAACTAACTGAGGGGTCTTGATCATGGCAGCGGTGTTGAGGAAGAGGAAGAACAGCCCTCACTTCCCTGCCTCTTTCTCAAGTTCTTCCCTGACTCTGTTACAGCAATGATTTCTCCACAATATAAACTGCTTCTGGTCACCCTTCATTGGCTTCCCATTGTGTGGGCTCTGAAGACTGATGTCACTGTGGTGTGAATTCATCTGTCAATGGCAACATGGGGGAGGAGGATGGCTGACTCGTCCAGGACTGGGCTATCACCGGCAGATGTGATGGAGAGGTAGACGGGGTAGAGATGAGTCCTGATAGGGCTAGAGGATCCAGTTCAGGAAAGGGGCAAAGAAAAGATGGGCAGGGAGGAAGGGGAGAGGCTGATGGCCCGAGGTCCTAATGAAACCGAGGAGTGGCTATTGGGATGCTTAGGCGTGCAGCATGGATTGAGAAGAGTTAGGGGAGAGTGCGATGTGGGCTCTGCCTTTGGAGGAGGCAGCTGCAGATAATGCTAAAGTGCAGCAAGTGGCTTTCCTGGGGAGTCACTGGGAGGATCATCCACCTCTCCTCCAAAGATGCCTGTGGTCCACCCTTGCAACCGGTGAATGTCTCATCTTGCAGAGATCTGACAGGAGCAAGAGGGGAGGAGGGAGTTGGTTTTGAACATGCTACTCTGATGACTCTAGATAAAGGAACCACGAGCCAAGGAGCTCAGGTGGCTTTCAGAATCTGGAAGAGGTAAGAGAGCAGATGATTCCCCAGAGCCTTCAGAGGGAGTACAGGATGCTGATCTGCATTAGCATTAGACTCTGTTCCTCAACCTACTCAACACCAGCTCAGGGTCTCCCAAGCTCTGGCACTCAGCTCTAGCCATCTTAGTGCGCCACTGTTGGGATCTTTCTTTGTGACCATTTTTACTTCATAACATGAGCTAACCTGCTTTCTGCAGGATAAAGTTGAGGCTAAAGGCTTGATTGAATGAGGGGATTTCTTAGAGGGAACAACAAAGATGCGGAGAGAGAAGTATAACTTGTCTGAGTTTCAGAGATTCAGGACTTTAAACATTTAAAAATATTTGTTATTTTTTTATGTGTGTATGTGTGCACATGTGTGTGCACATGTGTGTGTGCATGTGTGCACACGTGGGCACAGGAATCCACAGAGTCTAGAAAAGGGCATTAGATCTCCTGGAACGAGAGTTACAGGCAGTTGTGAGCCCCTTGATGTGAGTTCTGGCAACTGAAATTGGGTCTTCAGGAAGAGGGGCAAACTCATGTGAACTGGTAAGCCCTCTCTCCAGCCCCATGGAGGTGCAGGATGTTTTGAGAGGAGGTGTCTTGTTCTGCTTGGGAAACAGAAGCATTGGAAAAAAAAGTCATAGTCAAGGGGTCTTCATGGGAGAAAGAGAAAGGCTGTTTTTCAGTCTTTAAGAAAAGGAGACGAATAAGGAGAGGGAGGAAAAAGAGGGAGAAGAAGAGCAAGAGGCAAGCTTCAGGACAGCAGAGGGATGGTGACCCCCTGAGGTGATGAAGCAGAAGCAAAGGCTTTAGTGTCAGGTGCGATTCTGTGCAGTTCTCCATCGTTTTTTATTTTATGGTATGTGTTTCCTTGCCAAGGGCCCACCAACGTTTTTGGCAGAATATTTCACATTCTCGAGTTTATTGGTGGGATTTTGGAAATCAAGGGTGAATTTGGTTTTGCCAGTAAATCAACTTAATATAGAATAAAGATGGCACACAAAGAGAGATAAGTACAGTGGTTGAGACATCCATGTGTGTATTCATCCATCCTTCCTTCATGCATCTATCATCCACTTATTGCTCCCTCTCTCCCTTCCTTTCTCCTTCCATCCTCCCTTCCATTCCTCCCTTCCTCTCCCCTCTCTCTCTTCCTTCCACACATTCATTCAGTGATTCATTTATTCTACAAATATTTACTAAACATCTCTTATGTACCTGGCTATGTTGTAGGTTCTGGGGTGCTACCACATTGAACAAGAAAGCTGTGTAACTCACTCTCAGGGGCTTCTAATTGGTATGAAAGGCAGACTGTGAATTAACTTAATAGATTATCATGAAAATTTCAACTTGTACCCAGCACTCTGGTAGCAATAAAACAGGCCGGAATTATAGGGCAGGGTTTTCCAAGTGTGGCTCCTGGACACACGGCATTAACACAACCTGGGAACTGTTGAGGCTTGGAGTTTTTAGGGCCCACTTCAGGCCTATTGAACTAGAAATCTGAGTGCAGTGCCTAGCAGTCTGCATTTTAAACAGATGAATGTAATTGCGTGTTGAAGTTCGAGGTCCACAGTTAAAGAGATTAACCAGGTAGTCTCCTAAAGTAGGATGGTTAGGAGGCTCCCGAGAGAATGTGGCGTGTGAGTTGAGACCTTAGAGATGAGAGGAATTCATGATTCAAATATAAAAATATGTGGCCCACAGAGGAGACAGTGATTGAAAAGCCCTAATACAGAATCAAGTTTGGAGCTTTAAGAGACTGGGAGAAGGAAAAGGCCATCATGCCTGGTGTGTGGTGTAACATCATGTAGGTTAACTGTGGAAGTTGGAACTGGATGCACTCTTGCTCTTGGGTATTCTTTTTATAAGGAGATAATAGCCTTTGCCTATTTGCATTATAACGTATATATTGAGATTCTTTTTATTAAGTAAAGAGCTTGAATTAGCACTGGGGAGGCTCAGAAAGTAAGTTGTTGACTGCAAAGCACAAGAACCTGCATCTGGAGTCCCAGAGCCCATGTAAAGCTGGGTATGGTAGCATCCTTCCATCCTCCACCCATCCATCCACCTACCCGTCCATCCATCCATCCATCCGTCCATCCACCCATCCATCCTCCCACCCGTCCATCCATCCATCCATCCATCCATCCATCCATCCATCCATCCATCCACCCATCCACCCATCCATCCACCCACCCGTCCATCCATCCACCCACCCGTCCACCCATCCATCCACCCATCCACCCATCCATCCACCCACCCGTCCATCCATCCATCCATCCATCCATCCATCCATCCATCCATCCATCCATCCATCCATCTGCGTCTATAATCTCAGTATTCCTATGGTGAGATGGGAGGCAAGAAGGGGAAGTCTCCAGAAGTTCACGTGACAGCTAGCCTGGAGTAAGAAGTGGGCAAGAGACCATGCTTTAATCTTACCAAAAGCAATCTGCAGATTTAGTGCACTTTCCATCAAAATTCCAACATGATTCTTTACAGACCTTGAAAGAACAGTACTCAACTTCATAGGGAAAAATAAAAAACCCAGGATAGCTAAAACAGTTCTGCACATTAAAAGAACTTCCAGAGGGCTCATCATCCCTGATTTCAAGCTCTACTACAGAGTTATAATAATAAAAACCACATGGTATTTTTGGCATAAAAAACAGACAGGTTGATCAATGGAATCAAATAGAAAGATGCAGACATAAATCCACGTACCAATGGACACTTGATTTTTGATAAAAAGTCAAAATTATAAAACAGAAAAAGAAACATCTCAACAAATGGTGCTGGTTTAACTGGATGTCTGCATGTAGAAGAATGCAAAAATTCCATATCCATCACCCTGCACAAAACTCAAGTCAAAGTGGATCAAGGATCTCAACATAAAACTGGACTTTATAGAAAAGTGGGAATATCATTGAATGTATTGGCACAGGAGACAACTATCTGAACAGAATACCAATAGTACAGGCACTAAGATCAAACAATTAATAAATGAGACCTCATGAAACTGAAAAGTTTCTGTAAACAAAGGACACTATCAAAAGGATAAAATGGCAGCCTACAGAATGGGAAAAGATCCTCACTAACCCCACATCAAACAGAGGGCTAATATTCAAAATGTATAAAAAACTCAAGAAACTAGACATCAATATACCAAGTAGTCCAATTAAAAAATAGGGTACAGATATAAACAGAAAATTCTCAATAGAGGAATCTCAAATGGCTGAGATTCACTTAAAGACATGTTCAACAACCTTAGTTACCAAAGAAAGGCAAATCAAAATGACTCTGAGATTCCGTCTTACACCTGTTAGAATGGCTAAGATCAAAAACACAGTGGCAACACATGCTGGCAAGAATGTAGAGCAAGGGTAACACTCTCTCTCTGCTGGTGGGAATGCAAACTTGTACAAACGCTTTGGAAAACAATATGGCAGTTTCTCAGACAATTGGGAGTTAATCTGTCTCAAGACCCAGATATACCTGGCATATACCCAAAGGATGCTCTACCACAAACACTTTGGAAATCAATATGGTAGTTTCTCAGAAAATTGGGAGTTGATGTATCTCAAGACCCAGCTATACCCGACATATGCCCAAAGGATGCTCTACCACAAACACTTTGGAAATCAATATGGTAGTTTCTCAGACAATTGGGAGTTGAGCCACCTCAAGACCCAGCTATACCCAGGACATTAGCTCAGGTATTATGTTTATAGCAGCATTATTTATAATTGCCAGAAACTGGAAACAACCTAGATATCCCTCAACTGAAGAATAGGTAAAGAAAATATGGTACATTTACACAGTGAAGTATTTATTCAGCTGTTAAAAACAATGACATCATAAAATTTGCTAGTAGATAGTTGAAACGTGAAAAAAATCATCCTGAGTGAGGTAACCCAAACCCCAAAAGACAAGCATGGCATGTACTCACTTATAAATGAATATTAGCTGTAAAGTAAAAGATAATCATGCTGGTCTACATGTATATAGCTATGTAACAAGGAAGGCTCAGCGGAGAGGACACATGAATTTCACTGTGAAGGGGAACTAGAATAGACATTGCCAGTGGACAGAAGGGGAGGGGTGTGGATGATGGAGGTGGGGATGGGGACATGAGGGATAAGGTGGGGGGAAGATGAGGAAGATGAGAGAGAGAGAGAGAGAGAGAGAGAGAGAGAGAGAGAGAGAGAGAGAGAGAGAGAGAGTGTACTGGGAGAGAAAATTAGAATGGAGGTGAGCACCTCTGAGGAGAGCCAGAAATCTAGTGTAATGGAAGCTCTCAGGAATCTATGAGAATGACCCTAGCTAAGATTCCTAACAATGGGGGATACAGAGCCTGAACTGGCCATCTCCTGTAAGCAGGCAAGACTTCCCTTGGAGGGATTGTGACACCAGCCCAGTCACAAAACCTTTGATTTACAATTTGTCTTGCTTACAAGATGTGCTGGGGTAAAGATGGTGCAGAAATTGTGGGAGTGGCCAACCAATGACTGAGCCAGCTTGAGACCCACGCCATGAGAGGGACCCACCCATGACACTGGAGCGCCAGGACCCAGAGGCAGGACGGCCCAGAGACCTAGGATAGAACTAAACAAGACTGGCAAAAAAAAAAAGTCAATGAAAAAATGTGAAAAAAAGTCAATGAAATGATTCCTCATGATATTCTATGCTCATAGATCGTTGCCTAGCCCAGTGGAAATCAGAGAGGCTTTGCCTAGCAACTGACAGAAACAGCTGCAAAGACCCACAGCCAAACATTAGGAGGAGCTGGGGGAAATCCTGAGGAAGAGGGGAGGAAGGATTGTAGGAGCCAGAAGGGTTATGGACACCACAAGAAAACCCACAGAATCAACTAACCTGGGTTCATAAGGGTTCACAGAGACTAAACATACAACCAGGGAGCCTGCATGGGACTGACCTAGGCCCTCTGCATGTATGTTACAGTTGTGTAGCTTGGTTTTCTTATGAGACTCCTCACAGTGGGAGCAGGGGCTGTGTCTGACTCTGGTGCTTGCTTTTGGGACCCTTTCCTCTTACTCGGTTGCCTCATCCATCCTTAATATGAGAGGTGTCTAGTCTTACTGTGGCTTGATATGCCATGTTTGGTTGATATCCATGGGAGGCCTGCCCTTTTCTGAAGAGAAAGGGAGGAGGAATGGGAGAGGGGAGGTCGGAAAGGCACTGGGCAGAGAGGAGGGAGGAAAAACTTCAGTCAGGATGTAAAAACAAAAAACAAAGCAAAACAGAACAACCTCCCCCAAGTAACTCCAGTTTCAGAAGATCCCGCCCCCTGCCATGTTTTAAACAAGGTAAAAGATGAGAACCAACTACCAAGGTTGGCGTCTGATCTCCACATGTATGCCACGACATGTGCATGTCTGTGTACACACACCATACACACATACACATGGACATACACACTTTCCTTATAAGTGAATTTCTTGACTTGTTATGGAGCTGTGTGTTGGGGGATCTCTTTGATGAGAGTCAAGGGATTGGGCTTAATCCCACCCCAATGTGGTCACCACTTCTGAGTATGTCTCCCTATCTGTAAGGTCAGGAAGAGAAGACACTGGAAAAATCAGCTGATCTGAGCCCTGAATCAAGACTGCTGGTTTCCTCTGGGGAGGATGAACTCCTCTCTGCTGTCCCAGGTTCTCTGGGAGCCTCCCTCTCTCCCTCTCCTCCCCTTGATTTCATAACGGACAGTCATGCCTGGGGCAGGGCAGCAAGAGGGAGGCATTTGGGCCCCCCTGAAACTGTCCATTGATGTCAAGGTGCATTTTTGAATATATAGTAATGCTGGGAGTTTAAATTGCTGCCCCAATGAGAGTTTCCACGCTGGGGCTGTGCCTGGTGGTTTTAGATCTTATGAGTAGATATCTCAGGAAAAGCTCAGCAGACAGAACAGTAAAGTTATGAGCATGGCATTTGTGTTGACTCTGTAGTACAGAAGGAGAGAAGGACCAAGCCTGGACCAACGGGCAGAGAAGAGCCCGCTGAGCTCACTTCCTTGAGTGTATCACCTTCTCTGAGCCCCAGTTTTCTCACTAGTAAAATGAAACACCACTTAAACTGTATTAAACAGATGTCAGGTGCCAAGAGTCTGGCACACAGTAGGTCCTCAACAAAATTCATGTTTGTCTTCCATCCCTTCCTTGGGAGTAGGCAGACAGCTCCCCTTCCTCAAGCAGCAAGCCCCACTGTGCCTACAACTTTGGGTTTATTTGTAGTAATTAGACGTCAGCAGCCACTGATATCCAAACCTACAGTGTTATCGGTTTCTCAAGCTGTGGCAGTTGATGGGTTTGGGTGGTAGATGACAGCTTGTTTATCCAGCGGGGCTGTGGGATATTCTGTCGAGTATGCATACAGAAAAGCCCATCTGTCTTGTCTGGTGTCTTCACCCCTATAAGAGCAGAAGGGAGGCTTTCCTCCCATCTTCCTGGCTGCTTCTCCTTCAGCATCCCTTGTTGGACCCCTGTCTGCCTTTGCCTGACAATGTCTGGGTCTTCTCACTGTGACGCCCTCAGAAAAGTTCAGGCTGTCTGGACCACTCCCAAACTTCTAACCCTAACCTTGATTTTTCCCCAGAGTTTCACAATAGACATAACAATTTAGATGTCCCCCAGACGCACCTACACAGCATGCCACAGACAGAAGTTACCGTCCTTCTCACGCTCATTGCTTCTTTCCTGGTTCCAGCCATTGGTAAGTCTGGGCACTCATTCCCTGAACCCCACACGCTACTGTCCACTCCAGGTATCTTACTTTCTTTCCTTTGCATCCATCCAAAGTTCTTGACCTTGTTCTCTTTAAGCTGTCTATCCTGAGATAAATAAAGCACTTAGCACCGAGTCTGATGACCAGAGTCCAATTTTCTGAGCCCACATGATGTAAACAGAAAATCACCTCCCAAAAGTTGTACCCTCACTAGCACACGTGTGCCATGGCACCCCCCCCATTTTTCCTCCCAAATAAATAAATGTAAAACAAAACAGAAAAAAGTAAAACCTCATAACCAACCTTGCACTTAGCTCCAGGCATGACCTCTCCATAGACGGTCTCTTCTGTACTTCAGACCCTCTATCTCCTCCTCCATCGGCAGGGGAGCAGCCAAAGGAGTGCTTCTAGAACACACCCAGAATGGTAGGCCTGAACAAGGCAGACAAATGAGCCCAGGGTTGTTGTCTTTTTCCTCCCTCTTTTTTTACTTTATTTTCTTCCTAGAAGATAGGAAGGCTACCCATGCTCATGGATGGGTAAAATTAATACTATGAAAATTGCTATATTACTGAAATAAATCTACATATTTAGGGTGACTCCTATAAAAATTCAAATAACATTCTTCACAGGATTAGAAAAACAACCCTAAAATTCATATAGAAAGACAAAACTCCCTAAAGGTATTTCTAAAAGATAATGCAGGACTGGAAGTATCACAACGCCAGACCTCAATTATATTATAGAGCCATAGTAACAAAAACTATATGATCCTGGCACAAAAGGAGATATTTAGGCCAATGGAATAGAACACCTAAAAAAGAACCCGCACAAAAAAAAAACACCTAATTTTTTTGAAATCAAACATTTATTGATAATCATGCTGAATTTTAAAAAAGATTCTTTGGCATAAATATCTAATTTTTACCATTAATTAAAGACTAAAGCAAATTTGCACACTAATGTACTTTTTTGGTAGAAAGCTTTTATTACTCTGTCATTTTTCTCAATATATTATTTTTATTGATTAATTGGGAGTTTCACACACTGCACCTTGATTACATTTACCTCCAGTCTTCCCAGGTTCACTCCCACCCTTGTGATCTCCCACACAGGAAAAAAAAAGAAAAATCCAATTTATGTTGCCCATAAACTCACTGGAGCATGGTCAGACTCCCAGTGACCAGCCCCTTAAAGAAGACTGAGTCATCCCCACCTCCACCCCTGCCAGAAGCCACCACCTGTGACGAGCTGCACTTCAGGAATCCTGTCTCAATTTTAAAGAGTTCTCTTCAATGGATTCCAGAAATGGACTGTTTCTTTTTTATTGTGGGGTGGGGAGGAGTGTAGGAGGGGGAAGGAAGTTGTCACGGAAGCCTTCTATGTCTCTCATTCTCAACTGTGTAAACACCTAAATTTTTGACAAGGCTGCTAAAAACATCACTGGAAAAAAGATAGCCTTGTTAGCAAATGGTGCTAAGTAAACTGGATTTCTACATGCAGAAGAATGCAATTAGGTCTATATTACTGCACAAAAATCATCTCAAAATGGGTCAAAGACCTTGATATAAGAGCTAAAACTTGAAACTGCCAAAGAAAACAGAGGCAAACCACTTCAAGATATAGATGTAAGGGCTGGAGAGATGGCTCAGTAGTTAGGAGCCTATACTGCTCCTGTGGAGGACCCAAGTTCGATTCCCAGAACCTGAGTATAGCTCTGACTCCAGGGGATCCTATCTGGCACCTCTAGACTCTGTGGGCACCTTCACTCACAGGTATACACACATGCACATACACACACACACACGCATACACACACACATATGCATACACTAGTACACTAGCACACATGGGCACACACATTGTACACAGGCCCACACACATGCACATAATTGCACATACAGGCACACACACATGCATACATACATGCATGCCCACACAAACTTAAAAATAAAATGAATTTTTAAAAAGATGATATAGACCTAGCAAGGATTTTCTGGACAGGACTCTGTACAGGAAATAATCCCAATAATTGACAAATTGGATTACATGGAATTAGCTTCTGCACATGTTTCATAATTTGATTTTTCTTTGCAGTGAATAATATTACATTGTGAAAATACACCATATTTTTATTATCTGTTCGTCTGTTGATGAACAACTAAGATGTTTCTCTCTCTTGGCTATTGGGGATAAAACATCAGCCAACATGGATGAGCAAGAATCTCTGTAGTAGGACATGGAGTTCTTTAGGAACATGCCCAGCTGGATCATACGATAGGTTTGTGTCTAGCTTTTTGAGAACCTCCACACTGATTTCCTAGCAATTGCACAAGTTTTTACTCCTACCAACAGTGAGTAAATGTTCTCCTTTCCTTACATTCATACTACTTCTCTCTCTCTTTTTTTTTTTTTTTTAAATCTTAGCCATTCTGATTGGAGCAAAAGAAATCTCAAGGTAGTTTGAATTTGCATTTCCTTGATGGCTAAGAATGTTGAACAGGTTTTTTTTTTTTTCTTAAAGTTTCAGTCACTTGTATTTCTTCTTTTGAGAACTCTCTATTTAGTTCTATGCCACAATTTCCAATTGGATTGTTTACTTGGTGTTTAGATTTTGAGTTTATTATATATGCTACACACTAAGCCTTTGTCCGATGCATGAGTGGTAAAGGTCTTTTCTTATTCTGTAGGCTGTCTCTTCATTTGCATGGTGATGTTATTTGCCGTACAGAGTTGCTAGCTATCATGCAGTCCTATTTGTCATTGTTTGTTTTGATGTCTGCACCACCACAGCCCTGCTCACAAAGTGCTTTCCTGTGCCAAGAAATTGAAACACGTTCCCCACTGTCTCTTCTACTAGATTCTGGGTGTTAAGTCTTACGCTGAAGTTCTTGATCCATTTGGAGTCGAATTTCATGTAGGCTGAGAGACAAGGATCTAGTCTCATCCTTCTACATGTAGCCATCCTGTTTGACCAGCATCATTTGCTGTCTTTATAGCTAGTATTCACTTTTGAATGGGAACATACCATATTCATCTTTTTGGGTCTGGGTTACCTCTCTCAGGATGGTGTTTTCTAATTCCATCCATTTGCATGTAAATTTCAAGATGTCATTTTTTTTTTATTGAGCTATACATTTTTTCTCTGATCCCTTCCCTTCCTCTCCCCTCCCCTTCAACCCTCTTCATGGTCCCCATGCTCCCAATTTACTCAGGAGATCTTGTCTTTTTGGGCTTCCCATGTAGATTAGATCCATGTATGTCTCTCTTAGGGTCCTCATTGTTATCTAAGTTCTCTGGGATTGTGATTTGTAGGCTGGTTTTCTTTGCTTTATGTTTAAAAACCACTTATGAGTGAGTACATATTATATTTGTGTGTCTGGGTTACCTCACTCAATATGATGCTTTCTAGCTCCATCCATTTGCTTGCAAATTTCAAAATGTCATTATTTTTTTCTGCTGTGTAGTACTCCATTGTGTCAATGTACCACATTTTTCTTATCCACTCTTCAATCGAGGGGCATTTAGGTTGTTTCCAGATTCTGGCTATGACAAACAATGCTGCTATGATCATAGTTGAGCACATGTCCCTGTGGTATGATTGAGCATTCTTTGAATACATACCCAAAAGTGGTATTGCTGAGTCTTGAGGAAGGTTGTTTTATAATTTTCTGAGAAATCGCCACACTGACATCCAAAGGGGTTGTACCAGCTTGCATTTCCACCAGCAATGCAGAAGTGTTCCCTTTACCCCACAATCTCTCCAGCATAAGTTGCCATCAGTGTTTTTGATCTTGGCCATTCTTACAGGTATAAGATGGAATCTCAGAGTTGTTTTGATTTGCATTTCTCTGATGACTAAGGATGTTGAGCATTTCCTTAAGTGTCTTTCAGCCATTTTAGGTTCCTCTGTTGAGAGTTCTCTGTTTAGGTCTGTATTCCATTTCTTCTTCTTCTTCTATACCTATTATTCCTTGGTTTTTTTTTCATGGTGTCCCATATTTACTGGATATTTTGTATTAAGCTTTTGTTAGATTTAATGTTTTCTTTGACTGATGAGTTTATTTCCTCTATTGTATCTTCAGCACTTGAGATTCTCTCTTCCATCTCTTGTATTCTGCTGATTATGCTTGCATTTGTGGTTCCTGATCATTTTCTCATGATTTCTGTTTCTATAATTCCCTCGGCTTGTGTTTTCTTTATTGTCTCTATTTCAGTTTTCAAGTCTTGAATAGTTTCTTTCATATGTTTGATTGCTTTTCCTTGGTTTTCTTTAAGGGATTTGTTGATGTCTTCCAATTTATTGTTTGTCTTTTCCTTCATTTCTTTGATGGAATTTTTCATTTCCCCTTTAAGGGTCTCAAACATTCTCCTAAAGTTATTTTTTATGTCATTTTCTTCTGCTTCATCTATATTTGGTTGTTCAAGTCTTGCTGTTGTAGGGTCACTGGTGTCATGTTGCTCTTTGTGGTGTTGCATATATTCTTACCTTGTCTACCCATATTTTCCTCTGATTGCTGTAGTTGGGGCTGTCTACGATTCTGGTGATCAATCTTCCAAGTGCCAGTGGATCCAAGGCTCAGATGGTTGCTCCTCATGGTGCAGTCAGTGCCTCGGTTCCAGTCACTCCATTGGTCATTCCATGTTCCTGGAGGTTGCTTGGTGCTCCCAGGGTTTGCTCTGCTCCTGTGGAGCTTGCTGTCTTAGGCTTGATGTGGCCTTGGTTGTGGATCAGTCCTATTTATGTAAATGTCCCTGGTCTAGATCCACTACTGGGGAGGTCCCTGGCTTGGGGTTGGTCCTGCAAAGGTCTCTGGCTCTGATCTATTCCCTCAGAGGTCCTAGATTGGGGTGCACCCAGACCTGTAGAGGTCCTGGCTCTGGCCTACTCCCTCGGAGGTTCCAGACTCATGCCTGGACCCACAGAGGTCTCTGGCTCCAGCCCACTCCCTCAGCGGTTTCTCCCCTGTATCTGCTCTTGTGGAGTTTGCTGACTCAGGTCTGCTCCAACCTAGGTTGATGGCTCAGTCCTGTTTCCATAAATGTCCCTGATCTGAATCCACTCTTGCTCCAGTGGAGCTTGCTGTCTCAGGCCCACTCTGGCCCAGGTTGCTGGCTCAGTCCTGTTTGATGTCATTTTTTTTTACTGATGAGTAGTACTCTAATGTGTAAATGTGTCACATTTTCTTTATCCATTCTTCAGTTGAGGGGCATTTAGGTTGTTTCCAGGTTCTGGCTATTATAAATAATGCTTCTATGAATATAGTTGAATAAATGTCTTTGTAGTATGATTGAGCATCTTTTGGGTATATGCCCAAAAGTGGTATTGCTAGATCCTGAGGTAGGCTGATTCCCAATTTTCTGAGAAACCGCCTTACTGATCACCAAAGTGGTGTACAAGTTTACATTCCCACCAGCAATGGATGAGTGCTCCCCTTTCTCCACATCCTCTCCAGCATAAGCTATCATTGGTGTTTTTGATCTTAGCCATTCTGACAGGTGTAAGATGGTATCTCAGAGTTGTTTTGATTTGCATTTCCCTGATGGCTAAGGATGTTGAACATTTCCTTAAGTGTCTTTCAGTCATTTGAGATTCAGGATATTGAGTCTATAGTTCATGATCCTAGAGAAGCTAAGTAACAAAGTGAACCCTAAGAAAAACATATATATATATATATATATATATATCAACCTGGAAAATCAAAATAGACAAGATCACTTGACAAAATTAGGAACATAGGGGTGAGGGGAGAAGGGAGAGTAGAGGGGGAAGAGGAGGGGAGAAGGGAAGAACTTGGGGGTATAGGATAGTCGAGATGGAGGAAGGACAGAGATGAGATTAAGGAAAGAGATATCTTGATTGAGGGAGCCATTATGGGGCTAGCAAGAAACCTGACTCTAGAGAAATTCCCAAGAATCCACAAGGATGACCCCAGCTAAGACCCTAAGCAATATAGGAGAGGGGGCCCAAACTGGCCTTGCCCTGTAGTCAGACTGATGAATATCTTAAATATCACCATAGAACCTTCATCCAGCAACTGATAGAAATAGAGGCAGAGACCTGCATCAGAGCACTGGACTTAGTTCCCAATGTCCAGTTGAAGAGTGGGAGGAGTGAGAATGTGAGCAAAGAGGTCAAGACCATGATGGGTACACCCACTGAAGCAGTCTTCCTGAGATAGTGGGAGCTCACCAACTCCAGCTGGACTGGGAAGGAACCAGCATAGGACCAAACTAGACCCTCTGAATGTGGGTGACAATTGTATGGCTGGGGCAGACTGTGGGGTCATTGGCAGTGGTACCAGGATTTATCCCTACTGCTTGTACTTGCTTTTTGGGAACCTATTCTCTTTTGATGGATACCTTGCTCAGCCTAGATATAGTAGGGAGGGCCTTGAACCTTCCCCAAAGCAATGTGCCTTACCCTCTCTGAGGAGTAGATGGGGGTGGGGGTGGGGTAGCTGAGGGAATAGGAGGAGGTGAGGTAGTGGGAACTTAAATTGGTATGTATAATGAAAAAAGACTGTTTTCTTTTAAAAAAATAAAAATAATAATAATAAAGAAAATGCTGTCTTTTCTCCAGTGTGTATTGTTGGTCTATTTGCCAAAACTTATGTGGCTATAGGGGTATAGGATTCTATCTGGGTCCTCAATTCTATTCCATTGTCCTTTTTATGCCAGTACTATGCTGTTTTTATTATTAGAACTCTGTGGTATAACTTGAAATCAGGAATGGTGATTCCTCTGGAAGTGCTTTCTTGTTTAGGATTGTTTGGACAATCCTGAGTCTTTTGTGTTTCAATACAAATGTTGAGATAAATTTTTCAATTTTTGTGAAAAATTGGATTGGAATTTTGATGAGGACTGAATTTGTATTTGTAGATTGCTTTGCTTTTGATAGGATGGCCATGTCCACAACATTAACCTCACTAACCCGTGAGTACAGGAGGTTTTTCTATCTTCTGGAATCTTCTTTAATTTCTTTCTTTAGTATATTAAAAGTTTTCATTGTACAAGACTTTCAACTGCTCAACTAGATTTATTCCAGGAGTTTTTGGGAGGCTGTTATGAATCAGATTGTTTCCCTGGTTCTTTCTCAGCATATTTATCATTGGTGTATAAGAAGGCTAATTCTGTAGGCAAGTTGATGGGGCTTGAAATAAGCATTCTGAGGGAGGTAACAGACCCGGAAAAGCTAATGCTGCATGTTTTTTCCTATGTGGATGCTGGCTCTGGATCTTAAATATGCATATTTAAACTGGAGTATCCACCGAAGACAGAAAACTAGTGAGGAACTGGCAAGGGGGATTTCAAGAAAAGTAGAGTAGAGTAGAACACAGGTGATATGAAGGGGAAAAGGGGATAATAAGATAAGGAAAGGTAAATAGGGTGGGTCATGGAGGGCAGGGTGAATGGGGTCACGACACTAAAGGCCTTTGAACATTCCATATGGAAATCTACAACTATAGAACTTCCTAACACACACATACAGATACAGACACATGCAGACACACACACACACACACACACACACACACACACACACACACACACACACACGGGGTTTAAAGGGAGTTGCCCTACAACAAGGGAACAATGCCTTTCTAAGACACCATAGGTAATCAAATAAAAATTCAAGGCCAGTATTGATTACCTACTTTTGAATTGTTTGTCAGTGGAGTCTCACAGACCCCTTCCAAGCCTTCAAGTCTATTGCCACTGATTTTGGTTACCCTCCAGAACTTGATGGTAAGACCCCATTATTGAAAACACACACGCAAGTTATAGAACATGGGAAAATCAAGCTGGAAGCATTATCCTTCATAGTGCTGGAAAGTTCTGTTCATAGGACCAGAAGAGAAAAGCCATCTTTTCTTACTGAGCTGTGAACCCTGTGAGTTACAACAATGACTGACCCAGAAAAACTTACTCATTAATATAACAGTAGCAGGGAGCTTATGGCCATGATCAACCACTTTCTGATTGGATTATAGTCCACTCCCCACGAAGAGACCTTTGCTTGGTACTGTTAACTGGGTCAAGAATTTGCTGCTGGCTAGATCATAGGCCCTAGGTAAGAATCTAGTACTGTTATTCTACTAAAAGAACATAGCAATAAACTTTGTCCAATAAGTTCTTAACTTTATGCCCATAGATTAGTGCATCTTTCAGCCCTCATCAGGGAAGCTTCTTGTTGCAGTCGATGATGATGAATATAGAGACCAGAACCGGTCATTGTGTAGAGAATAAGAGACTGCGAAGTGCTCAGCCCTAAATGACATCTATATCATACCTCCCACCAAGGACTAGGGACCATCATGAAAGAGGGAACAGAAAGATTGTAAGAGTGAGCAAGAGAGAGAGAAAACAGGAAGTTGGGAGGACAGAGGGGAGAGACTGATAGGGGAGGAATTGGAGGTGAGGGAGTGTAGGATAGATTTGACCCAAACACATTACATACATGTGCAAATATAAAAATATTGGAAAGCTCGTGCACAGCAAAGGAAACAGGCATCAGAGTGAAGAAAATGCCAGAATAATGGTACAAATAAAAACTAGCCAACTACACATCAGACAGGAGATGTATGACCAGCAGGATATATAAAGACCACAAAGATTAAAGAAATCCCTGAACTACCCAGTCAATAAATGCGCTGATGAACCAAATAGGCCATTCTCATAAGAAATACAAATGACCGATAACTACTTTAAAAATGTTCTGCACCCTTAGCCAATAGGGAAATGAAAACCAGATTTGCCTTGAAATTCTATCTCATCCCAGTCAGAATGGTATCCATCAAGAAAACAAACGAGAAAAAATGCTGGCTAGGATATGAGGAAACAGGAGTTCTCATTCACTGGTGCTGGAAAAGTAAATGTGTGAAGCTGTGCAAATCGGTTTGGAAATTCTATCAAAAACCTAAAAATAAGGGCTGGAGAGATGGACTAGTGGTTAAAAATCAAAACAAAACTCTGAAAATAGGGGTTGGGGATTTAGTTCGAGGGTAGAACTCTTTGCGTAGCGAGTGCGAGGCTGCTGGTGGCTCAGGCCTTCCATCCCAGCACTCAGGAGATCGAGGCAGGTGGCTCTCTGAGTTCCAGGACAGCCAGGGCTACACAGAGAAACCTGAAGCATGATTACTAGAAGCTCAGAGACAGAAATTGGGGTTCCACTTGTAGGTCAGGAAAGCGAAACAGCCAGCTACTGGCTTTTACCTCTACCTCAGTCCAAAATGGCAATCCTGCCTCCAGGAATCTCAGAATGAGACTGATTGAGAGCTGTCTCCTCCCATTTTATAATCCTCTCTAGTTCTGGGATTAAGGGCATGCACCACTACCACCTGGTTTCTGTGGCAAGCCAGTGTGGCTATTGGGATAAAAGGTGTGTGTCATTGCTGCCTGGTATGTAAGACTGGCCAGTGTGGCTGTTTCCTTTTCCAATCCTCAGGCAAGCTTTATTATAATACAAATGAAATGCCACTATAGAGACCTTGTTTTGAAGAACCAAACCAACCAACCAAACACACCCAGAAATAGAACTACCCTATGACCCAGCTATGCCTCTTGGGAATATCCCCAAAGGACTGTTGAATATCAATGTTTATGACTGATGTATTCTTAATAACTACTTCATGTAACCAGTTAGACACCCATTAATAGATGGATGGTTAATAAAGATGTGGTATATACCCATGATGAGGTATTACACAGTAAAAAGAAAAATGAAACCACAACACTTGTAGCAAAATGGGTGCTACTGGAAATCATTAAGTTAAACTAGGTCAGAGTCAGAAAGACAAACTTTGTCTCATATGTGAAACCTAAATGTAAATCTTCTCATATTTGTTTGTAAATATATAAATGAATATAAACTAAGTGAATGTTTATATATGTGTGTTCTTAGGTTATGAAACTACAAAGAGGGAAGGAAGAACTCTTGAGGGAGATGAGAAATTTTAAGGATAATGCAGCATATACAAAAGGGAAGCAGAAAAGGCTCTAACTGGGGGAGGAAGGGAACCAGCCAGAGCAGGACTGGCTGACTTTGTATTCTAACCTAGGAACCAACAAAACTAAAAAAGCTTAAACAATTTTGCATTCAAATAATTGTATTTTCATTTTTTTAGAGTAAAGTTAGACATTTATTTAGTGGTTATGGAAGGGAAGGGAGGGGCAGAAAGGGGGGAGAGGGAGAGAGAGAGAGAGAGAGAGAGAGGGAGAGAGAGAGAGAGAAAGAGAAAGAGAGAAAGAGAGAAGGGGAGAGAGGCTGCCTCTTTGAGAGAGGGACAGAGAGAGAGAAAGAGAGCGTATTTTCATTTTTTAATTTATGCAGATATGATATGTAATATATATGTTTGTGGTGTGTGTGTGTGGAGAGAGAGAGAGAGAGAGAGAGAGAGAGAGAGAGAGAGAGGAGGTATGTGCATGTTTGATGTGTGCATGATATGTGTATGTATGTAGGGTTTGCCTGGCTGTGCAAACAACAATTTTGGAAGTCAGAGATTAGTGTCAGGTGTTTACTTTATGTTTCTTTTGCAGTAGGGCTCATCACTGATCCTCGAGGTCACTTATTGGCTAGCATGGCTGATCCTAGAAGTCACTTACTGGCTAGCATGGCTGGTGAGTGAACCCCTGGGAGCTTCCTCTCTGCTTCCCCAGTGCTGCTTCACCAGGTGCACTTTGCTCTGCTTTTTTTTTTTTGCCTTTTTTTTTGTCCTAGGATAATATTCTTTTGGGGGGGATTTCACATAATTATCCCTAATCACACTCATTTCCCAGTCCTCCTAGGTCCACCCTTCCACCCTTGTGACCTTCCTCTCTTAAAAAGAAGAGGAAGAAGAAGGAGGAGAAGAAGAGAAGAAGGAGGAGGAGCAGGAAGAGGAGGAGGTGGGGGAGGATGAGAAAGAGGAAAAGGAGGAGGAGAGAAGGAGAAGGAGGAGGAGGAGGAGGAGGAGAAGGAGAAGAAGAAGAAGAAGAAGAAGAAGAAGAAGAAGAAGAAGAAGAAGAAGAAGAAGAAGAAGAAGAAGAAGAAGAAGAAGAAACCAAGTCCAATTTGTGTTGTCCGTATACTCCGTGGAGCATGGTCAAATGCCCAGTGACCAGCCCCTTAAAGAAAACTGAGTTCCCCCTCACCCTTTTTTCAGATATATTTCAAGATTATAATATAATTGTATCACCTCCTATTCTCCTCCCTCCCTCCAAATCTTCCCACTTTCTCCCATTTCTCTCTTTCCAACTCACAGCCTCTTTTTCTTTAATTGTTATTCCTACATGCATAATTATAACCTGCTCAGCCCATATAAAGTTATCTCTACATATATGTTTTCATAATTATAACCTGTTCAGCCCATATAAAGTTATCTCTACATATATGTTTTCAGGGCTGACCATTTGGTACTGGGTAACCAATTGGTGTGCTCTTCCTTGGGGGAAAACTCTTTCTCCAACTCTAAGAAGCTACACTCATGATGTATTCTTATTTTTAATAGATATGTGGTACTTATAAATATGTATGGGGTACAGTGTGATAATTTGCTACATGTAGATGTGTCATGGTGATAAAGCAGAGTCATCAGCATTCGCTTCTCCTCAAACAATAGACATGTCACCACATGGAGAACCCAGACTCTCTCCTCGTTCTCTATGAAACACATAATAAATGGCAGCGAGCTGTACGGTAGAGCCCCAGAGCTCATCTTTGCCATCTAACTGTAGTTTGTGGGGAGAAACAACAAACCAATGAGAACAATCCCTGGTCTCCAGCTCTGGCACCATCACGTGTTAGCAATGCAACTTGTAACCGTATTTAAAATCTCTCTAGAGCCCGATTTCTTCATTTCTGCAAAGGGGATGACAAATCCTACTTCAAAAAAGCTGTCATGGAGTTTAGGAGCCATGTGGATCCATTTGGCTAGGTAAGTGTTAGCCTCTCACCATGCTTCACTTTTGAACAAAGTATTGTAGTTTTCAGAAGTTTTTTAGTAGCCTCTCCCTCCCTCCCTCCCTCCCTCCCTCCCTCCCTATTTATTGTGTCTGTTATAAACTTGAAACAGTACTTGGTGCTGTGGCAATAAGTCAGGCTTCATTCTCTTCTCTCTCTCTCTCCTTGAGTTTACATTTTTGGTTGGGAGGACATTGAACAAACACATAATATGGTATAGTTAGCATTAGGCAGTGTAAAAAGTCAGGCAAGATAAGATGAAAGTGATGGGGATTGGGAAGTTCCTGGTTCGAGCTTAGAGACTAGTGGGAAAGAGAGCCCCGATAACAAGGGGTAATTAAAACAGTTCACGGACTGTGGTAAGGGCTGTGAAGGAAGCAGACACAGTTGTGTCAGATGGGCTGAGAGAATTAAATATTAAAAGTGTATGGAAAGTGCTCTGATGATGGTAAATGGTGGATGGCTGATGACCCATTCTTTCCCCGAATAGCTTTCTTTCCTGTATGTTTTTCTTCCCTGACTTGGACCCTTCCCAGTAGCGCTTATACATACCCACTCAGTTCATCTTCAGACATGTGGTTCTGCTCCCAGCTCCATACTTTTTCCCTGTATGATCCCACCGTAGTTCCTCAGCAAACGCTGTCCTAAGAAGTTGTTCCTGCTTCTACCTTATCAACTATTCTGATGGATTCACTTTGGTTTCTACCCCTGGAGAAGTTCTAGCAATTGTTCTCATTAAGTCCCTAGGAACGTCCGCAGTCACCAAGTCTGTTGAATTCTTACCTACTCAGTTTCTGGACTAGAGTCAACATCACGATCATTCTAGTTCCCAGTGTACCACCAGGTAGCATGCATGTGTCCACCATCATATCAGTTCCTTCCTTGCTGACTCCTCTTCTGATGGTTGTCCTAGGAGGGATGGCTTGGTTTTTTGGTGCATGGCTCCAGAGGTTTCAGGCCATGGTCACTTGGCACTGTTGCTTCTGGACAGCCACAGGGTAAGTCAGAGCATTATGGTGGGGGCACGTGGTAGAGAAAAGCGCTTAGCCTCATGGTGGGCAGAAGGGAGCAAACTAGAGCTAGGAAGGGGCTTGGGACATGGACTCCCTTAGACTAGGCTCCACCACCCACCACCTGTCAATAAGCCCACCAAATTCAAATCTGTCAATGGGTGAATCCATTGATGAAGTGAAGTATTCATGATTCAATCACCACTCAATTGTTGGATCTGTGAGCCGTGGACCAAGCCTTTAGAACACATGGGCCTTTGGGGGAAAACTTCATATCCAATCAACAGCATTGACTCTATTTGTCTTTTAAACATTATTCTAAGGTAATGGCGAGTTCTCCCTCATCTATGCCGTCAGCCCAGTTTTTGCACTTAACTCTTGATTGTATGGCCAGCCGTTCTTGCTTATTCCCACTTTGATTCCCATAGCCGCCAAAGTTGAACATATACAGATAGGGATTTGCCTTCTCCTACCACAAACCCTGCTCTTCTCATCTTTCCATCCTGGGGAATTGTTTCCACTGACCTTTTCAAGCCAGAGCTTCAGAATTCACCTGCTTCTCCCTTGACTTTAGATCGGACCCATGGATAGCTCTCAGGTCTGTCTATCTCTTGCCGTTTGCTCTGTACACCTTTATAGCCCAGGCCTCCATACCTGGACAATTACATAGCATAGTCAGAGTTCCCATGCCTTCACCCAGCCCCCTTCGATGAGCCAGTATAAATATAAATATATAAATGGAGTGTTAAACCCCAATACCCTGAGCTAAGGTAGGGCTAATGTTGGGTCAGAACCTGTCAATGAATGAATGATTGGCTGTTGCCTAAGCTGACCAGGCCATGAACTAGACCTGACCATAGACTAAGCCCTCATCCTGGCCATGGAACAGATTCTGAGAATAGATCCATGTCCAGTTACGATCTTGCTTCCAGAATTGGCTTTAATTTCGGTTTTATACTAGCCTTGACCCTCATCCAAGAATGAGCCTTGACTCTGGCCATAGGATGAACCCTCTTCTTAATTCCAGAGTGATCTCTGTCCTTCTTTCACTCTGTATCCTGATCTTGCTCAAGACTGATCTCTAATGCTAGTCCCATAGTGAGCTCTGTTTCTATTTCCAGAACAAACTTTGACCTTGGCTCCAGTTTGTGCCCTGGCCATGGATTAAATCCTACTTGGTTCCCAGCTTAGCTCTGTGGCTGTGTACTCGTGGTAAGAGCAGAATTCACAGGCTCAGAGTGACTTTTCCTGAACAGAAAGTGTCCCTTGTGCTACTTCCCTAGATTTGGGGGTTCATGAGCCTCAGAAGAGATAGGTACAAATGGTTGCTGCAGATCTGTGCTTGGCAGAGCTCCCCAACTGGTTCAACTTCCAAATTGTGATGAGCTATTCCTGCAGATACCTGTCAAGAAGAGATGGAGAGCATTTAAGAACCCTGCAAGGGTTTGGGGCCTGACGAAACACACATCAGAGAACGATTTAATCTTTCCCTCATAAAATCTTCACAACAAGGAGATCAACTTCAGAATCCAAATTCACCCTGACATCAAAATGTGAGCCCGAGACAGTCCCAGATCTTGAAGACTGTCTGGAGCTAATTGCTGTGGCCTCTGGAGAGTTAGAAAAAAGACAAGGGAGGGTGGGTGTGATGGAGGGCATCTGGGGATATGCCAGGGCATCTCTCCAGGCTCCACAGGGAGCTGGCTGTAAGTCACATTGGTGAATAAAACAGGATAAAGCGAAGAAGTGGTAGGAAGAGGTTGTTCGGTGGCAACTGGTCTGTTTCCTCCACGGTGGGTATTCTTCCCTCCCCAAGAGAGTGAATGGCAAGCAGACCAGGTGGAGACTACTGCTGGGAGATTCAGGTGGGCACACCACCCTTGGGTCCGGCTCTCCTGCTCCCTGGGGTTAGAAGTAGGTGCTCTATTATTGGGCTCCTCTTTCTCCCTGCCACAGCTTGCTGCTGCCTGGGGGGTCTCTCACATCTCAAAGCCTGGTCCACCACAGCATCACCAGGAGAGTACATCACTCTCTTGTTTCAGAAGCTAAATCTTGCTCACATCCTCGGATGCAGATTTTGTGTTCTGCTCTACAAACATATAGATGACATTGCAAGGGAAACAGTAGACTTTGAACAAATAGAGCCCAGTTACTTATTTCAAAAGAAGACATATTTCATAATAATTAGATGGTAAAAAACTGGAAATGATGAGAAGCAAATGGAATCAAGCCCTGGTTGATGCATAATATAATCATTTATTCCAAATTTAGGTCAATAAAGTACTGTGCAGCCAGGAAACATAAGATAAAGTAATGGGATCTGCTTTTTTTTTTCTGTTAGAAGACAACTTTCTTAAGTAAGACACAGAACCTTAAAGGAAAAGATGAACAGATTTTATTACAGAAAAATTTAAATGTAAACAACTCGCATGCAGTGAAACAGAGCCAGTGTTAGCAGTAATGAAGACAGAGAATATTTGTAGCACATACAGTAAAGGGTTAAACTTCCAGGTACACCAAGAGTTTCTGCAGATCTACCAGAAAAAAAACAAACAAACAAACAAAAAACAGAGCACAGAAAAGTAGGTGAAGAGGAAAGTCAAGTGGTTTTTAGTAGGGGAGATATTGGATGTAATGGTAGCTGTGAGGGTCTTCTGTTCTGATCTGTTTTCAGAAGCACCTCCTACCTGGAGAAGAGATGATTGACAGCATGAAGCCAGCGCATCTTTGGATTGCTGTGAAGGTCATACTAGGCTCTATTCTCTATAGGCTGTGCCCAGATAGATCAAGTGTTGTGATGTCCTGAAGGCAGATTATCTTAAGAAGTCCACACTGGTCTGGTAGATGCTTTCCCAGTATTGTACTGTGGTCTTGAGACAGGAGAGAAAGACAAGAAAAATTGCAGGGATTTGGGAGGAATAGGAGCCCCACACCCCAGGGTCTGGTTTCAGCCTCTCACAGAGAAGCAAGAATCCCAGCACAATTAACAAACAACATGTGCTATAAAGGTTACCAACATATAGCTAATGTTCATTTTGTATATAGATATGTTAGAATAGCCATGAATCAGGTTCTAAGCATGAATTTATATGATTTGGGGTACTGTTGGAAGGAGGCCTGCTTGTTGGTTCCCAGCCGCCTGGCTAGCTTAGACCCAAAATAATCACACAGAAACTGTATTAACTAAAACACTGCTTGGCCCATTAGCTCTAGCTTCTTATTGGCTAACTATTACATATAAATTTATCCCATTTCTATTAATCCGTGTATCGCCATGAGGTTGTGGCTTACCAGGAAAAGTTTTGGGCATCTATCTCCGGCAGCTCCATGGCATCTCTCTGACTCCACCCTCCTCCTCCTATGCTATAGACCAAGCCAGTTCTTTACTCATTAACCAATAAAAGCAACACATAGACAGAAGGATCTCCTGCACCAGGGTAGGGGCCTATTCTTTTTCCTGAACCTTCTGGGGATCCCAAACAAGACTATTAACTAAAGTATAGATACTTTCTTGTATCCCTGATGTGCTGACTAATTTTATGTCAACTTGAAACAGGCTAGAGTCAACTGAGAAGGGGGAGCCCCAGTTGAGAAAATGTCTCCAAAAGACTGCGCTGTAGGCAAGCCTGTAGAGCATTTTCTTAATTGATAGTTGATGGTGCCACGCTGGGCTGGTGGTCCTGGGTTCTATAAGAAAGCAGGTTGAGCAAGCCATGGGGAGCAATCCAGTAAGCAGCTCCCTCCCATGGCTTCTGCATCAGCTTCTGCCTCCAGGTTCCTGCTCTGTTTTAGTTTCTTTCCTGACTGTCTTTAGTGAGACACTTTGGATGTGGAAGCTTAAATCAAATAAACCCTTTCTTCTCCAATTCACTTTTGGTCATGGTTTTTCATTATAGTAATATTGATCCTGTAGATGGAGGCTATTCATTTGTTTCCCGGCTACCCAGACCCGAAATAATCACTCAGAAACTATATCAATTAAATCACTGATTGGCCAATCACTTAAGTGTATTGCTAGCTAACCCTTATATTTTAAATTAACCCATTTCTATCAATCTGTGTATTGCCACGAGGTCATGGCTTACTGGGCAAAGTTCTGGCTTCTGTCTCCTCTGGCGGCTACAAGGTGTCTCACTGACCTGGCCTACTTTCTCCCAGCATTCAGTTTAGTTTTCCTGCCTAGCTCTATTCTTCCCTATCACAGGCCAAAGTAGCTTCTTTATTCATTAACTAATAAAAGCAACACATATACAGAAGGTTTTCCCACACCACTTTCCCTTTTCTGTTCAAACAAAAAGTAAGGTTTTAACATAGCAAGATTACATATGTGATCTACAGATTAGCAATTATAATTCTATCAGATGCCCCTTGTGAACTCCCCCCACCCTCCGTCATCACATTTAGGTTTCTCAGCAAACCGCCAAAGGCAATGGTTTTAGATGCAACAACATCCTGTGTATGACTATTGTAAAGGCAGGGCAGTGTGTCTCTTTTTCAAGAAGACTCACACCCCCCTTTTTTGAGCTCCTTTTTTCTCTCCTCACTCTCATACTTAATGTCTGTATTAAAATAGCACCATTGAAATTCTGACTTTGCTTCAATATGAAATTCTTTTCTGAAGCCAATCCATGATTCCTGGTTTTGTGGAGTACCAACCACTGGAAAGATTGAGAGGACTCCTCAAGCTGCTGAGGGGAACAGCATGGAGCGATGTCTCTGACTCAGCTGTCACTGTTGACAGCCTGAGGCTCCTACCCATCATCTCCTTGCACAAATGTTCGCAATGCACTTTTGTCTCCAGGCTCTCCCAGTCTCCTGGCCCCTCTCAGTTGAGCCAGTGGCACCTTCCCCAGAAGAGCTCTGAATTATTGGATCCTACCTTGGTGGTCTCCTTCTCAGAGGGTCTAAGCTGACTACAGTGAGAGCCTCAAATGGAAAGCTATCCAGCTTCACTCCTAATGAAGGAGATAGGATTTGAAGTGTGATACTGTTTCCCACGTTTCCAATTGACAAACATTCTCAAAAAGGTCACTAATAGCTTATGTAGCGAGGAAATACAAAATGAATCTCAGATTGCGCTGATGCCAAGAACATAAAGTATACATATTCATTAACTCAGTGTCTCACATCCAGGAATCTGTTCTAGAGGATATATGCATATATATGTATAGAAATATGTTCATTGTGACATTATTTGTATTAGTAAGAAACTTGAAAACAGCTTGACTATTCATTAGTAAATTACAGCTGCCACAGATATAGAACACCCACACAATATATTTTGCAGATGTTTTAAACAATAAGGTCAAGCTATATGACATGAAAAGATGTTTGTGATGTCAAATGAAAAAAATACAGGCAGAACAATATGTTGGGTAAAACAATAGGTGCCCTGAATGTATTTGTATGCACTCAGATTGGCGGAAGAGCATAAACACCCAGGAAGGTAGACGCTAAGCACTAAAATTGTTTTTCTTCAGGGAGAAGAATGAGACATGACTGACTATTCAAGGGAGCCCTCCCTTTGTTTCTTTCCTTATTGTTGAGAGGTTTCACTGTGAGCACAGATTATTTTTTTTAATTAAAATCAGCAATAGGTAGAAATAAGGGGAAAAAACCCAGAGTGTCACGATGAAAATGAGCATTGACCCCTTAAGGAGGCAGTGTCCACCCTCCCGTCATTTTGATCACAATGTATGGACTCCCCAGGGGATTACTTCAGTGGAAGAAAATTGCTTTCATTCTTGTCTTTAAATTTTAAATTATCCTTTAAGATTATTTTTGCAAAAGTGTTGGTGTTAAGCCCACCTTTGGTTCCTGCATGATTAACTACATCTGACTCCAACGTTTTGTTGGTGGAGACAGAGTCTAAATAGACATAGCCCAGGCTGACCTTGAACTCACAACAATTTTCTTGCTTCGACCTCCTCTTGCTCTGAATGTCTTTTTAAGTGTTGTTGTTGTTTTTTTTTTAATCGCCTCACCTCTACTGTCTAGCTGAAGGCCACATATGCTGTCATTGAAGTTACTGTGGAACACCTCAAGTTCTTGGTCTCAGTTTTACCATTTGTATTGGAAGAGGCTGGGTTAAATGGCTCCTGCGTCTGTCTAAAATTTCAGGATTCAGAGATGAGTGTCAGAGTGTCATCTTGGCACATCTGGGCAGCTGAGCTAGAAGAGAATCCCTCCATGTCCACAGCCTGCTCTTGAACCAGTTCTCGCAACTTCCGCTCACACTCTCAGGCTCCAGTGGGAGGCATCGGATTGGTGAACATGCTCTTGGGTGTTGGCTTTTCTTCTGTGTGCCTAGACTCTGCCCACAAGTTAGGATCTGTTAGTGATGCTTTCATCATTCCCTCTGATGAACGAGTTTAGAATATTATTTCTTTTTCTCTGTAGATCATCTGGTGTAGAAGCCAAAACAGTCACGTTGTTCTGCTTCCAATATGATTAAGCACTTCACATAATGGACTGGGGGAGGAGGAAGAGACACTGAATCAGTACAACTCCATGTTCCTAAACCTGAGATTAACTGAATCTACCAGGGTCCCCAAAATGATAAGCTCGTGAATATTCCCCTTAAACCTAGCCTCTTCAACAAAGAGCTCTATCCCCAGTTGTTGCTATGGTGGCCCATGGATATTGATGGCCCATGGAAATATGTGGTCCATGGAGATGGATGGTCCATGGAGATTTATGGTCCATGGAGATAGGTGGTCCATAGAGATAGGTGGTCCATGGAGATAGGTGGTCTATGGAGATTGATGCTCCATGGAGATTGATGGTCCATGGAGTTTTATGGTCCATGGAGATTGGTGGTCCATGGAGATTGATGGTCCGTGGAGATTTATGGTCTATGGAGATTGGTGGTCTATGGATATTAGTGGTCCATGGAGATTGGTGGTCCATGGAGTTAGGTGGTCCGTGGAGATAGGTGGTCCATGGAGATAGGTGGTCCATGGAGATAGGTGGCCCATGGAGATTGATGGTCCATGGAGATAGGTGGCCCATGGAGATTGATGGTCCATGGAGATAGGTGGTCCATGGAGATTGATGGTACATGGTGATTGATGGTCCATGGAGATAGGTGGTCCGTGGAGATTGATGGTCCATGGAGATAGGTGGCCCATGGAGATTGATGGTCCATGGAGATAGGTGGTCCGTGGAGATTGATAGTCCATGGAGATAGGTGGTCCTTGGAGATTGATGGTCCACTGTGGCAACCTTTATGGATGTGATGACCATGTAGAAAGCTGCTGTTTTCATGCCACCAGATGATGAATATAACTTCAGGTATCATGGACCCTGCAATTGTTTTCCTTTCAGTGAAGGTTGGGATCTTTTGAGCCCTACTTCCTTGCACCCTCCACAAGTTCATTTTTCCTTTCTAAATACTCCTGTCTCTGGGTTTTCCTTTGACAGATGGGATGGCTTAATGCATTAATTTGTGCTGTGTTTCTATAGGTTCCTGTAGTGTCTGTTCTTAGTTTTATTTTTATTTCCTTAGCAAAAGAGGCTTGTACTATTGCGTTTAGAAATAGAAGTTGTTGGGTGTGGAGGCACATACAATTCCCAGCACTATTCAAGTGGATCTCTGTGAGTCGAAGGCCAGCTTGGCTTACAAAGGGAGTTCCAGGCTCGTTAGGACTACATAGTGAGACCATGTCTCAAAACAAATAACAACAATAACAACAAAATCCCAACCTAAGTCAAAACCAAACCAACCAACCAAATAAACAAAAGTGAAAAAACCGTATGTTGTTTAGAGAGAGCTATTTTTCCTTAAAGCTTAGGTCACTGCTGTGAAGGTTTTTGGGGACTACGTGGAAACAGACCTTTCACATGGGGAGAGGGAAATGCCATTCTGGAAACCATGAATGCCATGCTATTGGGGTTATATGAAGAAGAAGAAATTTTGGGGATAACAGCACATCCGAAAGGATGCCTATGGGGGAGTTCTTAGGCCCAGGTATTGGGGCTCACACTCTGGACGGCAGTGTCCTGATCACTTGGTCAACAGCTTTATCAAAGGCAATGGGTGCAGACCTACAACTACTGGTCACTCCCGAAGTTGGTCACTATGTTGGTTAGTTTTAATGACAGTTTACTGTCAACTTGACACAATTTATATCACCCAGGAAGAGAGCCTCAACTGAGGAACTGTCTACTTTGTGTTGTGTTGGCCTGTGGGCATGTCTGTGGGGGATTGTTACGACTCTTAATTGGTGTGAGAAGATTCAGCCCACTGGGGGGAGGATTCCATTTCCCAGGATTGGGATCCTGAGAACTATAAGAGGGGAGAAAGGAAGCGTGAGTGAGGAGCCAAGAGCTTATTCTCTCTGTTCTTGGCTGTGGATGCGACACTTTAGGTTCCTGCCATGACTTCCCAGCAATAATGGACTGTAACTTCCAATAAAAGACACATAAATGCTTTCTCCTTTGTGTTGCTTTTTGTCAGGATACTATCACCGTAAGAGAATTGAAACCAGGACATAAATATTAATATGGAAGAGTCTTGAGACCTTCACAAGGTCCTGGGGAACAAACAGGGAACCCAAGGATGGTGAGAAAGCCGGCGTCTGTGATTCAGAGAAAATAAAACGATTGTGGCAATTCTTGCTTTTCTGAGCACATGGCACAAAAATGGCACCAACTACTATTTTCCCCCAATATTAGCAGTGAGAATCTTCTATTGTGGCCAGCATCTGTCCTCTGACCCTGCTTATCCTTGCTAGACTCTTGCTATTTTCTGCAGTTCTTTATCAAGTTCTCCTCTATCCCACTCTTGTCTTCTCAACCTCCTGATTCTCCCAGAGTGTCTTCATGGTTGAAATGAATCAAGCTGCCCAGAACTGTGACCCCCCACCACCCAACAATAGTGCTGAGTTTTGTGTCTGATAGGTTTTGGGTGTATGTTTGCAGAATGCAGAAGAGTGGGTAGGTAATAAATACCATGGTGGCAACTTTGGTGGTGACAAAGATGAACCTGAACAGGCAAATTTGGGTGTGTTTGTTCAAAAGCACGGTAGTGGCCTGGTTTAATCACAGGAGACTGGCCAGGAAGCGGCCTGTGCATCTGTGAAATGAGCCATTTTCTGCCAGCCCGCACACAGGAGCCGGTGGGGTTTGATCAATTAACCCCACAGCCTTGTCCTCCATCTGCGCCTGGGTCTGAATGCAGCTTGGCAGTGGCGAATGCACAAGGTAATATCTATCCCGTGTTTGTGATATGTGTGCGTGGTAATTGATGCATTGCTGGGATCTGGGTGAGAGCAAGAGAGAGGAAGAGGGAAGAGAGTGAGGAGAACAGAGATATCTGAAATCAATCATAGAGCTGTTCGTTCCTGGTGTGCTCCCAGTGGCCGGCCCTTGCTGTCCTCTCGCTAGGGACACTATCAGGCTACTTGCCAAGGGCTGCAGGGGACACTTGTCTCTTCTTGAGCTCTCACTCCTGGCAAGGAAATGAGTTCTGATTGTGCCCGAGGCCACCCAGATACCTGTGGACTGGTAAACACAAGCTGTTTTTAAAGGCAATGTCTGCCAGTGTGAGCATGCTGGGCTCCGTCTGACTTATATTTTAAATATGTTCAAAGTAAGTGAGACTTTTGTGTACCCTAGTGTGCCCTGGAGGGCATGTTATTGGCAGCTGGTTGGGTTAAGTGTGGCCTCTGGATGCATGCTGCCTGGGGGACCCACTTGCTAACTGTGAAATCTTTGGTTCTGTTTCTTGGAGATTCAGTTTCTTCATCGGTAAGGTGGGGATGGCAATACATACCTGTAGACATCTTTGGAGGGCTAACTGACAGTACAAGAGGCGTTACAACGTGTCTTTCTTGGAACAGGAAGTATTTGGAATTGTACAATCTTCAATCATATCTGCCTCCTTAAGACTTTGTGAGGTATGTGACTGTATTGTTACTCTTAGACTGCTAACGCTTAGCATTCTGATTCTGAGAAGGTATACAGTAAATACATGTATTAAGACAGAAAAAGGAAAGTGAGGTGGGCATAAGCCATGGACCCAAAGAGGGCTGGGATGGCAAGAATGAGGTCATAGTCTTCAGCCACAGCTCACAGCTAGACTTAACACAGAGGACGATACAGAGCAAGGTACCAGGGGCTAGTGATATATATTGTAGGAAGGGGGGGCGATCTTGGCATCCCTTGAGAATCTGACACACCTTGAGTGGGATCTTGTGGGTAGCAGCCCCAGGTTAACTCAGTTTAAGAGTCCTCTGGCTTGGACAGACACCCTTGTGGGTAACAGGGCGGGTATGTGGCAGGCCAGGCTCCCATCAGCCACAGGTCAATGATCTAAGTGACCATCAAGATGACCGTGAGGGCTCCTGGGAGCTGATATTGCTTTTGAAGCCATATACATATGCATGTAGATCCCATTGTCCCCTATGAGCCTGGGGAAAATCATGGAACTGCTTCGGAGCTCGGCTTCCTCATCTGTGCGAAGGGTTCTCTGCACACAATGTTGTGTGGTTCAACTGCAGAGACCCATGCAGAAGACTCTATGCAGTGCATAAGCAACATTTAAAAACACCAGTTCTCTGCCCTCCAGAGGGAATCCCTGGGGAATCATTGAGGAAGCAGTAACATCCTTTCTTGTTCTACTCAGTAGAACCAAAGTGCTCTGCAGATGCCTTTATTAGGCAGGAATGAGTGATTGACCCTCAAACTCGTTGTGGGAATTCAGGGATAAGTTTTTGAATAGTGGAGTGTGAAGGTTCCTGCAACCTCCTTGACTTTAGAGGAACACCAGCACAAGCTTCTGCTAGTCCCTGTAATTACCCTGCAGTGAATCAAGCTGAGGCTTGTTTGGTGCCTGAGATCATTGTGGGCTTGGCTGCCCCTCACTCTCTATGCCCACATTTGAAAGTAGCAGCTAATTATGATTTACGGTGCAGTCTGGTCGAGGATGACCTGCTTGCTTGGGGTAGAATGGTAGAGGAGGCCCCTTTCTTTGTCAGACACCAGCAAGGAGATTCAAAGATGGCTTTGGAATTTGGTGACTGAGGAACCCAGCAACTTGATTATTAAAAATAAATAAAGTCTGGGAACATACGCTAACGACACATGCTGACAACCTGTGATTCCCATGGCACCGACAAGATGCATCTTTCTCTGGAGCTTTGTAAAGAAATGATTTCCAGCAGGGGGAGGAGGCTGTGTGCACAGAGTCTGTGGGTCGGGGGCTCCTTTTTCACTCTGTGCAGCCAGAGAAGGAAGTCTAGGCAGGTGTAGGCGGGCTTCTGTATGTGCAGATGTTGGTAGTCCTCCCAAAACAAATGGAATATTTAGGTATGTATATATTTTAGAGGAGATAAGAATTCTTCTCATTTTTATTTTGAATCAGTACATACAGTAACATGTTTCTTTTCTTTCTTTCTAATTCTTTGACAATTTTATACAATATTATGTATTTAGATCACACCTCTTCTCTCCTGAAAGACTTCCTGGAGACTTTCAAACAACATCGTCCACTCAATTTCATGTCTCCCCCTTCTCTCTGTCTCCCCCTCTCCTTCTTTTGCTTCCTCCCCTTTCCCTTCCCCATCATCAGTTTTATAACCCACTGAGTCCAGATAGTGCTGCCCATGTGTACATGGGTGTAGTGTGTAATCCACTAGAATATGAGTAACCTATCATGTGCCATACTGCTGAAGAAAAAAATAACCAGCCCTCTCTTTCTTCCAGCCATCATCAACTGCCAATAGCTCCCCAGTCAGGTGTGTCCCCTCTGTGAGCCTCTTACCTTCTCCATGATGGAGTATTGCTTGGCTTGCTCTTGTGCTAGGATCCTTGACATGGTTGGCTCATGCCAACCACACATATCCACCCAGGATTTCTACTCTACACAGAGGTTGAGTGACTCATTTGACATTTCAAAGTTTTGTTTTCTATGTTTAGCCCTGGCGGTCCTAGAACTCGCTCTGTAGTACAGTCTGGTCTCAAACTCAGAGCTCCACCTGCCTCCACCTTCTGAGTGCTGGCATGAAAGGCGTGCTACATTTCAACCTTGTAAGTGGAAAGTCCAGTGCTTGAACCCAGCCAGATGATTACAGAGACAGAACAAACCACATCACTGCCCAGTAACTCAGTATCTTTTTGGGTGTTTAACTCATGAGCCAGCATCTGGATGGGTTTACATATGTTGTCTAGAGTCTTCACTGAACTCTTTCTCTTCTTTCAGCTCCTTTTTAATTAATTTGATAGCCTTGAGAGTGGAGTTTTATGAATATTTTCTTATTCTACACTAATAGTATTAGTAATAACTCAAATAACAGCAGATGCATATTGGGTTTGTCAATATCAACTCTAGCCCTAATGTCTTATCAATAGTAAATACTTAAATTTTATATCAACCCTATGATGGTCTTCCTCAAGTCCCTTGAATACTCTTATTATACAGATGAGGAAACTGAGGCATAGAGAGGTTAGAACCATTTGTCATCTTTCTGGAAGTCTCCTTGAAAGACTTGGCTGCAAACAGCAGAGAATCTAACAATAGCTTGAAGTGGTTTTTTTTTTTTTTTCAAAGTCTCATGTAACAAGAAGCCTGGAGATCAGGAGTCCGGGCTTAGAGAGGCAGATCAAAGAATCCACTGAGGACTTGGGGCTGTGCTCCCCTTCTTCTCTGCTCCCTCCCCTGGAGCTTGTTACCTGTGGGTGCAAGGTGGCTGCCTCACTTCTCATTTCATCTTTGCCTTTTCAGACAGAAAGAAGGCAGAGATCTGAAAGCAAAGGCATTTCCAGAGATGCTCAGTAGATTTCCACTGCCTTCTGTTGGACTGGGATGACGTCATGGTTCACCTCGCGCTGCAAGAGTGACAGGGAAGCCTTCCATGCAATGCTTTCTAGTGGAGGAAGGTGAGAAAGCACGGGGCACAGGTATTTACGCATCCTCAGAGATTTTGATTTTTCACCACAGTGATGCTGTGAAGCATCCAGGCTAGTGGCTTTAAGGAACATCTCATGTATTTCCCTCAGTGTTGCTTCAGTGTTCTTTATTGGGATATAATTTACATACTATAAAATTTTCCAGTCAGAAATGTAAATTTTGAGGTTGGGGGTATTGTTTACTAAACTTCTTGCTTTACAGGCTTGAGTACCTGAGTTTGAGTCCCAAGTATAAAACCAGATGCCTCGGCCCATACTTTTGATCGCTGTGCTAGAGAGTTGGAAGGCAGGCACGGGCACCTGGAAGTTCACTGGACAGCTAGCCTAGCCATTTGTTGAAGTTCCAGGAAAATGAGAGACCCTATCTCAAACAGAAAGTGGATGGCACCTGATGAATAACACCTGAGGTTGTTCTCTGGCCACCCCCACATGCAAGCACACTCACATTCACACATGCTTAGGACACATTTTGGACACATGCCTCTAGAGACTTGAAAGTATAGTGTTGAATAGGGATCTGCATACCAATGGTCAGGAAAGCAACATTCAAAATAGCCCAAAGGGAAACAACTGAAATGTCCATTGGTGGCCGGATGGATAAAAGAATATTCTAGATAACCTACAGTGGTATAGTAGTCCTTTTGTGCAGGGAGTGAGATGCTAATACCTGCTGCAATGTAGATGAATCTCACAGACCTTTCTTGTGCTGATTGAAAGAGGCCAGTTAAAAAGGATAAATGCTGTGTGCCTCTTGTTATACTATGTACCAGTATAGTCAAATTTGGAGAGACAGAAACTATAGTTGTGGTTGCCAAGGGCAGGGAGGGAGGTGGCATTGGAGTTATTTAAGGGGTACTTCAGCTTGAAAATGTGATGGGTGATTTTATGTGCCAGTGCACCATGGGGTACCCAGCTATTTGGTCAAGCACTTGTAGGCATGTCGGCGAGGGCGAGATCAACACCGGGTTCAGCAGACTTAGTAGATCATATTGTCCTCCCTAAATGGGTATCGTATAATCAATCAAAGGCCTTAATAGAATAAAAAGGTCAACTCTTCCTCAAATAACATGAAACTCCCCTGGCAGGGACTTTGTGGGAAACTCATCCCCTGCTTTTGGATGTTGGCCTTTATTTGGTCTTCAGCCTGCTGGCCTTTGGATTACAACTGGATCATCTGTTATCTTGGGCTTCTAGCTTGTTCATTGCAGATGTTAGAACCTAAACTCCCTACTCACATGAGTCAATTCCTTACAATAAATCACTGTCTTATTATATGTGTACACATACACACACACACAATTTGCCTGTTTCTTTGTAGAATTATGATTAACACAGGGAAGATCAGAACATTCTGGAGATGAAAAATGGTTAGGGCTGCACCATGTGAATCCTCTTAATGACACTGAAATATATGTTTGGCAGTGACTAAATTATAATTTTATGTTATGCACATTTGGCCACAATTTAAAAATCATGGTTTACCAGGATAGTCAAAACAATCCTATATGACAAAAGAACTTCTGGAGGCATCACAATCCCTGACTTCAAACTCTATTATAGAGCTACAGTAATGAAACCGCCTGGTATTTGCATAAAAACAGACAGGAGGACCAATGGAACTGAATCAAAAATCTGGATATCAATCCACACACTTATAAACACCTGATTTTTGACAATAAAGCCAAAAATATAAAGTAGAAAAAAGAAAGCATATTTAACAAATGGTGTTGGCATAACTGGATATGAACATGTAGAAGAATAAAAATAGATCCATATCTATCACCATGCATAAAATTCAAGTCCAAATGGATCAAAGGCCTCAACATAAAACCAACCATACCAAACCTTGTAGAAGACAAAGTGGGAAGTACACTTGAAAGCATAGGCACAGGAGACCACTTCCTAAATATAACCCCAGTAGCACAGACACTGAGAGCAACAATGAATTAATAAGACTTCCTGAAACTGAGAAGTTTCTGTAAATCAAAGGACATGGTCAAGAAGACAAAATGGCAGCTTACAGAATGGGAAAAGACCTTCATCAAGCCCACATTGGGTAGAGGACTGATCTCCAAAATATACAAAGAACTCAAGAAACTTGACATCAAAAGAACAAATAATTCAATAAAAAATGAGGTATGGTCCTAAACAGAGAACTCTCAACAGACAAATCTCAAAGGGCTGAAAGACTCTTAAGGAAATGCTCAACATCTTTAGCCATCAGAGAAATGCAAATCAAAACAACTTTGAGATTCTATCTTACACCTGTCAGAATGGCCAAGATCAAAAACACTGATGACAGCTTATGCTGGAAAGGATGTGGGGTAATGGGAATTGTTGGTGGGAGTGCAAGCTGGTACAGCCCCTTTGGAAATCAGTATGGCTATTTCTAAGAAAATTAAGAACAATCTACCTCAAGACCCAGCAATACCACTTTTGGGTATATACTCAAAGAATGCTCATTCATACCACAAGGACATGTGCTTAACTATGTTCATAGCAGCATTATCTGTTATAGCTAGAACCTGGAAATAACCTAGATGCCTCTCAACTGAAGAATGGATAAAGAAAATGTGGTATATTTACACAATGGAAAAAAATTATGACACCTTGAAATTTTTAGGCAAACGGATAGATCTTGAAAAAATACATATTGAGTGAGATAACCCAGACCCAGAAAGACAAATATAATATGTATTCACTCATAAGTAGCTTTTAGACATAAAGCAAAGAAAAACCAGCCTACAGGCCACAACCCCAGAGAAACTTGACAACAAAGAGGACCCTAAGAGAGACATGCATGGTTCTACGTAGGAAGGTGAAAAAGACAAAATCTCCTGAGTAAATTGGGAGTGTGGGGGTCATGAGAGAGTAGAAGGGGAGAGGGGAGGAAGGGAGGGGAGTGGAGAATTTTTATTGTATAGCTCAATAAAAATAATTAAAAATCATGGTTTAGTTGTTTCAACGTTGGGCAATCATCTTTGGTTATCAGTGCCAAGAGCCCCATACCTGCTGGCAGTAGCTCTTCACTTTCCTCTCCTCCTTAAACCCCAAGAAGACACAAAAGACTGCACAGTGTGCAAGTGCATCTTAGGAACTATGCAGAATAAGCAGATGCTCCTACTGATTTTAAAGTGGATGCTTGTGAAGATACGGATTTTTATCTGAAGGGAGGGGAGTTGATGGGAGTACATGGAGCAATCTTCACCCCCCCTCACCTTAAATTCCCATATAACCAGTAGTATTTGCCTTCGGTGAAACAGGAGGAAGTCAAGTGTGGGAGTGAAATCAGCGGTTGAACCATGGTGGCCTTCTTCATGGTATTTAAGTCAGTGATGAGTCATGGCTCAGGGATGAGAGAAAGAACTGAGACTGACGAACCAGATGAAGGAAAAGAATACTTAGGGAAACCCTTCAAGGGCTGTTGCTGAGGTTGATGGGAAATATGGAACCATTAACAAAACAGAAATCCCTGTATTTCATTCTGGCTGCCACTTCTTAGCTGTCGTACCTTAGGCATATTAGCTCTCTGAGTGTCTGCTTGCACCTTGGTAGAAATGCACGTAACTAGAAAATTGTAGGGTTAGTGAAAGACTTAAATGAGCTAGCTTTGAAACACATCTTGTTATTTCCTTCTATGTGACTGCAGAGGGTGGAGCTGTAACTGTTCACTTTCAGAGACTATATTGAATCTGCTGACATGTAAGCCTCTGTTAGGCATGGGGACAGTCACATGAGGGAAGTCATCCATTTGAGCAGCAAATATCCATAAAGTGACTAAGGAGCTCACTGAGAACAGAGTGGTTAACTCTGGAGTCTCAGGAAATTCTCATGCTGGGGTGCAATTCAAGCCAGGTCTTCAGTATGGGTAAGATTTCCCCTTGGAAAGCAAACAGCCCAGCAGTGGAGTGCGAGTAGGGTGGGGAACAGGTGTGACAGGCAGGTGAATGGGACGGATAGTGTTAAACAAGCATGGGGCCAAGTCTCAATTCCTGTTCCCCACCTCTCACATCTCCACATTCTGCCTTAGCTTTGCTCATTTCCAGGGCTGTGTAGACAAGCTTGACCGGGTTCCTTTATGGTCCCTCAGATGTGCTGAACCTGTGTAAGCCCCCAGTTCACTAGGAACCATGCCAGGAATCCCGGGCTTTCCTTTGTTTCAATGACCCAGTTGTAAGCACAGGACAAGCCGACACCATTTACACTTCTCTGACACATAATTTGTGCGGATGCCCAGGACATAGGCATGGCCCCTGGGTTGAGCTTTTTCCCAGGCTCTTCCATCCAGCGCTACTTACCATCCTTGGGAACAAATCCACTGCTTACAATTGAGGGAATTTTCCTTTTGTTCCCTCGTCCATGATTTTGTCTCTTCCATCTGTCTGTTCAGTCCTTCTAGAAGTCAAAACTGAGCTTACCGGCCTCGGCAGTTCATTTTCCATCCTCCTGCCTTGTCTCCCTATTTTCATCTTTTCCTCTGAGTCAGAAGAAGTTGCTCACGCTGATCTTCCAAATGACTGCTTTGGGTTTTGGCAGCATCTAATCCATTGTCTAGCCTCTGCTAATTTGGATATTTTGATGATTCTATTTGCTTTTCCTGCTCATAATACCTCTAGATTACATAGTTCTACTGCAGGGGTGATGTTTGTGTTTCTGAGTCTTATCTTGCTTTACTTTGGAATGATTTTAGATTTCTAGAAAAGGTGCGATGATGCTCAAAGGGTTTCCACTTATCCTTTGCCTGTTTCCCCTAGCATTCACACTCTGCATGTGGTTTGGATCTTACAGCATCTATTTGAGAATGAGATCCTAAAGACCCCTTCATATGTTTCTCCAGGGATATGTTTGCAGAGATTGTGTAGAGCTGGGCATTATTTTACCACCAAATATTCACTGACAGTAGGTGATTTTTAAAATTTGATTTATTGTCATGTGAGTGTGATGTGTGGGTAAGGGCGCTGCAGCGTGCACGTGGGAGTCCAAGGACAACTTTGTGGAGTCAGCTCTCTCCTGCCACTTTTACATGGGCTCTGGGGATCGAACCCAGGTCTTCAGTCTTGTGTGCAAGTGTTTTATCTGCTGATCCATCTCACTGGTTCCAGGAGGCAATTTTTAAACATTCTCTGTTCCTATTCTTTGAGAGATTTTGGGGGTGTCCAAGATTGATATGAGTTCTGTCAGATATTATACTTCAGTTTTAATGTTTCTTCAAAATAGGAAAGTGGTATCTAGGTGCATGTGAGGGAGAAGGGAGAGAGAGAGAGAGAGAGAGAAAGAGAAAGAGAAAAAGAAAGAGAAAGAGAATATATACATATGTATATCATGGGGTGGAGGCATTTAAAGGAGTGACTCCTTGGTTGATGAATCTTTTGTCACATTCCGATTAGTTTGACATGAGCATAGACCACAGCCCTCATCCCTAAAAGGCCGCCTACTCATTCTGCAACCTCACGATACCAATGATGACACTATTCAGTTTTCTAATCCCCCTTCAGAAGATTCAGTCAGTACCTCACTTTGTCTTTCCTCAGAAGCGATCCTGCCATAGTTGGAGAAAGGATTCCATCTTCCCCAAGAGGGAGAAGTGAAGTAGGGAGGGAATGGCAGCCCATACAAGGTGCACAATCTAGAAAGTTCCTGCATGGGTGATGGAGCTCACCACAACTGGGCAGCTCGGCCCAGCTTGTGCCTCAGAGATCTCCCACCTGGGAGGACAGAGAGCTGCTGTATTTACACCCTGTTTACAGCCTTGAGACTTCCCTTGCCTCCCAGGGACCTAGTTGCCTGTGGTGGTAACAGACAAATTGCATTGTCAAGCCAAGTACTAGAGGGTAAAGGTGAGACTGGCGTGCATGAGAATAGGTCCCAAGATGACCCCATGAGCTTACTGTATCTACTCTGTTTCCTCTACAGCTGTTATTAAGTAGTTGATACTTACCCCTCTAACAGGCATCTCCTTTCCCCTTTCTATACTGCTGCTGACCCCAGAGTATTTTTCCTTTGGTGGGGCTTAGAGAATATGTTCTAACAGAGATCTGATTTTCATACTCTTTGCTTTTGTTTGTTTGTTTTGAGGTTTTACTATATAACCCTGGTTGGCCTAGAACTCACTATATGGACTAGACTGGCTTTGAACTCATAGAGATCTGTCTGCCTCAGTCTTCTGAGTGCTGGGATGAGGGGCCTGTACCACCATGCCTGGCATGCACATTTTCTGAGTAGGGTTTCCTTCCCCCCCGCTTTTTTGAGTTGTGGGTGGGGTAATAGTCCCCTCAATCTAATACCACATACATTATGTCCTAAGATATGCCACACTGGTCTTGGCTTGCTGAGAGCAGATGCCCTTGCTTTCTAGCCTGGAGATAAACTCTTTCAATTAAATCTTTACATTTCTTGGTTCATTTCTATTGGAAGTCTGGGGGATAGGAATTTAAAGGTAGACTCAAATTGGCATTTCAAAATGGAAGTATGACTTATTACCAAAGGTATTCAACATATTATCTCAGGGGCATTTGAACTTATGTGTATTTAATTTAATAACTGTTACAAAAAATAGCAGGAAGAAGCAGCTGCGTTATTCACTTGGTTCAAAGACCATTTATGTTTCCCCAACATTAGCTTCCTGCACTTAAGCTGACAAACCCTAGATAAATGCAATAATTCCTTCACATTTCACCATGATCAGCTCTTTACTTCTAACAGCGACGATTGTGTTTCTCATTAACTTGTCCACTGCTGATCCTTGGAGTGTTTGAATCTCTGAAAAAAAAAGTGTAAGAAACTGTCATAGCTACTGTAAAAGAATAATGAAGTAAAGAAATGAGCTATTGTAGTTCTCTCCCGGAGATGCGGATGCTGCTTGGGATTTGAGCTGAAATTCTTCCCATCTTTCTTCCTGGCTCATGGTGTGTAATTTTGCATAAGCTATTTGTAGTTGATGCTGCTTGGGCATGAGATGGCTCGGGTAGGGACAGCTAGCGGGAAGGCTAAGAGAAGACCAGGGCTGTGGGAATCCTGAAGTGTGAAAAGGGAAACCAGGGTTTAAAAACTAGAGCCGTGCAATGTTTGACATTACTTTGGCATCTTATGTGAACCTGATAGAGTTAGAGTAAGTTATCCAAAGATAGTGTAGTTTCTCACCAGAAGAGAGCATTTCACCCCTTGAATGTTTTAGGCAAAGCCTGGCTATGTTTCTCTTCTCATCTGGGCACCCAGACTTGTGTGCATCAGGTATGCCACATAATATGTTCTAGCCAGTGATATATAAAGAGAGTGATGGCTGCCACTTGCAGGTCAAGCCCATAACGTTCTCAGTCATTGTCCCCTACACTCATTCTACTAATGCCAAACTGAGGATCGTGGAGAGTTTGGGATTGATTGTGAAGTTGGCTTCTGTACACCATAGAAAAGGAGCCTAGATCCCTGAGTCATGCATGGAGGAGAGCCATCTGTGAATGGAAACATCTCTCTATGCAAAGAGAAACACACTGGTGCTGGTTTGAAATGTTACATATAAATACTTCATAGCAGCAGACACTATCTTTACTAACATCTCAGGTTTTGAGGCCAAGTCAAGAGGACCTAGGCAGTCTATAGTCTTCTCGGAGGCTGTTTCATGAGAAATCTAAGCTGGGACTTGAAGAACAAGTGCTGGTGGGAGAGGCAGATGCAAGGATGGATTTAGAGGTGGGTTGCCAACCACACTGCGTCCATGAAGATAGCATTTCTGATGGTGGCTGAAGCGCAGACATCCCACCTTAAGGTAGTAGTGTAGGGATGAAACTTTGCCTGGCAGTGAGTTGGGATATTTCAGTGAAAGGAAAAGTGCTTGGTGGGACAAGGAAATGAAGGACTACAAATAGTATCCACAGCTAGAGGAATCAGATGAAGATGGCTAAGTGGGTTGGGCAAGCTCTGCGTGACTGCTAGATCATTCAAAGCAGAGGGACTCCCTAATAGTGAGGAAGGGAATCCCATCTCCAGTAGCCAAGGGCAGAGAAGTCCACAGCATCGAGTCAAAGTGAAGGAAGAGATGATGCGAACAGCTTGGGCGGCTCCAGCCTAGTGGTTCTCAGACTTCTTAATGCTTCCATACCTTAGTACAGTTCCTCATGTTGTGGTGACCCCCAACCACAAAATTATTTTTGTTGCTACTTCACAACTGTAATTTTGCTACTGTTTTGAACCACAATGTAACTGTGTTTTCTGATGGTCTTAGGTGAACCCTGTGAAAAGGTCATTCCACCCCTAAAGGGGTTGTGACCCACAGATTGAAAACTGCTGCCTCTAGGGATAGAAACCAACCAAGAAAAGGGTTGGGTCACAGACCAAACCCAATCCTGTGCCCACTCTGGAGCCTGTGCAATGAGAGCATGGTAAACACAGGTGACCTAACGTTGTCTCGAATCTAGTCACAGGCACAATAACGCAAGTATCCATTAGGCATTCACCACACATCCAGAAATTCACCTATTCACACATGTGTGCATCCATGCATCTGATACACATCCACCATTTACATTCATTCTAAACACACTTATTGATGAGTACCTAAGTGCAGAACTTAGCGATGGACACTGGAGGTGATAAACTGAACAGGACTCAGGGCCATCTTCAATGATCTCACAGCCCCAGAGAAGAGACCTTTGTATGGCCAATGCAGCATGATGGGGTAACCCAGGAATTCCTATAAGTCTGGATCATGAAAAGGCCACACTGCCTATCTTCCTGAGAAGAGGAGAGTTGAGCCCGGTCTTGAAGGGTATGTGGGAAGGTTTATAGGTGGGAATTAGGAGGTCAGTAGAGCTTCTGTCAAAGCAAATAGCACCTTAAAAGCAAGAGACTCTTGGAGTGCCTCTTGCCTCAGGCCTCTGATGTATGATTGGAATCTGGTCCTTAGAGATTAGTGGAGTCCGGGGTCTAGCTGGAACGACCAAACTTGAGACTGTCTTTGCCATCAACTCCCGGTGTGACTCCTGTTCTTTGACGCTCAGTTTCTTCAGCAGTGAAATGGGAGCAATTTTTGTGTTTCGTATTGGCCTGAAGACTAGATGATATACTGTAGAGGTCCTCCCTGAGAGTTTGAGTTTCCTATATGCTGTGGTGTGGGGACAGGCTGGCAAGGTTCCAACAGTTGGGTTCTAGGAGCCTCTGGAGAGTATTTTCCTAGATTTGCAAGCCCGGCTTGAGGATGGCAAGTTGAATGGAGAAGATGCTGTCATTGAGGGCCCCCAGCCTCATTCACTGTCATTGAGGGCCCCCAGCCTCACTCATATCTCTGGAAAGATAGTACAGAGAAAACCAGAAAACCTCTCCATGCCAAGTAGTGGGTGTCTGTAGTTTTCATGTCTCAGGCTCCACCACAAGGATGCTCTCCATGAGGGTACTAACCAGAACTAGGGGAGAGTGCCAACACTCTTGGCCTGTGACTGGGCTGATCCTGGAAGAAGGGACCGGTGACTCTGCTTGGCAGAAAAGAGTCCTCTGATGACATTCTGAAGTTATGGCTTTAAGATAGGAGCACCTGAGGGGAGGGAGAGAGGGATGGGAAGGTCGGTGAGAAAGGGCTGACCTTGCTTTGGTGACTGTTACTAGTCACTTTCTTGTTTAACGGAATACCTGACCAAAGCCATTTAAGGAAGGAAGGGTTGCTTTAGGCTTACGATTCCGAGGCAGAGGCCATCATGGTTTGGCAGACATGGTGGCAGGAGCAGGAGGCAGCTGGTCCCATTGTATCCGTAGTCAGGCAGGAGAAGGAGGCAACTGCTAACACTGTATCCATAATCAGCCAGGAGCAGGAGGCAGCTGGTCACACTGTATCCATAGTCAGCCAGGAGCAGGAGGCTGCTGGTCCCATTGTATCCATAGTCAGGAAGCAGAGAGAGAGCCAGATGCTTCTTTTGTCATTTAACTTATCCATTTCAGGACTTCCCACCCATGGGATGGTGCTGCCCACAAGGATGGCCTTCCTACCTAATTAACCCTCACAAGCATGCCCAGATGCTTGCCTCCTGGGCAACTCCAGGTTCTGTTAACCTGACAACACCGACCATCACAGTGGTCAATTTGACTGTAAAGTATGCATACCATAGTAATAATAATAAGGATGATGATTACCGTGTGTGTATGGAGGTCTGAGGACAGCCTGCAGGGGCTGGTTCTCTACTGTGTGGGTCTCAGGATCCAGCTCAAGTTGTCAGGCTTGGTGTCAAGCACCTTCACCTATTAACCCTATTATTTATTTGCTTATTTATTTATTTTCTTATTTTTAAACATTTGGTTATCTAAAATTTCCACTTTAAGGTGTGAAGTTTGGTGGCATTCCACACACTCACACTGTTTTTATTATTGTTGTCTAGTTCCAAGATATTTTCATCTTTACATTCAGAAACCCCATGAGCCATGACCCCCCCTCCCCCAGCCACCCTCTTCCTCCCAGGCCTCTGCTAACCACTCATGTCCTTTCTGTTCTTCTATGCCCGTCTGTTCTGGATACAAGATAAATGGAGTGGAGCAGGGTGTGGCCTTCCAGGTCCCCTCAACATGATGCTGGGGGATCCCGCTTCATTCCTTTCTAATCTCACGTTCGCAGTGGAAGCTACTCAGGCTCTACAGGTCCGAGTTCTCGCGGCCGTTTTGTTCTTTCCACGGGTTTCTTCTTAGAGTTGCCGTCTCAGGGTAGTCTCCCAGCGGAGGAAGCTGAGCTCGGAAGCGATGTTGGATAGTGTGTGACATTCCGGGATGACACTAACTCTGAGTGCTGCCAGGGGGCAGCACGCGCCCGTGGAGCCTGCCTTTTGCCTCCAGAGGAGCCTTGTTTAGGAAACTGTTGGGCTCGGAGAACATTCCTTCCCACCCCACCATGCATGTTTCAGATGTTGCACTCTGGCTCAACAAATTGTCTGGGCTTAATTTTGGAGAAATCATTGTCGGGAATTGCTGAAGCAGTTTAATTCTAAAGCGCATATTTATATGGGGCTTCGAAACTCACAGCCCTGCACATGATTGCCGATGGAAGGGAGAGGAAGTTTAATCAGGATGGAGATGAGGTTTGAGCCCAGAGGTTGCTGAGATGCGTGCTGTGGAGACAGAGCAGAAAGGCCAGCACTTGGTGGACCTGGCTCAAGGTGGCTCTGATGGGACAGGGGTTGAGGAACAGACCCCACCCCCAACTTGAATGATGGACAAGTTGGCTTTAAAGGTTCTAGACTCACAATACCTGTGACTAGTGGGATGCCCTGTTCTTAGGATGGTGGCCTCTGTTGACAGTCCTCTGCCCCTGAGAGAAGGCAGCCTGTCTCCAGTGAGTGTACCATCTCTTCTTCTCCATCCAGGTAACTGTCATTGAAGGGGCAGGTGATTTCACACTGGCAGGAGGCAGGCAGAACCCCTACCCCAGGAGAAAGAAGCTGGGGAAGGGGAGACTCCTGCTGAAGGGAGCCACTCCTCTCCTTCCCTTTCCCCAGGCTGTGTACGAGCCATCTCCCCAGGGAAATGCTGATACACCTATCCTGCGGTGCAGCCCTCTGGGGACAACCAACACAGTCCCAGATTCAGCAAGAAAAGTCATATGAGGAAGAAAAGGAAGCCTGGGGCTTAGAGGCCCCAGCTAGGTTTACTGGGTGGCCTCGGCAAGTCCTTGCCAATCTCTGGGTTCCAGGGTTTTCATCTGTAGAGTGAGTGGTGTGTCACACTGACTTAGGTGAGAAATAGATGTGGCACACAGCTTTTACATGGTAGAGACCTTGCTGGAGCTCTCATATCCGTGATGTGGCTTATCTCTCAAAAGAGACTTCCAGGGAGGCATTGGGACCATTTTACTGTTGGGAGGCTGGAGAGTGCTGATGTGGCAGGAACTTTGCACCTGCTCTGAGGTCATGACGCAGTTTGGCTCTGACCCCTGGGTCAGGTACCTGATGCTCTAAAGTTTGCACCCTGTAGAGGCCTTTGTGCCTTGTTTACATAGCCCACATTAGATTAGACACTGGGCCTTCAGGTTACACCAAAGAACTACTTTAATGTCACATGAACAATTATTTAAATTAGCTGTGGTGGCCATATCTTTCCTTTTTGACTTTCCTTGTTAGATTTGGCCCACCACCCCAGTCTTGCAGGATCAGCTGACCCTGGGGGCACAGAATGAGGCAAATTCAGGTTCTAAGGACTTTTAGCCACTTGACTGTGAAATGCTTATCCTGGGGAGACAACCAGTATCAGTAGACACTGGTTAATGCAGAAACTCAGAACTGATCAAAGTACAGAAAATAAGTATCTCTGGAATGGTCAGCCACAAAGGGTTATCTCTATTAAACATCTTCCCTGCAAGGGTTAGGGACCATTGTAGAAAGGGGACAAAAAGACTGTAAGAACAGATTGAAGAGGACCAGATCAAAACAATGTCTTCTGGACATGACAGGGCCTATGGCACTTACGAACTCATAGTAGCTACGTTTGCCTGCACTGCACAAGATCAGTCAACTGACATCCAGCATGGAGGACAGAGGGTCTCAGGAGCCACTACTAGTAGTTGATGAACTATTGACAGCTGATGGCTGCTGTGGGATAATGATCTTTCCCCTGTCAATTGTATTTTAATAAAACACTGATTGGCCAGTAGCCAGGCAGGAAGTAGAGGCAGGGTGCTGAGAACAGGAGAATTCTAGGAAGAGGAAAGGGTCATTCTGCAGTCGTGACTCAGATGCAGAGGAAGAGAGATGTGACTGCCTCGCCGAAAAACATACCAAGCCTCATGGCTAAAATAGACAAGAATTATGAGCTAATATAAGTTATAAGATCTCCTGAGTAAATTGGGAGCATGGGGACCATAGGAGAGGGTTGAAGGGGAGGGGAGAGGCAGGGAAGGGGCAGAGGAAAATGTATAGCTCAATAAAATAAAATGACAAAAAGAGTTAATAAGAAGCCTGAGCTAATAGGCCAATAAGTGTATAATTAATGTAGACCTCTGTGTGTTTCTTTGGGGCTGAAAGGCTGTGAGACCAGGCAGGACAGACACTTCAGTCAACAGAATGGCACCAACGTGGACAACTGTATCCATATGAAACCTGAGAAAGCTTGGGAAGTAATTTTAGACACAGAAGAACAGAGTTAAGTATAGTTTCTTTGTAGCAGCATTTTCTCAGGTGGGTTCTGTTTGCAGGAGGCAAGCATGTCTCATTTGAGAGAGGCTTCCTGACTCAGCATTAGCTGCAAAAACCTTTCAGCTCTTTTAAAAGGCTCTGCCACAAAGAACTTAAATGGTGCTTATGAAAAGCTGAAAGCATACTTTTTGATGGTGGCAGGGACCTTGAAACTCCATAGAGTTATGGCAATAAACATGGCTCCAGCCAGAACCTCTGCCAAGAGGCTAGACTTTCAGAAAGCTAAGGAATGGGGGTGGATCCAGCCATCAAAGCTGCAGCTTTAATCTTAGCCATATCACTTAGCAAATTAAAGAGTCATGTGGTCAGAAAAAGAGAGATATACAGTAAAGATAGATTCAGATGAAGAAAACTTCTAAATTGTTTACAGTGTGCTTAAAAATATATGTAGGCTTGGAAGAGAAAAGAAAAAGGATAAAGCCATTAAAATAAAAAAGAAAGAGAGTAGTTGGATGTGGTAGCACACACCTTTAATCCCAAAACTTGGGAGGCAGAGGCAGGCAGATCTCTGTGAGTTCAAGGACAGCCTGGTCTACAGAGTGAGTTCTAGGATAACCAAAGAGACACAAAGAAACCCTGTCTCAAAAAGCCAAAAATAAAAATTAAAAGAAAAGAAGTAGAGTTTAAAATAAAACCATGTAAAGTTGGAAAATACATAGAGAGTCTGGATACTGTATGTTATTGTGTTGCTTTTTGAGTTGTTTGATGGCTGAGGAAGGAGCAACAGCTGCTAAAAGACATTTGATTATAAATGCTGCTGGCTGAATCCAATATATGCATTTTGAAAATGCTTTGACTTAAAATTTAAGTTAAAAGATATGTTACTTTGGAGAAGAGGTTTTGCTTTTATTTCCACAGGAAATGAGGGAGTGTGGATTCACTCCGCATTAAGAAAAATCAGGTTTAACCAAGGAAGGCCCCCCCTGAGAAAAAAAAGGGGTGAAAGTGCTGTGGGACAATGGTCTTTTATCCTGTCACTTGTATTATTTTTATTATAAACTGATTGGCCAGTAGCCAGGCAGGAAGTAGAGGCGGGGCGCTGAGAAGAGGAGAATTCTGGGAAGAGGAAAGGTCAGTCTGCAGTCATCATCCAGGTACAGAAGAAGCAAGATGTTACTGCCTCGCCGAAAAAGGTACCAAGCCATGTGGCTAACATAGACAAGAATTATGGGCTAATGTAAGTTATAAGAGCTAATAAGAAACCTGAGCTAATAGGCCAATCAGGTTATAATTAATGTGGGCCTCTGTGCGTTTATTTGGGACTAAACAGAGGTGGGACCTGGTGGGACAGAAAACTTGGCCAACAGATGGCTTAGAGGGGAGGGAGTGTCAGTTCTCTTTAAGAAAGTGGTCTGTGTTAGGTCAACCAGGCTCCAGTGCATGAGACAGAGGGTAAAGTGCTTGTCACACAATGGCAAACCTGAATTCAGATGCCCAGAACCTCCTAAAAGCTGGGGGTGACAGTGTGCATCTGTAATGCCAGTGCTCCTTCTTGACAGATAGAGACAGAAAAGTACTTAGAAGCTTACATGTGACAGTGAATAGCAAGAGACTGTCTCAAATAAGATGAATAAGACAGAAAGGTGACGATCACCACCCAAAGCTGGCCCTGACCTCCACATATGATTCATGGTGCATTCATGTGCACTCTTACACAGGAACACACATGCACACACACACACATGCATACACACACATGCACACCATATTCATGAGTGTACACACACAAAAATAATTGAAAAACAAAGACGAAAAACCCAGGGATCCGAAGACCCTTTAAGGACACATATGTTTCTAGTGACCAAAGTTTTACTCCACAAAGCCCATAGCATCTCCTGGGAGGGTCATATTGGGACATCCAACATCCATTACCCTGTGTCAGCCAAAACCCACAGCATATGTTAGAAACCTATTCAGGTACTGGGAAGATGACTGGGTTGGTAAAGTACAAATTTAGGGCCCTAGATTCCAGATAAAATTTGGGTAGTGTGGTGGCCCACTGGCAATTCTCTGGAGGCAGAGCCAGGTGATCTCTGAGGCAAGATGACTAGCAGGACTGGCTAGACTCTGCAAGCCCTAGGCTCATAGAGAGACCCTGCTTCCGTAAGTAAAAGAAGAGAGCAATTGAGGAAGACTCCCAGCATTGACTTTGGGCCTTCACATGTACCTGCATGCACACACATGTGAACGCTCACATACACACCAAAAGTGCAAAACCCAAACAATCACGTCACTTATAACAACCAATCATAGTCAGATGAGGACTGAAACTATGGGAGTGAGTGGGGGCTGAGGTCTGGGGTGGGTGTAACTCATTCTGGGCATCTCAAGGCACCGGCCACAGGAGTGAAGAGCTGTTACTGTTGCTCTGCTCAGCAACCTTCAACTTTATTTATTAAGCCTGTTTTCTGTCTAATCTTTCTCTTTTTTTCTGGCGACACAGCAAAACACCATAATTTTCTAATACCATACAGTGCCAGCATCTTGGGGGATTTCAGAACAGATCCTAATAGCCAGTGAGCTCTGCATTATAACAGTCAGAGGCAAGACTCCTTGAAAGGCACGCGGCTCTCCAAGCCGACGACCCAAAGCTGGTTCCTCTAAACATCTTACGACAAATACATGTATTATTTGTACTCAGCAGACTGAAGAGAGACTAAGCAGTTGGTCCTTCTTATTGCAGCTGAAATCTGGTCCGACCTGGCAACCTTTTTCAGAATCTCACTCTGAGTAAAGTGTGGGGAGGCGTGACAGTTTCTGTTCGCAGCACGGTGGTGCTGGGTGTGGGGATATGCCTGCCTGCTGGAGCCAGACACATGGCTCCCCAGGGAGCGAGCCAGCAGCCCGCAGGTTCACCTCACGTTGCCATGAGGATGAAGATGAGGTTAAGAAAATGCGATGCCACATGAAGCTTGTTTTTCACCTGACACAAGGCATTCAACACAACGGCTACAGACTCAAGGCCAAGGAACTTCAATGGGAGAGAAAAATGTGGGCGGAAAGTTCATGTTTCTTGTTGCGGGTACATCTTGGTCCAGGGATCTCTCAGACTGGACATCCAAAGCAGAGCTTGCCACAGAGACTCATGCGAGGCTTATACTGAGAGAGTGATCTCAGGAGGAGCTTCGGGGGCATGGTTCTGTGGGTCAGAAGTACCATTAAGGAAGCCTAAAAGGAAAGGCATTGCAGCTAGAGTTTGGCTTTAGTCTGCTTCTCTGGGCTGCTTTGGAATGGAACTACTCTTCCACGAAGTTCTTCTTGGTGAAGAGCTGGGGCTGGAGGATTTCTCAGACTTCCCAGGGAGGCCTCAGTGAGTGTTGCTGAGAAGTGAATCCTGTCTTTCTTTGCCTGGGGATGCTCAACAGTCTTCCTGATACAGCTCAGCCTCTGGCATGGTCTGAATGGTCTTGAGGTTATTTCCAACTGAACAGTCTGTGGGATTGGGTGGGAGAGATAAGGACATGGAGCCTGGTAAAGTACACAGGAAAAACAAACAAACGCTTGAAACGACAATTTCCTGCCAGTGGGCGATGGGTTCTGGGAAAGGCTCCTGAATACACAGGGTTTGAGATAAATCTGGCTTTCCTCTGGTAGACTCTGTTCGTGTGTGGCTGTGTTTGACCAGCTCAGTTTCTGTTTGGAATCAAGAACCTTCTCCCACCCATTTATTCCTGGCGTCCCTGGATCTGCAGTGAATCTCTGTGTGAGGCTGAATCCCTAGCCTGAGGACATTCTCAAAGTAGCTCCCTGTGAGCATCTAAATATAGAGGCCTCCCTACCAGGGCAGAGCATGGGCTGAGAGTGAGGGGAGGAAGCTCCCTTGCTGATTCTTGACGCAGCATCCTTCATTCAAGGTTGGGAGGTGGGGTTCTTGTTTTGGCTTCTCCACTTCTCTGTGTGACCCTGATGGGTCATGAAACCTTCAGCATTGCTGTATCATCTATAAAATGGGTATAGCTGCTCTTACCATGGAGTGGTTTTGTAGTAGTCTATAAAGTGCTATTCCAACATGACAATCATGGGCAAGGTCATGAGGGGTTTGATTACATACTCCAGAGCAAGATTGCCTGGATTTGTACTCTTGCTACTTTCTGACATCTGACTTGGCTAGCACACAGCACTTTCACCTCTGAACCTCGCCTGGGGAATGAAATAGTAATGGTACTTCACTGGGGAAAATGAACTTCCCAGTTCAAGCCAGTCAATGAATCCATGAAGTTTAGGTATCCGGAAGGCTTTAGCTCTGCCTGCTGACGGCTGCTCTGGGCATGTCATTGTCCCATCAGCTTTGTCGACCTGCAGTGTCCTTTCATCTCTATGAGGTGACTCCTCCCAACCCTTGGAGACTCAGAAATGATGTTCACTCTTTTGTGAATCCTTCCCCGAGACAAGGGGTGGGAGTAGAATGGGCCATAGGGATGGCGGTGGAAGCTGGGGAGTAGAGATAGGGGCGGGGAGGTTGCACAGCCCTAGGAAGTGTTGCTTACACGGAACAGGCAGGTGTTTCCTCTAGTGCTTTTGTTACTTTGTGAACCCCTTGGTGTCACTGTGAGGGTTCTCCTCCAGGCTTCCAAAAGTCACCCCTTCTCTGAAGATGCTTCAGCAAATGGTTCATCTATCTTACTGGTTAGGAGGTCAGTGTGGGCAGGGAAGATTAGGTTGGGTTATGTCTACTGCTCAGGTCCCTGTATTTTCTGCAAGGTGAGGAGATAGACACTTGGGGGATACTGAGCCAGAGCCATACAGATGGTGAGAGGCCTGGCCAGGATCTAAACGAGATCCAAGTTCAGATCTGCTTCAGATCTGGACTCCAACCACCTCTCTTAGGGTTTTTATTTCTGTGAAGAGACACCACGACCCCGGTAACTCATATAAAGAAAACATTTAATTGGGGTGGTTCACTTACAGTTTCAGAGGTTCATTCCATTATCATCATGACGGGAAGCATGGTGGCCTGTAGGCAGACGAATGGCTGAGAGTCCTACATCTTAGAGGCAATAGGAAGTCAACCAAGACATTAGACAGTATCCTGGGCATAGGAAATCTCAAAGCCCACCCCCACAGTGACACACTTCCTCCAACAAAGCCATACCCACTCCAACAAAGCCACACCTCCTAATAGTGCCACTCCCTATGAGATTATGGGAGCCAGTTATATTAAAACTACCACACTACCCCCAGGAGTCCAAACCACAAAACTTAGTAAGTAAGCTTGAGACTGTTCTAGCACTTGAGGTAGAAGCTAAAATTGCTTTTCTGAAATTGCTTGTTCCCTTCCACAGACACATATGTGACAAGTGAGGTTGTGTGGGGAGAGAGGCAGGAGAGGAAAAGGAAAGGGGGAGAGAAGGAGGGACAAAGAGTCACAGAGATCAAAAAAGGAGGAGACATAGAAATGGCTCTGCAGGACAGGATCTGCCCACTTCCAACCCCCACCTACCTCTCCTGCTTATTTTTTTAAGCACATAGAATCAAATGCAAATAAAAACAGCAGTTACTTCAGCTGGCCCATTCTTTCCCACGTTCTCTCTCACACACACTGCTGTCTAGAGGAGCCATTTCCACACTGCCACTGTTGTAGGCATTGGATGGCAGGTGGGGGCCGAGGCATAGAAGTGAGCACTTTGTGAGTTGAATGTAGGTAGTATTTTCAAGGAAACCTTTTATTATGAAAAAAATATACAGATACTATAAAATGACAATATAATCAACCCTCATAAATGTACTATGAAGTTTCTCAGTTACTAAGTAGCGAAAACCCTTTGCCTAGAACAGTTCACATAACGGGTGGGAGACAGCTCAGTGGTGGAGTGCTTGCCTCACATGCTTGAGGCCCTGGGTTCCGTCTGTCGTACTACATGATGTGGACACATGCATATACAAATGTATAGCCTCATTTAGTTATTATAGTAGTTATTACAGTGGCTTCATCTCATGACCACTGTTATGATCCCATTCATCAGACAAAAACTGAGGCTCGGGGAAATGAAGCCACTTGCTTTCAGTGCAGTGTACGTGCTTTTAATGGCAAGATGTAAAGGCCATCTCTTTCATCTGGGCAGAGCATGTCATTTGCATCCCTAGTGGAGTTTGGGTCATTTCAGGACGCTTGGGTAATATGAGAGATATTTGTGCCTTTGCTAAAAAATAATCTAGGCATCAGTGTTCAAAAAATTACCCACAGACGGAATGTTTGAGCATTTCCTGGGATAAATGCAAACTTTGCAGCCATAGCCTGGATCTTCTAAGTCAGAATGTCTGAGGGTTGTGTGTGTGTAAGTGCACGCGTGTGTGCATACCCACACATGCCAGCATGCCCTCATGCACGTGTGTGTGTGTGCACATATGGGCTAGAGGTAAAACTTGGTCCTCATTCTTCCTCAGGAGCCTTGCCTTATTTTTTGAAACAGACTCTCTCACTGGGACCTATAACTTGTTTACTTGGCTTGGCTAGTCAGCCAGTGATCCCCAAGGAGCCTGTCTCTGCCTCCCTGGAGTTGGACTGGTAATCATTTGCCTGTAGTCATGCCTCACTGGGCATGGAACTCAGATCCCCACTCTTGCCTAACAATCAGTTCACTGACTGAGCCATCTCTTTCCAGTTACAGTCTGTATTTTGACCAGCCTTCCAGATGATTCTGGCTTGAAACACTGATCTGGAAGGCTCCAGAGCTCTTCTTTAGGGCCTTCCTCAGGGCCATCCTTCATGCTTGTTTAGACACTCCAGGCCTGTGTCCTGAAAACCGCACTCATCCTCTGATAGACCGTCTTTCTGGCTCAGCAGTAGCTATGGTGTGCCCAGTAAATTGTCCCCTTGCCTGTGCTACTAGAAGATTCTGCCTGTGCGTCTTGCAGACTTCCTGGGGCTGTAATTATTGACAGTCTTATAAACCAGGCCCCCAGGCAGGTCCTCCACGTGAGCATCCCAGGCCACTGTGATTTACACCTGCGGGGGTGAGGGGCAGTGTCTGTCTGACGTACACACCCCGCGAGTTCTACTTTTGCACCATAAAGATGGATAAATCTGCCACCCATAAAGCCTTATTTATTGCGCCGAGTTCATTATATATGCATGAAAAACCAACTAATTTAACTCCTTGGCAGGAACTTCCCACTGGAGGCTAGATCCTGGATTGGAATTCAGGTGTAAGTGAGGGCAGCAGAGGTGAGTTTGACAGGAGTGGACCACAGCCAGGTTGGGAGGGTCTGTGTATAAGCCACCAAGGCCAGACACCCTCGGTTTCTTACTGATAAAATTGCTTCCTACGTGTGATTGTACTGTAACGAAGCCATTCCATGTTTCATCCAGAGCAAAATGACTGGCCACTGTGGAAGGAGCACTTTCAGTTGATGTAGCACGAGGAAGGAAAAAAAAATGCTGCCATAGATGCTAGACTCTGTATCTTTTTATCACTTAGGATTTTTATATTATGCTTATTGGAAGAGCCTTTTAAATTTGCAGGGATGTAGATTCTATCATGGATCGCTCATTTGCATATGTTCCAAGGAACACAGAAGCAAAACAAATTGCTGGAAAGATTTTTAAACTTCCTGGTTCAGAGTTCAAGTTCTCTGACTCGGTTTTGACTCAGCCATCAGTCTGTGCTTTCCTCCAAGGGTTTGTCCCTTATGCCACCACCACCAATCGCAGGCCAGGGTCCTTGCAAGCACTCTCAATTCTCACTCCCAGGTCCACCTTCCCCTCAGCTTCCCATTCTGCAAATCTCAATGCCTGAGAGGTTTCCAGTTTACCAGGTGTTAGCAGACAACAAAGACATGGCTTCTCTTCCCAACCAATCTGTCCTTGCAATGTGGGGGTTGCCTGTGCGTGGTCAGAGTCCTCAGAAAGCCTGAGGGTACACAATAAAGATACCAGACCACAGTGCCTGCCTGCCTGGCTTCCCTGGCAGACATTTCAGAGAAGTAAAAAATGGAGACAGAAGGTCTGTCTAGAATTAATCAAATGTGATATATGAGTCTGAGATGTAAAACTGGAAAGAAATTTATTATCTGTTTATTATTTACTTTTTTATTGCTGATTTGTTATTTAGGTTTTTAAAATTAGTGTGCAGAGTTATGGGTTTCATTTAGTACCTTATTTTTGGT